>OY740765.1:36845365-37445365 GCA_963513935.1 Aphrophora alni | reverse complement strand
TTTTTATACTGATCTAATAGAAAATTCAAGGGACCAATAGATTTTTTAATTAATTAGGAATTTGAATTATAAATACTCTAATTATATTTTATATTTCTTTCTATAAATTTTTTAAACAGAATAAAATTAATACCTAGGTCTAAAATATGCAAATTGTATTTTTGTGAAAATTGTACTTTTTTTTCTTCATCAAATATAATTCTTTTTTTTTAATAAAATTTTGTGACAAAAAAACTGATTTTTCTACACTGCATAATTAGAAAAACAACTGCAGATGTAAGATTCCTCTTTGAAAATCATATGCAACTCTTCCCAGCCCTTTAATGTACAATAACAAGACAAATCAGGCTCATCTCATCTGCCATTTTTAGAAAATAATTCCCAGCTCCACAAAAGATAGCTGATACTATATTAGTCTCTAATGTCTAAATGAACAATTTTTATCGGTAGTAAATTTCAAAATCGTAACGGTCCTTTCTTACCTAATTTAATACATTTATTTCTATATGGATCAGTTATAACCAGGAAAAATGACTTTCCAGAAAATAATTCTTGTCTACCTGAAACAAATATCGCTCCTTCATTCCTATGTATAAAAAAACTGGTGTTTCAATAAGGATACAAACCTGCATATACGTAAGTTTCGTTCATGTAGAGGTATATTTTATATCATAATTTGTGTGTGGTGGCTACACTGTATTCAAAGTTAATAATTTCTAGCCATTGAAATGACCTTGTCATATACTAGTCTCATGTAAACATTTATTCCTTTGTGTTGTTTCAATAATGTCCTTTCCATGTATGTCAGATGAACATGTATTTACCATTGAGTGTTATTTTCAGTACAAGTGTTACAAATGTGTGAGTGATGAGTTTCATTTGAAGTCTCCTTGATCTGCAGTTCCTAATAAACCAACTACATTTCACTTAATAACACAGGTTCCATACATGATGTCAAGCCCGCAGAATGCCCATTGTTGTTACCTACAAACATTTTCGATGACCTGTCTCAATGTTTAACTAGTTCATGGAGAAAATTGCTGATGTTATCTGCAAAGGTGGGATTGTCAATGAGTACTATTTTCAGGGCTACAAGAATGTTAAAATTTACATGTCTACTACATCGGTGGCATTCATGAGCTGTTACAACTCATCTGGAACTACGGTTCTGTCGTTGATTTCGTGGATTGGTTTCAGCGAACGGAATTTGAGTGGAAAAGCTTGGTTTCACTTGGATGGTTATGAAAACAGCCAAATCAGTCAAATATTAAGTAATTTTTTTAAAAATAAATTTTAATGTAACAGCAGATATTTCTTGTTGAAACTCCATATTCAAGGATAAAATAAAGCAATAAAGCTTAAAGTTTCAAAATATTTTAATATATAAATGAGCTACAATTGTTTCGCCTTGTGGCATCATTGGGCAACTAAATGATGCCGGCTTGCCCGATGATGCCGCAAGGCGAAACAATTGTAGCTCATTTATATATTAAAATATTTTGAAACTTTAAACTTTATTGCTTTATTTTATCCTTAAATATTAAGTAGTAATATCCTAACGCTTTTGCAGAATGAGCATTACATGTCTTTAAAATTGGAGTGTGGTGTGTAATTTTCTGTAATAATATGATAAAGCTTTTATTTTTTGATATAACTGTCACTGGCGGTGTAAATTGTGATTTAATCCAACAGCTAATTACTTTGTTGGATGTTAATGGAAGACAGTGTTGGTCTGAGGAGGATGGCACCACTGTACACCCACATTGACATTTTTTTTTTTTTGGAAAAAATGGTGCTCCATTGAGATTTCCGGATCTCATGCCTCCCGATTTTTTTACCTTTGGGGATATCTGAAAAGTGAGGTGTTTCAAAACAATCCCCGAACATTTGAAGACCTAAAGGTAAATATTGATAGAGAAATTTTAAACATGCTTGAACAAAGATTACGATGAGTGGCTGTAAATGTCATGAAATGTATACGAACCTATACCCACATTAACTGAAATTGCTTTTATCATCTATTGTAAAGGTAATAACTGTTTGTAACATTAGAAAATACGAGATTAGAAAATTATCAACCGGATTGCATTCTTTATGTAACACCCTGCTTAACTTATTTTTGCTTTTTCACACTTCTAAAGGATAAAAGAATCTTTGTGATCCTTTCTGAAAATATTTTTTTCGGAGCTTTGCATTTCAGGCCAAAACAAACACTCATTTGTGTCTGTCTGCCCACTAAATCCTTATCACAATTCTAACTAAAGAACCACTGAATCAATTTTGATCAAATTTGTACAAGAGCAAAATCACATAAAGACTAGTAATAGTATAAAACATATTTCAAATCAATATCACTTACAAAATAAGAGCTTTGTTGACTAACACCTTGGAAATCTTGTTTCAGAAGTGTGAACTCTTTTTCTAAACGTGTTTTGTCCTCGTTGCACGATACATATCGTTCTTTCACTAAGACCAATTCTTCCTCAAGTTCTGATATCTGTAACTTACAGTAAATACCTTATAAATAAACATTACAATTAACCCATACATAAGACAAAAGCCTAAACAGACATAATTATTTGTCACTATCTCACAAATATTTTAAATATGACAAGCATTGATTAATGACAGATGGCGTTATATAAAAATTAATATTTAAAAAACAGCCCTAATCTACTTCTATAAAATCACAGTGAGAAATTGGGATTGTATTACTTAAACCAATGTTTAAGTCAGTCAGGATTTGTTTAAGTATTTTCAAATTTACATGTGAATTTCACAATACAGTAAGTCACACATGTGAATTTCATATGGTGTATAAGTCATCAATTTTCTAATATTATCGAAATGTAGTGCTGATTTTGAGATATTAAGCCATCTACAGAGGCAATTATGATCCATTTTCTTTTTTTTACCCATAGCTCTTATAATAGTTTTTCTTTCCTTGTTATTTAATGGCGAAAAATCTCTCAGTGTAATACATACATTTTAAAATTTTGAATTGAAACCAAGAGAACATGATTGGTTAAGTCGTTATAATGCTAGATATATGATTGGTTCTAAAAATCCGGAAAAAGAACACGCGAGTCAAAATAAGAGTCTAGAGAAATTGTTTAAAATAAAAATAACTGTCAAAAGTATCCAAAGAAAATGTTGTAATATAAATATGTTTAGAATTAAGGTAGAGTTAGGAACTAAGTAAAATTTCGAGTATATGTGAAAAATCTGTTACCATGTGAAAATAATGAGATGATGTAATCGTCCGTGTTTTTAGTAAGTGTTCCCAATGGTTGGAGTCAGTCTTGAAGTAACGTCTGCACGGTGAAGACATATTACATTTCTGTGCAAGAGTTTCATATAACAATGAAATTTGTGAAAATATGTCTTTTAAAGTGAAATTAGCATACATAAATTAAAGACTAGAAGCGTATAAACTGTGAATTTAATGTAGACACTTGAGGAATAGAGTTTGAACGGTAAGGACGGGTTGTAATGTTAAACAAGCTGAATGAGAACTATGAAATGGCGGTAAGCTAAATGATTTATGTGTTTTCGGATAGAACAGTTATTTCTGATCGGTTATGAACAGTTTGAGAAGTGTTTTGTGTAACAAAAGATCAGTGAAAATAAACTTAAACTAACTTTTATTGGTATGATTTAAAAAGTGTGCACGTGGTCTTCACAGTAATACTGAGTTGATATCATTGGATAATCAACTAAAAAACATTTTATAAAAGAATATTGAATTGTTTAATCATAGGTTGATTAATCTAAAAGTATGACTACTACAGTAGAAGCTCTTTTAACCGGCATTCTAACAACCGGCATCAGCCAAGCCACTCACGGTCGGTTTTTTCCGGTTATGTTCGGGCGGCTAACAGGCTTTGACTGACATTTCCCGCCAGTGCAGTGACTGCGTGCACCGTTTTCTTAGTCATCCAGTATTTGTCTGCTTCATAAGTAACATTTTATTTTCTTCATAATGTCAACATCGTTGTAAACATTTATACATACACAAACTTCAAATTCAGTAATTTCGCGCACTGTGTGACACTACATCCAACTTTTGCAAATTAGTGTGCTCTATTACTGTGTCTTTAGAAAGTATTGGCATTTAACCTTTGAATATCATGGATTTACTAAAATCAGTTATTATAAAATATGTAATACACACACACACACAAAAATAGAAACAAACATTTTGATTCCTACATCGGAGTTACCGCTTTCATCACTAGCGGTATCACTTTCACACAAACAGTTATGAATATCACTTGAATTGCCAAGTTCACTCATTATTATATGTGTAATACTACACTAAAAACACTACTGATACACTAAATAATCATAAAATAAATTGTATTTACCAAAATAATATAGACAAAAACACTAAACAACAATTCACTGCCGGTATTGATTTTCACTAACATTGATTTTTCTTATAACCATGATAAAATTGTGAAAATGAATAGAGCGTCTTTTACTCAGAGTTACTATATAAAATACATGTAGTTTGGATATAAGTTACCATTTGTACATAGATTTTAGCAAACCTTGTTTAATTAGATCGCGATCGCGACTTTAGCATTTTGGCCGCGGCAAAATAGATGGCGATCACAACTTTTAGCACTTGGAGGGTTAAAAACTAGATACTCTTGATTTTCCGGCAAAATCGGATATCCGGCATGGCTCTGGTCCCGACCGTGCCGGTTAAAAGAGCTTCTACTGTAGTAGCTTAATCACGGAAACTAGCAGAAAAATGGACAGATTCGTTTGATGTTGAAACAGAACAATACATTCCACATGCAGAGACTGGCGGGAATTCGACATTGAAATTACAAGTTATCAATCCCCAAAGAGTGAATAGTAACTTACGGCATTATTGGTAACATGTATAAAAACATTCTATTTAAACACTACATAAATATTTAATATAAATTCTTTGTTCAATATGTTAGCTGTATGATTTTAATTTTTTAGAAGTTTTATAAATATTAAAAATTTAAGTTTGAATAATTATAGAATGTCTATTTGAAGGCATAATATGATCAAGTAAAGTAATTCAAATTGTTCAAAGTAAAGGACATAAATTTGCTTAATTTTTTGTTAACTTCATTTTTGTGAGTTGCAACTATAAAGATAACTTCAATAACTAAATTTTTTGATTCTTTTAAAAAAGTAAATAACACATAATGTAAATAAATAAAAACTGATTTAAAATAAGGTGTTTAACATAAATATTATAAAAAAATTGTATGTGTTTTAACCAAAATAACCAAAATGTCAATTAATAAAATATGTTCAATTTCAGCATAAAAAAGGACTTCTAGTTTCTTTTGATAACCATTTTAGTACACTTGGAAGAGAGTTCACGACCCTGAGAGATTTTTAAATAAAATTAAACTTAAAGTAATATTAAATAATTTGGTAATCATAGAATTGCCATGGCGCCCAATACATTAGCTTCTCTTTTCTTTTTACAAATAAAATAAATTCAACCCCTTATTTTTCATATTAGGTACTTCAATTGTCGAGCAACTTAGGGCAATTTGTTAGTAAAGTA
Organism: Aphrophora alni; assembly: GCA_963513935.1. Taxonomy (NCBI): domain Eukaryota; kingdom Metazoa; phylum Arthropoda; class Insecta; order Hemiptera; family Aphrophoridae; genus Aphrophora; species Aphrophora alni. The sequence goes on along the minus strand of OY740765.1, from coordinate 37,439,802 downwards.
GTTTACCTATTTTTTATATTGTTACATCGGTTATCGTTTTATAAAAAGAGAAAGAAAAAGCAAACTAGCCCTCGAATAATCAAATAATATCAGGGTTGGAAAAGAACAAGAGTTGGTCAAGAAGGACCTGAAAGAAAAGATAACCTAAACTAACCTAACTAAAGACTACATAAATAAAGGTGTAGATCCAACCAGGTCTCTCAGGATTGTCAAGCCCATACTCACTATCAATGAGCAACTGAGGTTTATAACTCTTAAATCCGTATGTTTAGGGAGATAGTGACCAATTCAATTTATATCCTGAGGAGATACATTTAAGCAAAATTAGAATGGTTTTAAATTTTAATAGAATAGTGAAGTTACTGTTAAAATGAGTGATGGAATAGTAAGAAAATGGGTTGGGTAGGTTAACATGTGCGATGAGGAACAGCGTGGGCAGCCAGCCATCTACCACTAATGATGATTTGGTGCAGCTCATAAACCAATAACTTTGTGAAGACGGTTTACGTTTTCATCACTTACTTATGAATTTTTACAAATTTTAAGAAATGTTCTGTATGAAATCATATCATTTAAAACATCGGAACATTGGAAATTATACTTAAACTAGGTACTAAAAATGCTTACAGAGGAGCACAAAAACAAGTGACTTGGCTTTGACACAATACAAAGACAAAGATTTTTTTAAAACTATATTCGTCACTAGTGATGAGACGAGGGCATCTCACATTACACTGAAATCAAAACAACAATTAATGGAGTAGAAGCAAATCAGATTTCTGAAAAAGATATATTCAAGTAAAATTTTTTTTACATTTGCACCGTTTTAGGAAGTTTTGGTTGTTGATTTCTTTCACAGAATACAACAATAAATGCTGCATCTTCTTTTGAAAAGTTGAGGAAAATTATTCGTGAAGTCCAAAATAAAATTTGGTATGTTATATTTTATTTAATAACATGACAAAGCAGGTAAAACATAATTTATCATACTCTGTGTCTGTATATAAAAAACTATTCAAGGAATAGTTGTACAGAGTTGGGAGAGAAAAGAGTGAGTAGATAATTATATCTATATATAGGTAGAAATTTCACTTTTTTTTTTTTTAATGTTTTTGGAGTTTTAGATCTTCTAGCATCTGTGTTGAGCCAAGTAAGTATTTCATTTTATAAAGTATAATGTGTTGCCTTGGACTGTTTAATATATAATATAGTTAATTACCTTAGAGTAATGGTAGTATTTGTATAAAATGAAAATAAAATTGTTTAAAAATACACACATATTTTTTTTTTTACTATAGAATAAAAACTATATACTTTTTTGGTAAATTTGGAAGAAAATGTCATATTCAAATTTCACAACTACAAAACAAGGTCCTGATAAATAACACAGATGTTTTACTGGTGTTACCAGTTCTTTCACACAATAAACAAATGAGAACACAATATATCTATTTAAATAAGCATTTTTTTTTTTCAAATTGAAAAATAAATATGCTTAAATCTTTGGGGGTAATTAAATAAAAAGTATTTTAAATCACTAGAAATTCAAAATCACAAAAAATCATATGAGCAACTTTCAAATGAACATAAGTAAACATATTGGTTCATTTTAAACTTTAAAATTTATAATTTAAAAAAAATTAAGTGGGTGTCAGACCCCTCAGTAATAGTTATGTAACTTTTATTGTCCATAGTAACCATGGGTTAATTATAGTATATTGTTACTGTCACTATACTTAAATTGCATATTGCTACATGTAATAAATATTAACCGCGTCACCATTAAAGTTTATGCCAAAACTGTAAATACAACAAAAAAAAATATAAAAAATAGACAATGACTAACCCATTTGATTAGTAGCAAAAATATCCACTAGATACTAATTTTGAACAGAATTAGTCACACAGTTTTTGATAAGTCACTGCAAACGTAATTACATACATTTTGTAAATAAATTATTTTTTGACTAAAAAATGTATACAAAAGCAACACAATTTAAACATAATTTTGCCTATCTATTAAGAGTTAGTTAGTTAAAAAAGTAACACTGGAAATGAGCTGTTTATTATATCAGTATTTTAAGACCTCGGAACCAAATAATAAAAAACAAATAATAAAAAAATTTAAAAAACCTGAACCTCAATTTTTTTAACTGTTATTGAGAAGTTATAACAATAAACATTAACAGAATAGAAACAAGTCTGTAAGACACACCTTTATCCTGGAAATTTCCATCTCCTCCTTATTATCCTCCATAGCAATTTCCTTATCAATCTTCATAGCTGCCGACTCATTTTCAGCTTCCTCAATACTCCTTCTTGTTTCGAAAAGTTCCTGGTTTAGTCTGCTCTCAGTTTTTAATCTACATAATCAAAACAAATAAGTAAAAAAAATCTAGAAAAAGTCAACTTACATAAAGCTCATTAGATATCCAACTTTAAAATGAAAATTAATTTGAACATTTTCAGAGAACTACAAACTGGATATAATAAACCTGTATTACGAGGTGTCTCGCTAGGTTTTGAAAGTGATGCCTAGTTCATTCGGCTTTTTGAAATAAATTTTCAATTCTTAATTATGAATGTTGTGTTTAGTTAAATCATTTAGCAATTACTTTCCTTTGAATAATGAAAAATTCAGTTTTTCAAAATTTATTTAGTCTCTCAAATCAAATTATACCAAAAATTTGAAACTAAACTACTAGAATGGAAAACCATAACAAATATCATGAATGTAAGATAAAAATCACAAATTATTTACCATTTTGCCAGTTTCGTATTAAGGATTTGAATGTTCATTTCAATATAGCTGCCAAAAATATTTCAAAAAAATGTACCTCATAATGAACAGCTGTGAACCTCTTGGGTTCAATACATGAAAAATTTAAAATATAAAAATAATAAATAAATATGACTTACACTGAAGCAAAATTTGATAATAATTAGTGCACAGAGAATACAAAATAAAAATAAAACTGTAAATATTGGTAGAAGTCCGTGTGAAATGAAACACAAACACAATGCTTAGTACAAATTATAGAATCTTGCCAATCATGTTTTTACCGGTTATGGTATTTACGGCACAAACTAAGGAAAAACATTAGAAAACAATTTATACATACTAGGAAAATATCACTGTTACTTTACATACAAAATAAACTTCAGATCGAAGGTTAGGAAGAGGTGTGGGAGGGACTGTGGTCAAAGGGTCTAGATAAAGTTTGAAGGAGCCATGAATTTGTGAAAAATTCAACACTAAACTAGCATATTTAAAAAACAAAATAATATCTTGATTTATAAAATTTCCATTCACATGGACTATTTCTTTTTGCATTGACACTGAGAATCTTAAAAATAATATTTTAAAAAATTGACACTTAATGATTTTTTAAATGGTTAGAAAAACTAAAGTATATTTTATATGTAAGATAACAGTATTTACTTAATATGTGTAATTTATTTGCTTTGTAATATTTTTTTTCTTAGTCAATATTAATCTCCCTCGTCATTACTGACGAAACCGAAGACTATAATTTTTACTAAATATTGTGTTTGTGTTTCATTTAAACTCTGAATATATAGCAAAGGCCGCAGATTGTCGTCAGCAAGATCAAATTTAACCACAGACAAAAAATAATATTTGTTTCTGTGCTCTCCATGGAGAAAGCAAATATGAAAGTTTCTTACAAAACTAAATAAATAAAGAATAAAATATTTGTTAGCACAAAGGTAGAATGTTTACAAAATGGTTCTAAGAATTTGTAACAACAAATTAAAAATAAAATGTGAAGGAAAAACAAAAATAAATGGTGCAAAAACACTGAACTAACACATATATAAAAACCGAAATCTAAGCAAACAAAATAATTTCAAAATATGGGGTCTACAGTAGAATATTGAAAAAAGAACAAGTGGTTTGATAGATCACACATAAAATTCAAAAAACACATATTTTATATTGTAAAAAATTGACAGATCAGTATCCGAAAATATCAACTCAAACTTTTATTTGAGTACATAGCATAAACTTTGTTATACGAAACATAAACTGTGCATAAATAAATCACTAGAGCACTGTGGTGATTGTATATAAACAAGGAAAAAAGCCCAAACCACAAAATAACACAACTACACAAAACTGTATAATGCATTTATATTACCTTATGTACATTTCGATAGCTCTGCTATCATCTTTAGAGGTACACTACTCTACTAGTACACTACTTCTACTAGTAGTGTACCTCTGAAGATGATAGCAGAGCTATCGAAATGTACATAAGGTAATATAAACGCTTTATACAGTTTTGTGTAGTTGTGTTATTTTGTGGTTTGGGGTTTTTCTCCTTGTTCATAAACTGTGCATATTTCATGGCCTGGATAAAGTTTATGTCATGAGGACAATCACATTATCTCATTTTCCAAAATATTATTCAGACATTTATAAATAATTATTTTAAGTGATAATTTGTAATCAAAATAAAAACAATAAATGTCAATTATGAAAATAAATACTAAACTTCAATGGACCGAATTACAATAAATGATTAAAATTTATCAGCATTTTATCACATCCTATGGGATTGAGGAAAACTGTGATGAGGGTGTGGGACGAGTTTATCAACCCTTTAACTTTGTTATTGTTATCATACTGGTTTTTATAAGAATACACAGTAACAGTTAATGTTTAGAAACAAAATAAATATTACACTAAAACTTCAAAAAATTGGACGCTAAGTTAATAGAACAGTACACATCTTAGTTTGTGTGGCCTTGACGGTCACTAAAAACAAAAACCGGTTGCCTAACTATAAAGTGGAGGAATGACGTAGTACAAGAGAGGTAATAGGGGAAATGTGACAGGATGTTAGTTGTTAGCACTCTGTCTTTTAATTCACAACAGTAACTCAGGGCGCAAGTATGTTATACATTGGTGTAAGTAGTCTGTACCGTTTATTGTCTGGGGTATTACTATATTTATTTAAATTTACTTACTTTAGTAGTTGAGATTCTAAAGTTTTAATAGTTTCTTTAAGAGTTGAACATTCCTGTTGGAGTGCTGAAAAATCTTCACGTGCACGATTGTCTAAACTATTTTCCCAGTTGTCGGTAGTATCATCATTCAATTTCCCCTCATGTTCTTCTGCTAAAACTAGTAATTGCTCTTTTAAATGTTCTATTTCATTTTTATGTTGTTTGGCAACATGCTGCGATTCCAATAGCTGCTCTAAAATACAAAACATTGAACATTAAATTTTCACAGTTGCAAGTTCTTAGGCAAAACAATTTGTAACGGGAATAAGCGGTATGACTAGCAATCATGAACTACGACTAATAATATTAATAACCAAAGATTACTTGTCTATAATAATTGTTTTTCCTAAAAAAAAAAATACATACATATATATATATTGGGACGAGAGAGAGAGAGAGAGAGAGAGAGAGAGAGAGAGAGAGAGAGAGAGAGAGAGAGACCATTCATAATAAACCTGACAAAAATATTTCTTGTGCCCACTCAGTTCATTGCTTATGAAACACAAAAGACTAATTTAAAATTGACGACTGCAATATTAAATATTTCAAAACAACCATGACTATATATTCAAAAATCATTGATTCAAACTGTATAATAAATAAATAATTCTTAAATCAACAGAATAATCAAATTAACATACAAGGAATTAATAATCTTCAGAAATAACAAAAATTTGACAACCTAAAAGCGTAGTAACAAATCGAATATAAATATTACTTCAAAACATACAACATTTCTCAAATTTCTCTCAAAGTTTATAAATTACTAATTACAAATCAACATAATTCAACAAATTATTCAATTAATATAAAAAAAATAATCCTGCACAAATTTAAAAAATAAAGAAGCAACACATTAAATAAAGATAAATTAATTGTCTATAACAAATTTTTCCAATTAATGTTTATCAAATAAATTAATTTCAAGTCAACAATCAATTAATAAAACCAACAAATAATAAAATAAAGCAATAGTACTAAATCCATGGTTGATAAGAATTCAACAAAACTCAACAATAATTTCCAACTAATTTTAAAAAATGGTTAGAAAAAACATTTTTAGTAAAAAATCCTTAGTATTTATCTGTTATTTTTAGTCGAAACTAAAAGCACGGCCAATGCACTATTTTTTAGGATGGGTTCCTTTAAACTGCCTGGGTTCTTCAACTTTAAACTAAATAAATCCGTGGTTCAGTTATCTAATTAAAGGTTCTTTATTATTTAATACAACTCTACTATTTCTCTTAGTTCTCTTCTATACTAAATACACATATTTTAATTTTCTTAATTACTAAAAAATTGTTAAAGGAAAAAATAACATCATTCACTTTTATTCTGTAATCAAGAGTGTGAAAATTATTAAAAAAACAATCGAACTTCTTTTGGTGCTAGTTACTAAGTGATTTTTTCACATCCTAGCACAAAGAAAAGTCAACAAGAAAAAAAAGAGAGAATTAAATTTTTTTAAATGTAATTTGTATTGCCAATTATGCTTTATTTACTAGTACCAGTAGTGAGAAACGGTGGCTTATTTTTCTTGGCGCTAAGCTAACTAAATGGAAATTATCTCATTAAATAACTATTTTCACATCAACTTTAGTTTAACTTATGTCAATTACAAAATGATGTTTACTAAATATTATAAAATTAGCAGACATACCAAATTTTAACAAAATAGAGACACTTATTTTGGCTGCAGAAAACTGCAAATATAACAGACCTCAAAACAAATATATCCCGAAAACGAATAAAACTCGAAATAGATTTTTTTGATCTATCACATAATATTCATATATCACTTCATACTACATATTTGTGAGAAAGTATAATTCCATAAGAAACATTGAAAAGCACTCTTTCACATATCCATCAAACCAGCGCCGGATTTCTAAATAGTCCCTTGAGAGGCAAATTTTTAGAGGCGGCAATTAGGAAATTTTTATTTATTTTTTAACTGAAAATAAACCCTTTGGACTTTATTGAACAGCAAAAAATATTTATATGTAGCTTATACACACACATTTATATGTAGTAACACACGAAAATATGTTACTTGAAAATTTATTTTACTTTTACTACTTTCCATGAACTAATATGAATTCACAGCATGTAATCTTGTTAAGTAGTTTTCATGTAGCCTGATTTGATCTGACAACACTGCAAGCCCAGCGATTCGATCTGACAACTCTGTAAGTGTAAGTCCAGCGACGATACACTGTCACGTGCCACTCTACCATTCCTATCCTTTATGGTTTACATTCATGTTGTGAAAATTAGTAAATATGTCAAAATGTGATTAATACTAACGCTTTTGTCTCGTTGAGCCGTGTTGTAACTATTAGTTATACGTGTGAGGTGTGAAATATTTTTCACATAAGTACGCAAGTTTAAAGTATTTTATTATAGAGCAGTTGTAAAAAGTAGGCTAACTAGTATGAGTGATGGTAGGAAGAGGCATAGTGGTGCTGAATACAAATAAACCATCAAAATTAAAACTTCAAGAGCAAGAATATGTTCTAAAACAAACAAAAAGACTAGATTCGTTTTAAAAAATTAATATTTTGCCAGTGGAAGAGAAGAATGAGAATGATGAAGTGGAATCTGACAATGTTGATGCTTGTGATGATTCTCTTGGTGACGACTAAGTTTCGCTGGACCAATATGTTCCAAAACAGCAATCTTCTATTAGAATGTATTGGAATACAACTAAGTTCACATGATGAAATTATTCCTGATCGGTCTGATATTACCTCAGAAGATAGAAGTCTGATAGCCCAGGTTTAGAAGAATATAAAGAGCTGTAATCGTCAAATTTTAACTTTAACTTTGATACTAAAGAAATGGTTGCTTTGAGATTTGAAATATGAAAATAAACCGGGAAATTTATAATTGATCTAAAGAGAAGACAACGTGAGTCAAATAAATGACTGTAAATAATATTAAAACAAGGGCAATAAAAATTTTTAAATAGATTTCCAAAATATAAATTTAAGGCAGAATATGTTAGTTGTAAGATATAATAAATTTTAAAGTGAGATATTGTGTTGTGAAAATAGACAGAGCCTGTTGTCAAATGGATGATTTGAGTAGTGTCCGTGAGACCAAAAATGTGAATATATTGAGTTTTGCTGACTAAGTAAATCTAAAAAGGACGCTTAGTTGTGAGATCTAGAGGAGCTGGCAGTTGGAAGGAAACGTCTGAGATGGTTGAATGTGTTTTAAAAAGTCTTAAGGAGGCGTCTGACTTGGTCAGACGTATTTTTCTGATAGGAAATAGTTGAGAACAATGTGGTTATGTTTGAGTGATTTTTGAAATGGAGAACAATTTAATTGATGTTTAATAGTTGTGAGAGGGAGTTTTGGGGTTAGAATCTCTTTCAAACCTCTTTCAGGGTTAGAAACTAATGATGATTTGTTTGATCAGTGTGGGCAAGGTTTAATACCATTATCAGAAAGAATGGAGGAATGTAGGAATAGGGAATTTAAGTGAGGATGAGAGTATAATTAGGCAGGATAGTGTGAATGTGGTTTTGGGAATTGTAGAGGAAACTAGGGAAACAAATAATCTAGATCAAAATGAAAGTATAATTAGTAATGATAGTATGAATGGAAGTTTTCATGGGTATATTGATAGTGAAGTAGGAAGAAGTAAGGTAAATGAAGGCGAGAGTCTAATGATGCAAATATTAAGAGAAATAAAACAAGATAATTTGAAAATGAATGATAAATTTGATCAAAATAGATTAGAAATAAATGCAAAATTTGATCAGAATATATTAGAAATAACACAAGAAATAAGTAATAAATTTGATCAAAATAATTTAGAAATTAATGCAAAATTTGAAGATTTCAATAATAAGTTTGATCAAAATAATCTAGAGTTAAAGGAAATAAAACAAAATAATGTAGATCTGAATATTAAATTTGAAATGAAAGAAAATTATGTAAAGTTAGAACAGGGTTTGAAACGGGAAATTAAACAAACGGGAATTAGCATATCAAAAAAGTTAGGTAAATTTCAAGAAAAAATAATTGTTAAATTTGATGAAAAACAAGATAAAAACTAATGACAATGTAGAAATTGAGTTATGTAATTTTGAGAAAAAATTAGAATTTGAACAATTTGATAGAGTAGAACATATTTTGATCGAAAATAATAATGAGATTAACAATAGTTTGTCAGTTAGAAGGGGGAATTGAAATTAACAAATTTGTTGGGGTGATGATGTAAGCAAGGTTAGTAATCTTGTAAACAAAAAATAAATAAATAAGGGTGATTGTGTGAATGAGAATGTAACTAAAATAAATAATCTTGTAAACAAAGTGTCAGATAATGTAAAAGTGGAATCAGTTGTAAATGTAAAGAAACAAAGGCGTGTTAGAGCAATAGGTTTTGAACAAAATTTGATGAAAAAGTTTAGAATGCAAGACCAGATAATTAAAAGTTTTTATGAAAAAGATAATTTTGAAAATGAGTATGAAAAGTTGTTTGTAAGAACATTCTTTAAAAGTGTAAAGGGATTCGATGGGGTTAAAAAGTTAAAAGGGTCAGATAAGGAAAGTAGGTCAGTAGTAGTAGGAACGTCTGTAAGAGGGGGGAGATTATCAAGACAGACTGGAAATAAAAGATCTGTTAGAACTTAGCGATAATTTCAAAAAGAAATCTTTTGTTAGGATGGTGTCTAACATAAAAGAAAGTTGTAAGAGGGGAAAATTTCTGTTTGAAAAGGTTGTTAGGTTAAGAGTTAATTTGACAAAGAAACACATGTATTCCAAAATGTTTAAACGAAACGGTAATCACCGAAAGAAATAAGTAATCTGTATATGGGTCATATGGAATAACAAATTTTGGAAAGGACTATAATAATGTAAAAAGTTTTTTTAAAGCCAAACGGACATGAATAAAAATTAATATTAGATAAAAGTTTTGTTAGTTATTAAAGTTAAGATTAGTGGACAATTAAAATTCAAAGATAATATAATTTGTTTTTAGTAAATTTTGGGAAGTTAAAAGAATGTGAGAAAGGAATAAATATTGAAGGAATAATTGTAGTTATTAGATTTCAGATTAATGGGACTATAGAATAGATAGAATCAACTTTTGTAAATATAAACACAAACATTTATATTCCCCTTTTTTATTTAATATTTACAGAGCTAGCAGTAGTAAACGCATTAAACAAGGACCCAGCTTTGTGGATCTTAAATGATGCTCCCAGAGATATAATATTAAAATATGACTTTGACCAAAATATATTTTTACATTTCACTAACAGATAAAGACTTTACAAAGATCAAAACCGATATTTGACTAAATCTCTCTTTGAATGAAAATTAAAAAATCAGAAGTGCATGAAAGGAAATGGATGGTTTTCTCTAAAGGTAAGGGATCAGTTTTTTGTGGTTCCTGTTTAACATTTAACACTAAAGAACTATTACAATTTGACGATAAAGATGGTTTTAAAGACTGGAAAAGTCGTATGTGACATCATGAAAACTCGCCAATTCACAAATCTGTAATAATTACTCTAAAAGCAAGAGGAATTGCTCTCAACCATGTTGACAACATGTTTACTCTACAAACAGGCAAAGAAAAACACTATTGGAGAAATGTTTTAACAAATGATTTCGGAGTTCGATCCATTCTTAGCTAATCACATCGAAATATACAGTAATTGTGGAAGTAGAATACAAATTATCTCTCTTCCAAGACATGTGATAATGTAATTGAGTTAGATAAAGGCTCAAAAAGTTAGGCAAGTAATTTGTGAAGAACTGAAACAATCTAAATGCTTTTCTCTCATCATAGACTCAATCCCAAACATGTCACATGTAGACCAGTTAGTCCTTGCTGTTAGGTATGTTTCAAGTGACGGTATGCCATCTCAAAGATTTCTTACCTTCATTCTATCAGCTGGTCATAAAGCAGAACATATGTTTAAATGTGTTATAAACGAGCTAGAAAAGGTGAATATAAACATTGACGACAGCGGAGAATAATCTTACGATAATGCCTCGAAAATGGCCAGTTTGTACAATGGTCTGCAGGCAAAAATAAAATTAAAAACTCATTTAGCTTTATTCATCCCATGTAGGGGGAACTCCCTAAACCTTTATGAATAGTCTGCTGTAGAATCTTATGAAGAAACGTGCAGATTTTGTATGTTGCTACAAGAAATCTATGTATTTTTAAGTGCTCTACGAAGCGATGGGAGTGCTTAACCCTTAAAATGGCACGCGACCTACAAGTAGGTCGCCCACGTGTTCCCAAGTGATTTCATCAACTCTAAAACACGTATTTTGCAATTCACCATTACGCCCACTTAGAATGGTCCTATCGCAATAAATAAAATACCATTGGAAAGCTAATGTTCCGTAGATGCATAATCATGCAAAAAAAAAAAATACCACAAAACGTTATAAATAATATTCCAAAAATTGGTGAAGTTCGCATATTTTTGATGCGTAAAATCATAAATTTCAACTCTGCGCCTTTTCGTGAAACGTGGCTCCATTTTCCCCGACATGATTACAACTCTATTTATCTGTCAATTAAGTCAACCAAAACACTGTTTTATAGATCACAAGTTTCTCTTTCTAACCGTAGATTACAAATTTTTCTGCGTCTAACAGATCCAGAGATATAGCTATTTGATCATAAAACAAACTTGACGGCACGAAATTCAATTGGCATTCGGTGCATTTTACGAATAGACGTAATCATTTTTCTATGTTTTAAAAACATATTTTTCTTTACAGTATGTTGTAGGGGAAATTTCATTCTACAAGTTGGTACTACTTGACATTCTGTACAGTTATTTTCAGATTCTTCTTTTAAAGACCAAACGTAGGCAATATTTCGCGATGCAGTGAAATAAAATAGACGCAAAAGGGCGTGGCATTTGTGTAATATTTTTATTATTTCTTTTATTTTGAAGGTTTGTGTATACAAATTGTATATAAATTGTGTATACAAGTTACAATATATGTGTTTTTATTTCTAAAGTTTATGTTTTTGAGTGAATTTCGAGTGTGTATATGGAATAACCTATAAGGCAAGTTGTAAGTGTAGCCTATATGCAAATTTTCTTATATTTATTGTTTTATATGATTATACAAGTGAATATGTGTGTTATTCTTTGTAAAGTATATTGTCTTAGTAAAATCTAATGATTTTGTCTTAGGCCTAGCTTTAGAAAGTTACCAATTACGCCTAAATGTCGAGAGTTCAAACCTAACCTCACTTGTGAAAGTTACCTTTTTAGGGAAAATAGGTATTTTTATTTAGAAAATGTAACAAATTATTATTTCCCCCCCCCTAAATATATTCACAAATATATTACAAATCTCAAGTAATGGTTGAAAAAAATCCACAAAATCTATTAGTATGTTATTCATTACCATTTCTGTGAAATTTCTGCTCTGTTACTCTTCGATTTTTTGGTATTTGACCAAAAAACTCCAAATGTGATACATCTAACATTTTTTTTTCACTACACACCTACATTCTATGCACTTTTCTGAACATAATGAGATATAGAACTTTTGTATAAAATATATATTACTATGTTTGGTAAATTGTTGAAAATAAATGACCTATGTTCAGATATTCATAAAATAATTTTTTTCATTTTGAAAATGTAACAATTTTTTTTCTCCTAAATATATTCACAAATAATACACAAAAATTGTGTATATCTAAGAAATAGGTAGTAAGCTATTGATTTTGGATTATACAGGTTTTTCCTGAAAAAAGGTCACTTCGTTTTTGACATGTAACATACTTACTCCAAAACCGTTTCAATTTTTTTTTTTTTAATTACATAGATGAATTCTATGCATCTTTCTGAGAAAAATGATATCTTATAAGTTAGGTTTTGTGTAAAAATAATATATTTTATTAATTTTTAAACAAACGAAGAATTGTCAAGAAAATTAACATTTCTGGCTGTAGGGTTAACAGTTGTTATAGAGGAATCTTACCAGAAGAAGACAGTAAAAAAAATTGTGTCCTACACGGTGATCAGCAAGAGACGATGCGTGAAAAACATTTATGAGAATCTTGGAATGAAATACACACTGCTTTGATACAAATTTCAAACGACACGACAGATAAAGCAACGACTAGATGTGAATACCGAGGAATTCTTCGAAGATTTGAACGGTTTGAAACTGCTTTTATGGTTTGTTTCTGGAGCATCGTACTTCACAGGATTAAAAATGAAACTGTAGATGTTTTCATGGTGAGATATTTGTATGGTTCTCTGGAAAGTTATTTCACTGAGAAGAGAAACCACTTTCATTACTTTGAGAAATAGGCCTTGGCCATGTATATAATAATAAATATAGACTACGATAAAGACAGCAAAAGACAAAATGGAAAACTTAGCCTGACCAAGATCAAAGTGGGGAAATAAACTTTGCCGGAAGGGACAACCTAAGAATAAATATGGACGAGAAATTGAGGGAAAAGGCAACTAATCTCTACCAAATCTATACACACAATTTGGATTCTGATTTCGTTGAAGAGTGCATCCACTTCCCAAAGTACTGTGTTGCAGGTGCAGGGATTGAGCACCCAGTAGAAAAGTCTTTGCAAGGAATTTCAAAATTTCTCCGATATAATTCCCTAGAATATATGTACCCAAATTTGGACATCACACTAAGAATAAGCCTGGGCATACCTGCTACAAATTGTGTTGGAGAACATAACTTTTCTTACCTCAGAAGAGTTAAAAAATATCTACGAAACAGTATTTCTGAAGGAAGGTTGAACTCACTTTCTTTACTGTGTATTGAGGCAAAAACTACAAAAACACTTTCGAATGAGTTAGTTTGCTCTTATAAAAAATCCCGCAAAAAAGTGAAGTAGATGACATTTATTTGAACATGACTGAAGGTGCAAAATATAATTTCTATGTAGGTTGTTTCATTTGTTTGTATTATTGTATATCTGTATATCAAATTTTGTTGTAGTTAGTAACTATATTTTATTTTTAATATGAACAATAAACCAATAATCAATAATGAACTACATTTTATGTAACTTTAACTTCATTATCCTTATCCCGTAGAAGTTAATTGAATACAGTACTGTATTTTGTAAAATATAGTCATTAAAGTTTCCAGTCTAAGAACATTTAAAGAGTGTCACTAACCTCAAACAACAGAATAAAACACTTTTACTTTTCTAACAAATCTTAAAAGATGGTTGTAAAAAAAGTAAAATAAAAATAATGTAATAATGTAATCCAAGTTATTATGTTAAAAAATTAAATTGTAAAAAATCCTTAAATCAATTTAGAGCTATTATACTTATAAATTAAGATAACACCAATTAATTCTGTAGTTGTATATTGTATAAAAGAATTTAAATACACAACTAAAGGGGCTGGGGGCGGCAAATGGGATCAAACCTACACGCGGCAAACTCCTAATTCCAGTCCAGCACCAATCCGAATACTTTACTAACAATATATAACTATATAACCATCTGAAAGTTATATCAAACAATTGCAAACAGTGAAAGTATGGAAACCATCCTCGATTTTTATAAAATATTTATATTATATATAGAGTATAAACTTTATTCACTTGTAGCATAAATTCGTCCCTAAGCTTGCCTACGCAAGTCATATTTCATAAAATCAATCTAGACAAAAAATAAATAAATAAATAATAATAATACAGACATATCAGCAAACATTTTACATTGATGTTTTTGCCCATAGTGTAACTACTTCTATACTATATACCAAGTGTCAAAAGGTCAGTATAAGGCCCTTTCATTTTTGAACGGGTTTAGATACAACATGGAAACCTTGTAAGACAACAATAGCTACCTTTATAAGTAAAATTTGGCCCTCCTTCAAAACTATGAGGGGGCATAGGGGGAGGTGAACATTTTAAAAAGTGAAGGTATAGCTTGTTGAACTTTATTTTAAAGCCCATTAAAAAAATAATAAAAAACATTTGTGCAGTTTTTAGTTTAATATGATGATTGGTAACAAAATGGTGGATGGTAAACGTTTAAATAAAATAAAAGAGAACACTGAGAGAGAGACTTCTCTTTTTAAGTATAGTTACCATTAATAATAACACAAGATTATTAATAACTTAAAAAATATTATTGAAACCATTACATTGTTAAAATTCAGGGTCAAAGGAGAGAGGAACTTTATGAACTTTTCTGCAACGGGCCTGTTGCAGAAAAAGGCTGAATGAGTGCTGTTCAATTTACCTTTATAAATCATCAAACTGGTGTGCATAAAGCATTAATATTATTTAATAACTTTTACTTACTAGCAATTTTATCTTGTGTTTTCATTAATCTTTTACCACCATTTTGTTTTTTACCAATCATAGTATTGAACTAAAAACTGCACCAATGTATTTATTTTTGTAATAAGCTTTAAAATAATGTCCCACAAACTATATCATCAGATTAAAAAAATGTTTAACTTCCCCCTCCATGCCCCCTCATAATTTCGAAGAGGCCAAATTTTACTTACAAAGTTAGCTATTATTGCCTTACAAGCTTTCTATGTTTCTATGTTTCAAGCTTTCTACGAGTTTCAATGTTGTATCAAACCCCATTCAAAAATGAACAGTAATTATAGTGACTTTATGATCAGTCCATAAATGTAAGAAAGTTAAAACTTGTAAAATTGCTATGAGCTACTCTGCTATAAGATAACGTGCGACAGACAACAGACATCATCAACATTAACCAAACAAAACTATCTTTTGCCAACAATAAATCAAGGACACAAATTATAAAAAGGTGTAAGAAAATATTTTAAGAATATGTAAATTTGTAGAGCTCATGTGATAAACTTGTCACTTGAATAAATCTTATTTAATGAAATGACTTTTTTAAGTAGAGATTTAAGTTCATTTTAGTTTTATGAACAATATTCCATAATGGAAACTAATAATAATAATAATGAACATCATTATTTTGCTCACTGATTTCGGTCATTTATCTACATATGTTACTAAATTCAAATGAAATAATTTAACAGGACTTTTTCCCTTCACCAAATTTCGAAATATGGGTCGTTTCGGAATACACATTCTTTTTACATTCAAATTTGGATGTGATTTAGATCAAATTATTTGGATATGACTTTGATTTTGTATTAAACATTAAAATCTGAAGTCAATCCGATCATCAGTTCTGGGAATATTGTGTAACAAAAATTCATGGACAAGCATTTAAAACAATCATCTTTATCATGTAGAACAAAAACTCAAACACAAGATCTCATAAAAACTACGTTTATTCAATCAAACGCATTTCAACGACAAAGTTGCCATCCTCAGTGATACATGAGCTCCAATAACAAAACTATAACTAAACCAGCACTGCGCCAACCCCCGTAAATATACAAAACTAAAGGGGGTGTGGCATAAATCTACTTTCTAATATTAAGGCATTAACAAGTGCCTCATGTTAATCTAAATAACTTAAACTTAACTAATACAATATTCTTAACTTATCTTATATCTAACTCTACATTGTATATATTACTTTAATATAGAATTTAGTATCGGGCCTAATTCATTATTAACAGTTATATTATGGTACTTGTTAATACAAAATGTTTCCCAAACATATATTGTGTTTAAACACGATACTTTACTTTAACAAGTACCATAATATAATTGTTAATAATGAATTACACCCGATATTACATTCTATATTAAAGTAATATATGAAATGTAGTGTTAGATATAAGATTAGTTAACACTTTGAAGCCTAAGCCCGAGTATAGGTCGGGCTGCGCTAAATAATTCTATACGATCGCGATGTCGGCATATAATCGGGTTTCGGCACTTTTGCTTAGCTAATTGGTTATTTATCTTTGCATGTCTTTGATTTTCGAATAGTCTGTGCTGTTGATATGGACTAAATATAAATATTATAAAGCTGATGCTAGGCAACGTAACACGTCTACGAGGAACGTAGCAGACGTTTGTTTAGTTCAAAGTTAGTGACTGAGTAATCAAGATTCGTTATGTTTGTTTGTTGTTTTTCTTGAATACTAAATACGTTTTGAGTTATGGTGGTGCCCAGAATGTTCAGTACCCCTTTGTGTACCTGAATGTTTCAAACTGTATCATACAAAGGCCAATTATGTTTAGTGAAGTGCTGTGTAGCTATTTTTGTTTGTGCGTGTATTTTACCCTTTTTCAAGACTAAGGAGTGTTGACTGTGAGTAAAATATCTATTTACATGTATATATATATATATATATATATATATATATATATATATATTTAAAAAGGTAATTTCTTTAGGTTTAAAATGATATATATAAAGTCATATATGATAAATATAACAAATACCACAATTTTTAAAAAACATGTCCAAAACCCCCAGGCACAGTAGGAAAGCGCGCGTTAGAGAGTTAGGGTTCAAAGTGTTAAGAACATTGTATTAGTTAGATGTTAAGTTTAAGTTATTTAGATTGACACGAGGCACTTGTTAACTAATATTAGAAAGCAGATTTAGGCCACGCCCCTTTTAGTTTTGTATAAATACGGTGGTTGGGGCAGTGCTGGTTTTGTTATAGTTTTGTTATTGTAGCTCATGTATCACTGAGAATGGCCACTTTGTCGTTGAAACGCGTTTGGTTGAATAAACGTAGTTTTTGTGATATCTTGTGTTAGAGTTTTTGTTCTACATAATAAAATCTCACAAGTCAAGCTAAATATTTATTTATCATCTTTATCCTATACAACATTATCGTGTTGTATACAATAAGCTCAAAATGTCAAAAAAATATCCCCAAAATAAATAATTTCATACTATAAGAGGAGTACCAGTACTAAAATCATTATAGGCAAGAGGAGACCAATTTTGTTTTATATACGTTAGCACATAATTTGAAACTTAAATAACGTTATCATACATGGTTATCATATATGGTAAAATATATATATATACTAATTAAGAAGTTGTTTTCAAAAACTCTTAGACTATATGAATTAAGCCCATTACGTACATTATAATACATAAACATTTATAAGTGATTGGATTTTCTTCGATAGATGAACATAGAGGTCAGTGGCTGGTAATTTTATAAATACAGTACGGCTACTTAGGCATATCATTCAATTTCTGTTCTTGTAAAGATATTGTGTTGTGTAAAGTGAATTATATATTATAATTTGTTTATACAAGTTATATTGTATGTGTTAGTGGTTATAGAGTTAATTTTTTGATTGAATTTTAATTGTTCAATATATTTTTTACAGCTATAACTTGAAAATATATTAATTAATATAGGCCTATCTGTCATAAATCCAATTGCCGTACAGTATGGCATTCAGACAAAATTACAGGGATGCACCTGAAGATCTATTCGATCCAGATTCTTCAGATGCTGATGATGAATTTGGGGGGTGGAGGGTAAGATTTAGACATTTCCTTTAAGGAGGAATCGGAATAATAGGGTCCATGCTGAGTAAGATGGCTTGTTGGCAGACAATTTGTCTGTTGACAGTGATTCTGAAAATAGTTCGGAAAATGATTCTGATACTTCTTTGGGATATGTCCAAATAGTTGATGATTTGGAATTCTCAGATGCCGAACCTTTCCTCAGTGTTCAATCTTCTGAAAATGTACTAACACTTCCACCAATTGATCCTGGTCAACCAGGACCTTCACACAGAAGTAATACAATACGAAGACAAAGACAAAGACAAAGGAGAACAGAAATACAAACACCGGTGGTTCCTTGGGTAAGGGTAGATCCTCTTGAAGAAGAGTGGAATATAACGTCTAGATTCACAGTAGTTGATGTAGGGCTGAGAAATACTCCTGCTACTTCAAATTCATTATCATTTCTGCATCTCTTCATGACAAATGCTATGGTTGATGCAACCAATAAAAATGCACAAGCCATGTTACGTCAACAGCGAGAGGCTAGAATGTTGAAAGGACATTCCAGGCTCTTGAAGTGGTCTGACGTAACCATTGATGAGATGAAGAAATTCTGTGGAATGTTGATAAACATGGGGCTTACACCTAAAAAAAATCTTAGATTATTAGGCGTGACATCTCACAAGTTATCGCTTTTTATCCCATGATGATGACACTCAAACGCTTTGAATTTATTATTTCGATGTTTCATGTATCATCCAACAAAGGTCCAACACGGGATCAACCAGAATATAACCCTTGGTCAAAAATCCGGGTTTGTTGAGATGATGAATGAATCATTCAAGACATATTTTGTTCCAAAGCAAGAGGTATATATTGATGAAAGTATGATTGGAATGAAAAACTGTTGTTTTTTCATTCAATACATGCCAAGAGACATTCACATTTTGGGATCAAGAAGTTTGAGATTTGCAACCCTGCAATATCCTATGTTCTACATGCTTCTTTGTATAGTGGTAAAGACGTCTTGATTAATGATAGCTACCCATTCATCCAAAAAGTAGTGAAGCATCTGATGAGAAAAGCAGACTGTTTTGTAAAAGGTTACCACTTGTTTACGGATAATTTTTACACATAGGTACCTACCTCTCTGTGACTTTTTATTATTGAATAAAACCTATTTGACAGGAGTGATAAACAAAATTATCAAAGATCTAATAAAGATGTTATTCAGAGTATAGGAGACCCCATACTTCATGGTCGACGTTGTTCGTAAACTATGTTACGGTCCCGACTTTGGCTCTCCTGCTCCTAGTCTATCGGATGTTTGATTATCCACACCATCAAAATTCGCCACTACAAGCACACATCTCTATCCTCTCACAGACTCACAAAATTGGTTGTTGATGGGAGCACCAAAATATGTGCTGTCTGTAAAGAGGAGAGAAGTGAAATTCCTAACTCGCGATACTGGTGTCCACCATGCAAAGTATCTTGAAAAATACTTTTTTAAATTGTATCGGATATATAGATTTTTCTGTGGAATTTTTGCTTCGGATAATGGGTGATTTTTTGATTCCTGACATTCTAACTCCAAAATTTGTACATCTAATATATTTTGCATTACACATCTAAAATCTATGTATATTTCTGAGAAAAGTGATAAAAAGAAGTTGTGTTTAGCATAATATAACCTACTATTTTTGGTGAATTTTTGAAAATAGGCCTCTAACATTTTAGCAATTTTTGACTTGTTACAAAAAAATATATATTTCCTAAAGAAGATTTTATAAATAAATTTAAATTTTTACCATCATTTATTCAAAATTATATTGCAAAACTTTTGTATATCTTGAAAAATTCTAAAACTTTTGTTTTATGGTATATACAGGGTTTTCTGTGAAATGTTCACTTAATTTTTTTGCACATTTTTGATTCCTGACATACTAACTCCAAAACCGAACCAACTAACTTTTTTTTTATTATACAGATAAATTCTATGCACCTTTCTGAAAAAAATAATGTCTTATAAGTGGGGTTTTGAATAAACTTAATATATTTTATAAATTTTCTAAAAAATGATTTTCAACTGCCAGAATTTACTACAGGTGGTTAGAGGATGCATTTCACAATACCTTCCATGAGGCTGTTAAATGAGCACTGGAAAGAATATGAGTACACAAAGTAACATGCAGATGGATGTGTTATTTGCTGGCTACTAGAAAAACAGAGACTAAAGTGGAAGAAAAACCCATTGAAGTCAGTATTGTTAAGGGATGTACATAGGGAGGAGTATTATCATCCTTGATGTGGAACCGGGTCATAGACTTGGGCAAGTAATTGAGAAGGGTTTATACTGCTTTGTTTATGCCAATGACATCATCATTATGGTCAGGGGAAAAGTTGAAGGCACTCTTTGTGAGTTACAACAATATGGGATTGCACTTATGAGAAGACAGTACAGCTCGGTGGGGTTGAGTATAAATCCAAGAAAAACCACCTTGGTACCATTTACTATGAGAATAAAGCTCCCCAACCAGAGAACCATCAGTTTGGATTAAGTAGAATTAGAATTAAAAACAGAGGTAAAAATCTAAGGGTAATACTAGATAAAAAGCTTCTATGGAACAAAAACATGTAGAATCTACTGTCAGTAAAGCTACTTCTGCCCTAATGGTGTGCAGAAGAATAACGGGGAAATCATGGGGTTGTCACCTGGGGATTCTACATTGGATGTACACCATGATAATGAGACCGATCATCAATATGGGCCAGTGGCATGAGCAAAGAGAACCAAGTTGATTACAACAATAAGGTCACTGGACAAATTGTAATGACTGGCATGCATTTGCATAACAGGAGGAAGAAGATCGTGCCCTACGGCAGCTATGAAGGATCCCTTCCATCTAGTTGTGAGGGGCATGCCTGTGATTATCAAAGACTGGTCTAGAGAAATCACAAGCGAAGGGGAAGGAAGTAGCAGACTACTGGGAACTTCCAAAAGACTCAATGCTAAAAAAGTACAGCTTTGAGAAAACTTCCTCAGTATACTGAGTTCAAAAAATGAGTGGAGTGAGGAGTCAATCAACTCACTGATAAACGAAACCATTGTTTGGTATACGGATAGCTCTAAAACAGAAGAGGGAACTGAAGCTGGAGTATTTGGACCAGGTATTAGGTACTCGGATATGGTGATAGATAAATTCCCCAGCATCTTTCAAGTGGAAATCTATACTATTGACACGTGTTGAAACGGTTTGAGTTCTTCACCAAGATCGTTCCAAAAACAAATTTTTTTGTAAAACATAAAATTTTAGTTAAAACATAATAAATATCAATAATACATAAATAAATAGTAATATCCATAAATAATTAATAATGCGTACAGGAAAAATTAGTTTAATATGAAGAAAAGTAGAATTATAAGAGTTTTGTCAATTTCATTAAAAAATGAAACATTCAAAGCTAAGGGAAGTGGGATGGGGCTAACAGGAGCCAACAGGTCGACAGAGAACAATAGAGTTGTTGATCACGTGACACCTCAGGTTCAGACTAGACTAAATAATCTGATTCAACTTGTTACAAAATTATTCACATGCAATTTCCTATGTTAAATTTTAAATTGTTTAAATTTTGGTTATAAAATTTTATTATGATAAAGAATAATTGGTTAGCATAGGAAATACAAGAAAATATTTATTAAACCAAATAGTTTAATAGTTATTGCAAAAAACATGCATGGACAAAAAAATTAATTTTGTCTAGATAATATAAGTAAAAATTTTTATAATGGAAATAGGTTAAGGATAAGTGACATAATTTAATGAGACCAAAAAAAGTACATATATAATTAATTGGGGGGGGGGTTGACCATCGAAAAATCGACAAAGTTCAACAATGAATAACTTATCAGGAAATGAAAATAAATGAAAAACGTAAAGAATTCCTTCATTTCTTTTTAAGGCAGAGGCTACAAAAACCAAAAATAAGAATTAAGAAATTCTAAACCGATCAAAAGTTGGTCAAAGAAAAAAAAATCACGAAAAACGAAAAAGGGTACATCTTAGAAAGTTATCATCCTACAACTTTAAATCAAAGCTGTATGGAATCCAGAAGACAAGAGGAACAAAATGACATTTCCAGATTTCCAGAATTCCTGTTAGAACCAGAGATATGGGAATTTTCAAGAAAGTTTACAAATTAAATTCCAGAAAATCAGACATTACAGGAATCAACCTGAAGTAACCCCTACCACACGATAGGGGTGGAGCCAAGTGTTTGGATTTGCAAAAGCAGTGCTGCCAACCCATGTACAAATAAACTAAATAATAATTAGTTATTCAACAACTAATTAAAGTAAAACAAACATTAAAATAACCAAAAGGGTTATAATAAAAACTAACTAAAGTGAAATCTTGATGAAATAAACCAAATTAATCAACTTTAAACATCATAAATCAAAGGGAAATGTTCATAAAAATTGGTACCAGTGGAACAGGGAATAAGTTTTGGAGGTCCATTTCAAAAGAATTTTTCTTCACTCTTGATCCAGGAGAACAACTCGTTATCCAGCTCCTAGAAGAAGAACATCTCTAACCAGCAATCCACTCCAGGAGGAGAGTCATCTACAATCATCTTTATGTGATCAGCAGTATACCGATCGTTTTAATGGAAGCGACATGGCATTTCAAATGGTATAGCAAGATACAACAAACAGCCACACTGATTCAAGCTTCATCTTTAAACTTCTCGACTACAAGATCTTCAATCTGCAATCATTCAATTTTAACAACAGCACAACTGATTTCAACGTAACTGAGGACTGCAAGCTGACATCAACTAGACTTCAACCTTCACCAGAACAACTGTAATCAGCCTTGCATAACAGGAGCCGAAAACAGCACGATTTGTGAAGGTACCACAGTTACGATTTTGAATAAATATTCGCTTTGAAATAAAAAATAAATTTTAAAACTTTCTGGGGAAAATTATCAAATTTAAATTCTTTTTTATATATGTACTTTTTAAAGTCAATGTGTTTTTAAATATTTAGTAAAGATATATTCAATTTAATAATAATTAGAGAAATAATAGAGTCATTGATATTTATGTTGAATTTTTGTAATATGTTTTAAAGTTAAGAAAATTTATGATTATATCAAGTTAAGAAATTTTATAAATTAAAATCTTAAATAACGAAGAATTAAAAAAAAAAAAATGTAATTAAAATATAAATTTTATTTCTGGATAACATTTTGTTGTGTGGATTTTAAAATAACCCTATGTTGTTTTCAGCTTAAAATAAAGTTATTTTTTTAAATAATTTGTGCTCTCATAAATTTCACAATTTTAAATAGATTCTGCAACATAACTCTTTCAAATGACACTCCCTGAGAGTGAGTTTTAAAGTTAAAGTAATAAGAGAAAAAAGAATTTTAAAGTGATTCCTAATATCTAAGAATAAATACTAAAGACAGTATTTTATTCTTGAGGCATTGTAGTGTTTGGCAGAATAAGGATGTCAATAAATAATTTATCAAGCAGTTCCCCAAAGGTGGGACTTGAGTAAAATTAGGGGTTTAGTGAAATTGTATAGCACTAAGTTCACTTACCCACTTACAACCTTCTGTTGTGAATAACGTCAAAAGAAATAAAGGGTTAAAGCAAACATCACACTGTTTCAGTGTGTGCAAAGGAATATTGACAGGCGATACAAGAGGGAAAACATCACAATTCTGTCAGACAGCCAAGTTGCCATCAAAACAGCTGAGCCCTCTAATCATCAGTTTAGTGATGGTTTGCGAATGACTACAAAAATTTAATGAGGTAGGCAGAAGTAATAAAGTAGCTCTCCTTTGAGTACCAGGAAACAAGGGAGTATAGGGGAATAAAAATGCAGATAATCTTGTGAAGAAGGGAGTACTCACCCCATTCATAGGACTGGAATCATTCTGTGAACTTTGAGAAAACTACTTCCAGATAAGACTCAAAAGAGGTGAAGAAGCTAGTATATCAAAACTCTGGAAAGAAACAAAAAGTTTAGGGCAAGCTAAGGAGATTCTCGAGAATTACGATAGTAAGAAAATAACAATTAGAAGTTGAAGATCTACTGTTTCTCAATCCCTTTAAAATCATGTAGTTTATGATGGGTATGGGATTGGAAAGGATTATATAACTGAATATCTCAGGAATTGTGAAAGGAGGGCAAAATAGATTTATAAAGATCACCCCTATATACAATACAATATTCTTTAACCTTGTGTAGTGGTTTTAAATTTCTCTGTTACATCCAGAATTATATGGAAGGAAAAAGATGTTTTCTAACTAATAAATTGATGAAGAAGTAAGCGATCTTCATTTATTTTTAAATGAGGTATTTTAATTTAAATAATGAAATCTAAAATGTCTTTTAACCCAGCCTTAATTTTTTTAAAGTATTTAACCAAATATTTGGAGATCTCCAAACCTTCACTAATTTGTTTCTCGAAAAACATCAGTATTAGAGCAAAATTGTGAGACAAATATGGGGTATTTTAATTTGATAAAGCTTAGAAATTTTGTTCACTTTAATAATTCATATTTTACTACAACAAAATAATTGGTAAACAAATTGTCTGAGCTGTTTACTGGATTAAAATAAACCATTTGTTTCCCTTGTAATTTGGCTTTAAAAGTGATATTTTCAAGAAACAAAATCTAATATATTATGTTAAATATCTTGAATAATTAAGGTCGGATTAAAAAAAATATCTCAATTTAAATTATGCACCCTACATACCTCATTTAGAATTATATCATCACAAGAAACACTGTAGACAGCATTTCGCGAATCAGTTGTATTGTTTAATTTTAATTTGTGATCGTGATTATCACCTATTTTAGAGAAAAACAAATACCTTTACAAAAGGTATACTAGAATGCATATTTTGTAAATGTATTTATTTTTCAAACTAAAATCACTTTTGAACATAAAAACACAGAAATCATTCAAAATATCTAAAAATAAGAGCACAAACTTGTAACAGACAGCTTTTAGTTTTTCATGATTACTTTCCAGATAAAAAAGTCATATTATAATAAGAACAAGTGGAATTGAACCAAGGACACTTCTGAAACCACTGTTCGAGATTAACTCGACTTGAAGTTTTCTGGAAAGTGCATTAGTTGCCTCTATTCTATCGAATGGCCCTAATGATTACCTGATTTGAGAAACCCATAGATTTCTTTTTCTAGGGGTAAAGTCTACTATAGCGAGCTACCTTTAGTGAACGTTATGAAGCAACACATCACTGGTGAATTCAGACAACAACAAAGAAGTCTGTCATTGGGTGTGCAACAGTGTTTAAGAAAGACCGTGTCAATCAAGATGACCAACAATTTAAACATCTGTATATATAGTAAGTATCTCTTGTACAGCTTTTAACTAGTCTGTTATCATAATAATAGGAAGAATAAACTTTACATTTATAAATTTTATGTACAGGTGAAATTTATATGCTGATAAAACTGCAGATGAAAAATGCTTCCAGTGGATTCCAAGCCATTGTGGAATCTCGGGAAAGAGCTGATCACTTGGCAGGTCTAGCGAAGGAACTGATCTGCAACTTTAAAACCGGTTTTTCTTAGTGGATGTTTGGAAGCAGTAAAGCGAAAATTTTAGAAAAACCTGGACTGACCAATGAAGAAATGGAACTTCAGGCTGCTCTCTCTTTGATATTCATCCCTTTTATCACGCTAAGGATACTTTGAACGGAGAGTTGCCACTTTTGCTGCCTGTTCAAGAATTGGACATATTGTTACACAGGCACATCTGAATACACATAGTTTGGAAGATTTTTCTTTATGACAAGCATTTGCCAAATAAGTGGAGAGAGACAATTGAACACATCTTCCTCCAGTATGACTCTCTAAATATTGTTTGTGACAGGCTTGTAAAGAAGCAGAAGCATTTATGTAAATGTCATGATAGTAGCATTTAAAAATTGTTTATTTTAATACAAAAAAGTAATATTGAGTATTTTTAAATGGACAAAACATTTCTTGGTAAGTGGTACACCTGTTATAGTTGGTTTTACAAACAGCCACCACTGTCAGAGTTGATTAAACTTCCCCCTCCAAAAGAGTTTAAATTTGTATGATAGTTCGATACACTTTGATATTAAAGCTCTCAATAAATTTTTTGCAAGATTTACTGTCATGGGCAAACTGAGAAGTGAAGGAAAACGTGTTATTCCGGATCCATTTAACCCTCCACTGGCATGTGTTAAATTTCTTCGTTTGTTAAAAAATTAATTAAATATATTATTTCTATACAAAACCTAACTTATAAGATATCATTTTTCTCAGAAAGATGCATAGAATCCATCTATGCAATAAAAAAAAAATTTTTTGAAACGGTTTTGGAGTAAGTATGTTACATGTCAAAAACGAAGTTACCAATTTTCAGGAAAAAGCTGTATATTCCAAAATCAATAGCTTACTACCTTTTTCTAAGATATACAAAAGTTTTGTGTAATATTTTTGAATATATTTAGGGGGAAAAAAAATAAAATTTGTTATATTATCAAAAAAACAAAAAATAGTTTACGAAAAAATGTAAAATGATAATTTTTTTTTCAAAAAATCACAAAAAATAGTAATATTTATCTTATACAAAAGTTCTATATCTCATTATGTTCAGAAAGGTGCATAGAATGTAGGTGTGTAGTGAAAAAAAATGTTAGATGTATCACATTTGGTGTTTTTTGGTCAAATACCAAAAAATCGAAGAGTAACGGAGCAGAAATTTCACAGAAATGGTAATGAATAACATACTAATAGATTTTTAGGATTTTTTTCAACCATTTCTTGAGATTTGTCATATATTTGTGAATATATTTAGGGGGAAAAAATAATAATATGTTACATTTTCTAAATAAAAATACCGATTTTCCCTAAAAAGGTAACTTTTACAAGTGAGGTTAGGTTTGTAACCTCCACAGTTTAGACTCACTAGTACCAATTTGAAGATAGATCAAAGACAAAAGTTATAGATTTAACTAAGAAAATATATACTTTACAAAGAATAACACACATATTCACTTTTATAATCATATAAAACACTATATATAAGACAATTTGCATATAGCCTAAACTTACCGTTTCGGCCTAGGTTATCGCAAATAAGAACGTTCAAAAACTAAACTATCACGCAAAAACATAAGCTTTAGATATAAAAACACATATATTGTAACTTTTATACACAATTTATATACAATTTGTATACACAAACCTTCAAAATAACAAATATCTAACCCCAAAACAATATGTGCCACGCCTTTTATTACAGTATTTACGTCACACAATTTGCGTCTGTTGAGAGTTCAAACCAATACCTTCTAAGTATGTATTGCCAACATCAAGTGGTACCAACTTGTAGAATGGAATTTCCCCTACAACTTAGTGTAAAGAAATATAATAATAGAAAACAAAGAGAAATGCAAACCTAATGCCAACAAAATTTCGTCTCGTCAAGTTTGTTCTACGTTCAAGTAGGAATATCTCTGGATCTATGAGACGCAGAAAAATTTGTAATCTATGGTTGGAAAGAGAAACATGTGATCTATAGAACAGTGTTTTAGTTGACTTCAATGACAGATAAATAGAGTTGGAATAATATCGGGAAAAATGGCGTCGCGCTAACGATTAGGCGCAGAGTTCAAATCTACGATTTTACGCATCAAAAATATGCGAACTTCACCAATTTTTGGAATATTATTTATAACGTTTTGTGGTATTTTTTTTTGCATGATTATTCATCTTCGGAACATTAGCTTTCCAACGGTATTTTATTTATTGCGATCGGATAATTTTAAGTGGGCGTAACGTTGAATGGCAAAATACGTGTTTTATAGAATGCAGACTAGTTATGCACCAAGCGCTGAGGTCGATTCGGGGTCGAATGACCGTCGGTGGGTTAAGAACAATAATCCTAGAAGCCGTAGTTAAATTATAACATAAAGATATAATTGTTACGAAATACTTTTTAAAAAAATTGTAATTCTTTAAACAACTCTAGTCAGTTTTCTAAATATCGCCTATCTAAAACCCACTAATAGATAGTTCATTAAACTGTGATTGATATTGTCACTTACTTTTGAGTAGCAGGGTTTCCTCTTCTTGTTTGTTGATACTATTATGTTGTACTTCTAATTTTTCTTGAAGCGTTGTTTCCATTCTCGATGTTTCTATAGTTTTCATTTGCTGCTTGAGGAGAGCTACAGTTGTATCTCTTCCTTCTTTGATCTTTTCTGCATCCTGAACAACAATTAAAATTTCCTCACAGCTATTGTGCATTTGTTCATATTTTTAAAACACAAGTTGCATAAATAAAAACAATATACACCAACTTCAAGATCTACAAATACAATCAATAACCAAAAACAAAATGATGATATGATACTAGAACCATTCTAAAAGAAACAGCATATAATTTAAACTATATATAGAACAAACAAAAAATTGCATTGGTAAACAAAATTATGAGATTTATGAAAATATATCTGAATGGAATCGTGCTGAATTAGTGCTGCCTATCAGACTTTCATAGAGAAGCTTTATGATTTTGAAAGTTAGAAGCAGAATTCATCAAAAGGTACAAAAAATATTGAATTAGAGAATAGTCAAGAATGAAATTTTATTTTCAGGTGGAGCGCAACAAGTCAAAAGTATTGTATTAGTGTATAATTTTCTATCAATAAAATTCCAACATTTTTATATTACAAGATTTTTCGCAACTGTTTAACCTAACCTAACAAAATTGCATCTTTTATACCAGTTAGTATGTGTATTCAATTCTATGAATAACTTTTAGGAGATATATTATCAGTCTAGATTCTTGGTTCTGATACAGTGTAGAATTTAAGTGAATTAACATTTATTAATTTTATTTTACTGGAGGGAAGGGAGAGGTGGATAGGGTTAAAACTGAATGGACAGCTCTGCCAGTAAAATTAAAAGCAGTTGTTACAAAATGTCTGTATGTTCATGAGTCTTTGCCT
Source organism: Aphrophora alni (assembly GCA_963513935.1). NCBI lineage: Eukaryota > Metazoa > Arthropoda > Insecta > Hemiptera > Aphrophoridae > Aphrophora > Aphrophora alni. The sequence goes on along the minus strand of OY740765.1, from coordinate 37,410,342 downwards.
TTGCTGACTTATAAATAAAACTGTTCAGTTACAAATTCATCAAAATTATTATTTAGGAGTTTTTTTAGTGGACATATGAATTAATTTTCAAACTTAAAATTTTGTAATAAATGCCATTAGAAAAAATACAAATCTCAGATTTACTCAAAATGGGCTCTACGATTTTGATAGAATTTTGCCCAAATTTACTTCCTCGAATGTAAGGTCTCGAATGTATCTGTCACTAATTTATCACCATCCTCCTAAGAGTGTTTATTCAATTAAAATCGAAAATGGAGGAGCACCAATATTAAGAATCAATATCTCAAAATCAGTTTCACAGATTTAAATCAAACTTTGCTCATATATGAATGTTTATAACCTAAATTAAGTAATGACATTTTGATTGTTCTGAAAAAGAGACAGAAAAACAAGTGAGAGAAAGGAAACTTAAAGAATTTAACCTAAATAAAGTTACTATAACAAAGCTAACAAGAAACAAATAATTTCAAGCTTAAAAATAGAATATTTTTGCTTTTTGTGATAACAAAAGTCAAGGATAAATTAACACTGTATATCAACATCCAATACAGGATTTATGTCTGTTGCTGATACAATACTGTTATTCAATGTTTTAGAGAACTGTCCTCTGACTATTGACTCCAATTGTAAGCAGGTAATTAAGTACACAGAAGAGTTAAACTAGAACAAATTAACTGAAAAACCTGTATGAACATAATCTGAAATTAGGACAACTACAGATAGGAAAATATAAATATACTAACACTTCCTATATGTTATCATGTTGGTGGGACATTGGTTACAAACAACTATTGACTAAAAACAGCAGGAACAGGGGGAAGATGGTACAGATATATTAACTGCTCATAAGCCATCATCTGACAAAAAGCTTCTAATTTAGTTTCTCTCCCATATTTAAAGAGTCACATTCTCCACTCTCAAAACAGAGTCATTTATACAATGAAGAAAATGGAGCTTCTGAAATGCTATAAGAATGTAGATTCATCAGCTGAAAATAATCTTGGTAAAATATTAGGAAACTCTAAAGATAGAATAATTCAGGAACATGATAAATCAGGAATTTATTGTATATATTGTGAAATGAAATATATACACCAAACAAAAAGAAATATTAAGACACAAGCTAAAGAACAGTTCAAATATAATAGGGTTGAGATAAATCAACCATGTCTAAACATTATTTAGAAGAAAAACATCATTTTAAAGGAGAAAATGTTGAAATTCTGAATAATGTTAAGAAATTGAAAACAATAGATGATTGGGGAAACTTTTTACATTAACATATATCGTAATGTATTTGTAAATTATGAATTAACCCCTATACAACATTCTATACTGATGCAAAATAAAATTGTATAACTTTATATATTAATATTAATTACATAGAATAATGTAGGGTACTTGTTAACACCTTACTCTTTAGAAAGTTGTAAATCCCACCTTCTGTATAAATATAGTGTGTTGCACAATACTAGATTAGTTATAGTTTGATTACTGTAGCTCATGTATCACTGAAGATGGCTACATTGTTATTGAAACATGTTTGAATTAATATTATTTGTCAAAATCGATATTTATTTAGAAATACAAGAAACAACACTCCACAGTTTCAACATTAACTGGTGTTACTTTTTGGCCTACTTAAAAGTTATACTATAAACATTAAAAAAATTCTGTTTCTTAATATGATTTTCAATTTTGGGTTTTAAAATATTTTATTTATAATAAATATAGTTTGTAATAAGATTGGTTATATAATTTTTTTTTTTTTTTTAGAATTAAAAAAAAAAAAAGACACCTTACAGCAGAAGAAGTGTTTCTGCGGATCTGGTGAAATTCAAATTACCATCGATACTGAATCTGATATTGAGAATAGAAATTTCAGTTCTTTGATTTCGCCAAGAATCGGTATAATTGAGATTGGAGGAACCAAATTGAACTATCCCCATTAATATTTATTTATTTGTCCCATACAATTTTTTTACAAGCTATAAAACAAGTGACATTGTTAAATATTCTTCATTAATTAGCATAATGTTATAACATAAACAACACAAACAATACAATACAAATCTATGTACAACTGTCTTAATAAAATATTGCTTTAGTTATTAAAATATTTGTCGTTAATTAACAAGATAATATAATATAAACAAAACAAATAATACAATAACAATAATAAAAAAACAATACAAATAAATAAGTTCAAATCTAGTACAACTGTCCTAATATAACATTACTTTAATTATCATTAAAATATTATAATAGGCTTGAAATAAAAAATATTTTACTGATTCCTTGAAAGACTTAATGTTATCAATATTTTAAAGACATAGAGAAAGCCTATAATAAATTTTTTTGCCAATATGGAGTTTTTTTTTTAATGTTTAAATGACGTTTAGCAAATAAAAAATCATTCCACTTCTAACAAGACTTAGTTTTTACGTTTATTAGACATTCTAGAATATACAATGATAGGAGAATTAAGAGTATTAATTTCATAAAAAGAGGCTTACGTGAAATACTCTTACTTAAAATGACAAACATCGGATATATATTTTTTTACTTTCAAAATTAAATCCACTCCTGTTACAGTTTCACCATAACAACATATCATAATTCATAATTGAATAGAAACTCCTATAGTATATAATTAATCTAGTTTTACAATCTATTAAATTTCTTAAGACTGACATTTGAAAACGGGCTATATTTTAAATTACTGTCAATGCCAACTAGGCCCCAAAAATTAGAAATGTCCACAGCTCAGTACCATCACAATCCACTTTTAATATTAGCATCTGCCTACTTTGGCAAGCTTGAAATTTAACAATCTGAGTTTTTTTGTATTTAGTTTAAGACCATTTGCAGTGAACCAACTTGTAAGTTCAACCATAGTATTTTCAGCCAATTTTAGGAGGTCTCTCAAATTATTTGTTCTGACAATTGCAGTTGTATCATCGGCATACAAAATCACATTGAACTTATTCTCTGTGCTAAAAAAATAGTGGTCCTAAAATTGAACCTTATGGTACCCCACATTTTACATCCTACCAAGCAGAAATGTATTTCACACAATTTTTCTCTGTTTCCACCCTGATAAGTACGATCTTACCCATGAGATTGTAGTGGTAGAAAAATTATATATCAGAATACTATGTACTATACAGTCAAATACCTTTGAAAGGTCACAGAATATACAAACAACAAGTTCTTACTGGTCCAAGCATTCTGCTATTATTAATATTTTGCTAGTTGTTAGAGTAAACAGTATTTTGTTGCTTGATGCAAAATACCATACAAACAATATATTACAATGTGTATAAAAACAAAATGGCAAAAATATTAATATTTACAATTTATAATTATTGTATACATGAAGTTACCTGAAGCTTTTCTTTGGTACGAGTCAAATTTTCTGTCGTTTCACTTAAGCTATTCTTCGCAAGATCCAAATCTATTTGTAGAACTTTTACTTTCTGCTCAGCTATTTCAGACTTCTTCTGAGCTTCAGTTAATAATTCTACAAATATATTAAAAAGTTTCATTAACATCAAAATTCATGAAAGAATAGTATACTTTAAAGGGGGGAAACTGAATTGTTCTTGCAGAAAAAAATATTAAATTTCATGAATTAGTTAAAGATAACACAACATAACATTACTATTTGATTTTCAAATCAATAACATCGGACTTTGAAATTTAAAAAGATTTTATAATGTTACCATGTAATAAGTTTTATAATGGCGAAAAGACACAAATTACTGGCATTTTAGCTTCATAAAAAACATGAAGTAGTTTAAACAAAATCAGTTTATACTTCTAAGAATTGAAATTTATTTAGTCATCATTTTGAAATTTTAATATAGCTATATACTTTTACATTTGTCTTGTTGAACCTCTCATAATACTGGAGAGGAGTCCCTTGCTTACCTTTCAATTTTATAAAGCCAAAGTCTTTGAGATTTGTCTTGTTGAATCTCTCATTAGGCTAGAGAGAAGAGGAGTTCTTTTTTAAGTTTCAATTTTATATAGCCTAATTCTTCTACATTTGTCTTGTTGAATCTCTCATACTGTAGGAGAGGAGAGGAGTTTCGTTCTTAACTTTCAATTTTACAAAGCCTATGTCTTCTATATATGCCTTGTTGAAACTCTCATAATGTTGGATAGGAGAGGAGTTCCTTTTTAACGTTAAATTTTATATAGCCTAAGTCTTTTAGATTTACCTTGTTGAGTCTCTCACAATGTTGGATAGGTGAGGTTTTTTTTTTTTTTTTTTTTCGATTCTATATAGCCTAAACCTTTTACATTTGCTTTGTTGAATCTCCCACAATGCTGAAGGGGAAACAAAATCCTTTATGACTTTTCAATTTTATATAGTGTAAGTCTTTTACATTTGCCTCGTTGAATGTCTCATAATGCTGGATACGAGAATAGTTCCTATAAAAGAATATTTCTGTGAAATTCAATCTAGTTAACTGTCAAAGGTTATACAAATTCGAACCTTGCTGATGTCCTTGCATTTATTCATGCATATACTTCCCCATATTTATTAATCTAAGGAGTATAAAGTATTGATGTTACAAAAAAAAGAAGTTTTTAGAATGATGTGTATCATTTGTAAAATGCACATATAGCCAATATAAAGCAAACTGATTTTGATTAAATTTTGTATGTGATTATATTTTGGCCATGAAACCCTTAAAGACTCAAACAAAACATAATAGTGGTCATCTCCTTAAAAATAATAGAAGGTAAAATATCTGAAAATTGACAGAAGAGATTTCTTTGATATTGTTGAAATATGAAAAAAAAATTATAACCCAAAACATGTGGCAAGGGCTTGTAAATGAAAATTATGATTGGTGAATAAAACAAAATTTCATCAATAAAAAATAAATAAATAAATAACAATAATAAAATAATTACTGATTGTTCTGAACCATAATGCTTTTGGAAAAATATAGTCAATGATGTAATCATCTGGAGTGTTTATTTTGAGCTTACTTGTTTCTTGTCGCTCTCCCACCGACTGCAAAGGTATACAAAGAGAACAAATACAAGGTTGTACAAGAATGTGAACCAATAATGCTTTGAACCAATGTTAATATGACAAAGCAATAGCAAATAATATGTGGGATACAATTCACAAAACCTATTATTCAACACAGAAGATAGAGAGTAAGAAAATTCAAGAATTATTTTTCAGTTGTCTAAATTTGTAATATTTATAATCAGGTTAGATATATCAAAATCTGTAATGTTTAACATAAGTAAGCTAAGCTAAATGATTAAAAATTTATAACTCCCATTTAAACATTAATTTATCCTAAAAACTACACATCATGCCTTAAGGAACAATACCTCTTAAATTTAAAAAAAAAAGTTTTACATTATATATAAATTTGATTGCTATAAATGAAATTTAAATTGCATTGTTTTGTGTGTTCTAAATTTCTAATGCAGTATTTAATATGCAGTATTTTCAAATGAGTGAATAACAACCATAATGTTGTACATTTTTAAATTCAATTTCTTATTTAAAATATTTCCCTTAAAATTAAGTTTATACTGATTTGAGCTGAATCTCTATAAATGTATATGGAAAAAAAACAGTATTAAAATTTGTTTATATAAAATAAAATTTTAAAATGGTTGTTTTCTGTGCAATTAAATTCCATCGAACCATATCACCTCCAAGATAAACCAACTACCATTTACTTAAGTGAGATTTCCCTCCACCATACCAAAGGTTGGAAAGAACTAAACTGCACATAAAAAACCTGTTCTCCTGGGTGGAATTCGAACCTACGACCTGAGTGCTTCTTTTGATAAGAAAAGTGATAACTTAAACCACAGAGTTACCGGAAAACTTATTATTATTGCTATAGTTTATCTAAACATTTGCCATCATTTGTGTATATAAAAACTAATACATGAAGTTTCAACAGTATTCATCAACTACTGTTACCACTCCCAATGAACTAAATCTATATGAACAATCCAATATTATCCAATAACTTTAAAATCAGAACTTAGAGAATGTCACTTTTTTCACAATTTAAGTGTTTATACTACTTATTCTTGTCAAAAAAAATAATTAAATTAAACTCTTTAAATTACACAACTTGGTCTTTTTAATTCCTGTTGCCCATATACCAAAATAATTAAAAAAAAAAAAAAAAAAAAAAACTTGGAGGTATTGTTTCGTAAGAGATGATATGCAAATGTTAATTATTAACATAACAGTAAATATTCAGCATCTTTCATAGCGCATAATGTGCAGTATCTAGTAAAACAATAATTCCTAAATTAAATTATATTAACAATATATATATTTACAATCCAAATCAAATATAAATATAATAAATGAAAATAAAATAAAATACCATGTTTATCATAAGAAAATGCAAACCTGTCAAAATCGTAAGCTGGCATTCTTTAAATTTCATGTCCAAATTCAAAAATAATACTGCATCTAAACAAAATCAAAAATACCAAAACAAATGAAAGCAATTTCAAGCAAAGGCAACAAGCCCAAACCAAAGTTAGTAAAAACAAAAACATATACCTACACTAAGTGAAAAATAAGAATATAATCTAATATGCAGGGTTAGTTGATCTTATCTTCAACCGTCATACAAAATATATATCTAGCAGTAGTCAGTTACGAAAATTATTAATAGAGTAAGGGTGAAACATTATAATAAACAATGCTAATTAAAGCTTAGTAATAAGTGAGATGTAGATTATTTGAATTTAGAGTGTGCTGTAAGAGAGATCTACCAGGTATCCCAAAAGTCCATCTCCCCTTCTTTAAATTATAACCGAGTGAATTCAAAAAATGTCTTTCAGGAATCATATTAGGACTAAAGCAGCTAAATTTTGGTATATCTTCCCATTTTGAGTTGAGAGGAACTCAACAATTTTAAAATTCCTTCCACTGATAAATGATTTTAATGAGAATAACAAGTAGAGAAAAATCATGCAAACAAAGGTCACTATGTTTCCCTTATCTAAAATGGCAGCTGATAGAATTTAAAACAGAATTATGTAACCCTATTTGATACAACCTGAATTAACAATGTAGACTTTTCAAGTACAACCCTGTTTGTATTTGAAAATAATAAGTCTGCATAGAAACAATATTTTTTAGATAATGTGACAAAGAGCTTAAATATATTGTGGTTTACCTTATTAGAGACTTATTTACTGTAGAAAACGGTATTAAAACCATGTTAGTGAAAAACAGGCTAAAACCGTCAATTTCACATTATGAAACACCGCCAATTTATATACAGCCAAAATAAAAAATTGTCTTTGCAGTGTTGATGTCTGTGTTAAATGAGCTTTCCAGTTAGGTGCAACATAACATATTAAAAATTCTAATTCCCCCTCCCCCCAATTATTATTTCACTATGAAGCTTGAGCCCCAACAACGTTTTGCTGGTAAATACTATATTTTGAATTGATTGTTTTCTAAGTTAGCTGCCTCCGTTGTAATAAAATTTCTTTCAAGCTAATGTAAAAATAGGTGTAAGAGGGCTGTTTAGAAAGTAAGTTCCATTTCTGTCCGGCACATGAAGGAAGTAGCGTGATTTTTGCACAACTGTGTAGCCTGGCTCAGAACAAGTCATGGAGTTCTAGTGGGAAAGTCCTTTAGCCTATTCTTGTGGCAGTACTGTTATTCAAAATGACTGTTACCATTGAAAATCTCTCAGATTGCAAAATGTGTGATATTGGTTTTCTGTGAGCAAAGAATTGTACAGTAGTAGACATTCATCGCAGACTTTGTTCAGGAAATGGAAAGACATTATGAGTAATAGTGCTGATAGAAAATAGTGCCATTAGTTCCAGAATGAACGGACTAATATCCACGACAAAGAAAGAAATGGACGAACATTTGTTGTGACAGGTAAACTTGCTCAAATTTTGTATGAGGAAATCGGCATTCAAAATTTCAAAAGACAAAAAATCAGCTAATGGATTGGGGTCACACTAGTTTGCCACGAAAAAACCTCCAAAGTTCTGGCAAACATTTTATGAAAGAAAACTCATGATAACTGTCATATGGGACAGAAAAGATGTACTTCTGATGGATTTTATGGAACAAGGCACTAGAAAAAACTCTAGTGTTAAAGTTTACTCTGACACTTTAAAGGAAGCTGAGAAGAGCCATTCAGAAAAAACCAGGTGGCATGTCGCGTTCAGGTATTGTTTTATTTTCATGACAATGCTCATCTGCATACTCCTACAAGCAAATAAGGCCTACTAGACAGTTTCAAATAGGAATTGTTTGAACATATTTTGTACACCTCTAATCTGGCTCCTAGTGATTTATCACCTTAACATGAAAAAATGATTAGAGCTACAATGGTTTGAAAACAACGAGGAGTTGAAGGACAGTGTCAACACAGTAGTTAACTCACAGGCAGCGGAGTTATACGATAAGGGTATTAAAAAACTTGTTCACCAATGTAACAAGTAGCAAGAAATTATGTAGAAAAATAGGTAAGAGTTGTATCTTTAATTTGTGTATAATAAAATATCTCTCATTGTATTGGTGTCTCTTTTATAACAAAACGGAACTTACTTTTCAAACAGTCCTTGTACATAACACTATTTAAAATTTTGAATGCCGGACATTTTAGATTAAGGCAAGATAGAGACTTTCAGTTTATGAAGTTTTTCTCTTTAAAATGATGTATCACTTGAGGAGGGTTAAGATTTAAAATTTTTGAGTTGTCTCAGAAAACCCAATTTAGTAATTTTAGATTATTTAGTCCTAAAATGTTTTACAATTTTGATATTCCCTCCTTCAAAAATATAAGTATTTTTTATGACTGTGAGAACAAATAACCAAATAAATGAAAAGACAAATTTTCAAAAAAAAAATCACTTTATTTGTGCAACAGAAATACAAGACGACATGTCACGTAATAGTGTTTAAGATTGAATTTTTGTATTTGTAAATATATAGAAAAAAAGTGTAGTTATTAAGGATTTCAAATTGTAGCAAATCGACAATTCTCAATTCCAAATTAGGTTACATCCCACAACAACTTTCACTTTTATACCTGTACACATTTTGATATTCTCTTTCTATCTCTGCTTGGAGTCAGATGCATTGTGTGTTCCATCAGCCGTTATTTCATGGACTTAAGTTCCGGCTACCTCAAATTCAATATTATACTTTTTGTTTCTCTTTTTAAACATTTTATATTTCTTGTAAAGTGTCAACTGCGGTCGGTGTGAAGTTATGCGAGAAGAAGTACTGGCCATTTACTATGCATCAAAAGTGGTACCGTTTGTTGGCATAACATAACGACAACTTCAAGGAAGGTAAACTCATTGACTCTGGTTCTCCGATACTCAAAGTTGTAAGTAAGAAGTTCATACATTAACACTCATTAAATAGCGAAAATGACATTTCAATGACTAAGTCATCATGGCTAAGAATGATGACTTAGTCATTGAAACATCGTCTTATATTTGTATAAATAAAGTGATTTTTGTGGAAAATTGTGTTGTCATTCATTTGTTTATTGAAGTTTCCATGAGTGTAGCTCATTACAGTTGAACAAATATCTAATTATTATAAATGAATATGGGCCTGAATGTGAACTTAATAGGTGCCTAACTAAACATACACTATTATTACCATTAATTTTTACTGAACTCTTGTTTTTTTTTATTGGAATTACTACTTAAATAAATTTTTCCCATTCTATTAATGATAACTAAGTGTCCATCATTTTTACTTTGAAACAAATACTTTTCCATACCACTTAAAAAAACTTTAGGCCTATTACTGTGCAATTGAAAAAAAATATACTTGTGATGGAAACTGAATTATGAAAATCTAAACTTAATATTTTAGTTTCATATAGGAATATAAACACTTTTTTTAATTAACTATAAAAATGGCCGAAATATTATTATTTTATTATAAATTAATAAATTAATTTTATTACATTCTATTTTCTTTTCAGATCAAAAATAGGAACTTTCATAAATAATACATAAAATAATTGATGTATTTATAATTATATCTTACTCCTAATGTATTTGTTTATCCTCACTCTATAGAGTTAAGCCTTCATGAATTGATCTATACATCAATTCTATGGTAATTCAATTTGTTTCAACTTCTGTACGTACAGAATACATATAATTAACATATTGGATGACTGATGAACCTAAGAAAAACTATAGTTAATAAGTGAAATGTGAAAATGTTTATAACACATTAAAAAAAAATTAACACATTTAAAATTATAATTTTATATCGGTATTAGTACTTTTGTACATCTAAAACAAAGTCAATATGCTGTAGTTATCGTTTCCTTCTTTCCTGCTTCACGGCTAACAAAGATTATAAATTTTCAAAAATTGTACAACAAAATTTTCTTGTGTATATTTTTAATTATTTCAAAAATGTTTATTGAAAGATTTATTTATATTATTCATTTCCCAAACTCTTGTCTTGAACAAGCCGAACTTAGATCGAACAACATGCCGCCGAAACGTTTAAAGACAAGCATAGGACTCAAAGAGTTAAACCATTGATGTTATAATACTATAGATGTGGTATATACTATATCCAGTATTTCCCTCGAAAGAAGTTAACTCTTGAATATAAACTCATGATTGCTGACCACAGAGCACTAGTCACAAGTCCAGATTCTTCTACAAATTAAGCAAGAACTCTTGATGGTGCTGCTTTCCTTGGTATATTCTGAAATACTCAGAATTTTGAGTTACTTTTTGTCACAACTATAGTATTATAAAGTCAATGGTTGTTAAATGAAGCACATATTAATGAAATGTTAACCTTGGATAATGGGTAATATAAGCCATGTTCATCCTGCAACCATGATGCATAAAATTAAAGATTATGAAACAGCAAAATCAATGTGCATGTTAATCCAAATACACACTGTGTAAAACAATCACATCAAACACATGTTCATATTTAAACACACAAATATCCAATAGTTAACAGATGAGAAAAAATCATGACTAATAAGAAAACAGTAATCAGAAACACTTAAATTTTTTGTTAGTTTTGAGTCATTCTGCACAGCATAAAATCAAATACAGTTACCAATAAAATGGACATAGTAAAAAATGTCAATTTTACGAAATAATAAATTCGTAAAATTTGTTTTTAATGTAGGGGAGCCGTGCATTGCGGGTAATTGTGAGCACCAATGTTTTCTATATATCACATAATAATAGAGGTCTCTATTCAGTGCTACAATATAGCAGGAACCATGTTAACTACACTCTCCAGCAACCTTCTCACCAACAATATTGTCTAGGTTATGAGAGTAAAAACATTGTAAACAGTGAATAGTGTTATATTTGCTCTTTGAAAACCTAGAAGGTGTGTCTACAATTATTGTTTGATTAATTTAAGCTATATATTACAACGATATCATATCGTTGTACTTCCCAAATAATGAATCTTTTCAAAATTTCATAATTGCATAAATTGACCATGAGTTAATACAGCAATGGGCAAGCCATATCGGACATGCACTTGAGGAGTGGTGTGAGCAATGATGTCATGACTCACGAACATGTGTTGTCCAGTCTTCCCTAAAAAAACAATTAGTGCACCAAGATACAGTATTTCATGAAAATTAAAATATGAATAAAATCGGTAAGAGGTTGTGTAGAACTAGTAGTGCCTATTGCATAACTGTTACTGATTTTTCGTATAAATTACCAAATTTGAAAGGACAAAGAAATAAAAACAGTGAGGTTTTTCGCCTAGAACTACAATCTGACGAAGTTTGAAACAATTCCGACTAAAAGTATGAAAGTTAATTTTGGAATTTTTGCCAAAACCTCGATTTTAACAATAAGGAAGACAGCTAGAAATTCAATTAAAATCCATACATAAAGACCTTGCCGACAGGTACATTTTCCTGGTATCAAAACAAGCATAAATAATCTGGATAGCATTTTACTAGAGTTTTTATGTCAAACAAATGACTAAGAGATACAAGCAGGATTAGTTTGGAAACTTCAATTTAATCTTGGCAGCATGACATACTGGGAGGCGTGTCCTAGCTACCAACAGAAGGACGAAATAAAATAAATATAAGTTCCCTAAAATAATAATAATAAAGGAAGAAATAAGTGGACTATTGTATGTTGAAATAATTTAAACAAAAGTAGAGTTGCAAAAAACTACTTTTTAATCATTAAAACAACCTAAAACAAGTAAAAAATAAAGGATACGGTAAAAGGGGAAAAGTTGGTATTAAGAATATGATAGTTTCTGTGATAAAAGAAGGAAATAAAGACAGAGAAATGGTTGTTATTTTGTTTTTGTGGAAGTGCAAGGGAGTCAGTGTGCTTAAATTTTAATTAAAAAGTACGAATGTAGAAATGATACATACTGGGCAAATTATTGTAATTATAAACTTATAAAATAAATTTCATGTTACCAAATAACATTGGTATTTCATTTACCTGATGTACTGGCTACTCACAGTTACTCCAAGGTTAGCAAAAATGTGAATTATATGATTTATTAAATGCAAATGAAATTTTATGCTAAGAAACTACAACAACCAAGAGAAAGTTTTACTAGTCGTTTGACCTATTTATCAATAAAAGGTTTGGAATCAGAGAGGTTTTTGCTTAGGTGCGCACAGTTCCCCCACTTTCCCCTTCATGTCAAAGTTGAGTGAAATTTGACTAGAACTTGCAACTATTCTCTATTTCAATTTGTAAACTTTTTGAACAGTTTTCGAGATATTTGACATTACATTTTTTTTAATGGACACCATTTAAAAATGTACAAGTCTTGATATTTTGTATATATTGGTTGCATAAAAGATCCGTATACCAAATCTGAGCATCTCATCCAATTTTATAGTTATGAATATTTTTATCAAAAACAGAAACATATGACAGAAAATGTAGCTTTTGGACATATGTTTACAAAAATTTTGTTCTTTATTTTAATGTAAAGAACGTAATTCCGAAGTTTGTTATCGCTTTTCAGATACACTTTGTATGTGACAGGTTTCAAAGCAATATGTTTGGTAGTTTCGAAGAAAAAATAATCGCAAACAGATAAAAAAAAAAACAAGTATATTATGAGAAAATGAAAACACTGTTACAATCCACAATTTTTGTGTATTACACAACTAGTTGCAACCTTTACAGCTCATTGAACAAGTGAAAAAAAATTGTATAATAAACAAAAATGTGGATTATAACAGTGTTTTCTTCTTTCGCATAATATAATGTTTAACTTCCAAATATTAAAAGCCTCAAATTTTTTAAATAATTTAAAAGAAGAAGTGTTTACAATCTAGATCTGATTTGTCCTGAAGATAAATTTTTCCAAAATAAAAAGTAGATTTTTTTTTATTACCGTTTCTCTCATGATAGATAAGAGAGTAACAAAATCTGTGGTTCAATATTCCCCAATACTAAGTAATAGATTTAAATCAAACTTCATACACACACACACACACACACACACATATATATATATATATATATATTGAACCATATATGGCTCCAATAAGTTTATCAGCTAACAAAATCCTTCTACCCATATCTAAATGGAGTAATTTATTCATTGATGAAGTTTCATAAGAAATAGATAAGGGTTATTTAGTCGGAGACACATCACATAATTGTTACTGACTTTCTTAACCCCTTAAGTGTTTATGTCGGTTTAAGCCGACGCTACAAATATCGATAAAAAGTGCCGCTGTCGGCTAAAGCCGTCGCTCTTAACTTGCCCTATTCTATTTCGTTCTCTGTCGTAATATTACGTTGTAGTTGCTAGTATTGCTGCTAGATAGTGTTGGCATGCTCTCTAGAGCATAACTTATAAAACTACCGCTTTATTTTAGTTCTCTTTGGATCCGCCGTGAACATCATATTTACCCATAAACAACACTGTTGTACTCGCTGTCTGGATGTTTGTTTTGTACTGTTTGGAAGTTAGTGTTTGTAGTGAATCTATTGTGGTGATTATTGTTTATTTATTATATATTGTGTTTTGACTTTTTATTTACAAAAATGGATAGTATAATATGTGATAATGACTTGGAAGACCTAATATTTGCCCCCTCATCAGACTCGGAAAGTGAAGACGACATTGACGATCTTGGTGAAGATTCAGATGGTGATATACCTCCAACAATTGAGCCGGTTGATAAACTTGAATGGTTAGAACATGCAGAAATTGATATAGATTGTCAAGCTTACCCATTTACTGGAAATCCAGGTATAAAAGTTGATATTCATAATTATAATGATCCATATGAGTTATTCAAGCTTTATGTTACTGATGAATTGGTTGAACTTATAGTAAACCAAACAAATCTGTATGCCAATCAATATCTGAGTTTTAGGCCTCTCAAAGAATTTTCTAGGCTTCAGCATTGGAAGCCAACTGACAAAAATGAGATTTTTATCTTGTTAGCTATATATACTTTTACTAGGCCTTATTTGGAAACCAGTTCTTGACAAATATTTCACCAAAAATAGTTTATTTTCTACTCCTGGTTTCCCTTCACTAATGAGTAATAAACGTCTGAAGCTCTTGAACAGGTTTTTACATTTTACTAACAATGTCACACCTCCTGCTGAAAATAAAAAGTTTCATAAAATAAGGCCTATTTTTGATTATATAACAAGCAGGTTTTCAAAGGTTTACATACCAAATAAAGAGTTATCAATTGATGAATCCCTATTGTTATGGAAGGGTAGGCTAAGCTTTCTACAGTATATAAAAATAAAAAGAGCTAGGTTTGGCATAAAAACATATGTACTTTCAGAGGCAAAATCAGGATATATATGGAAACTTATTGTATATGTGGGAAAAGAGACTGAAATAATCCAAAATCCTCAGTTTGGACATGCAACCAATGTAGTGACTACAATCATGGACAACTTATTGGATCAAGGTTATTGTGTTTATGCAGACAATTATTACTGCAGCCCAGAACTGGCTCTAGCCCTAAATAAAAGGAAAACTGATTTAGTAGGGACAGTTCGCAGTAACAGAAAAGGTTTACCCAAAAATATAATAAAATCTAAAATAAATAAAAATGAGGTAATTGCTGCCAATGAAAAAAATGGAAGAATATTGTATGTGAAATGGGCAGATAAAAGGGATGTTCACATGATTTCTACTAAACATAAATTGGAATACCAGGAAGTCAAAAGAAAAGGCAAACAAGTCATGATTCCTAGTATTGTACAGGATTATAACATTCACATGGGTGGGGTCGATAGAGTGGACCAGATGTTGTCTGCCTACCCAACAGAGAGAAAGCGCCAAAAAGTTTGGTACAAAAAGGAGTTTAGACATTTACTGAATATGTGTATTTACAATGCACACACACTTCATGTGAAAGGTGGGGGGAAGATGACCTCATTAGAATTCAGAGAAAAGCTTGTGGAACGCTTGGTGGAAGAACATCTTGAGGAAAGGCAAGTAAAAAGGGGCCGTCCTTCTGGGGAAGAGGATCCTCTGTGCCTCATCCAAAGACACTTTCCAGAATATGTTCAAAATACAGCAAAAAAGACCAACCCTTGCAGAAGATGTGCTGTATGTTCCAAAAACAATGTCCGCAAGGAGTCGCGATACCAGTGCAGCGAATGTGATGTTGGGCTGTGTGCTGCCCCATGTTTTAAAATATATCACACCCAAAAAAATTACTAAACATTAGTAAGAAACTGTAAACAATCTTTATTGTGTGTACTTTTATTTTTAACAATGGTTTTATTACATTTTACTTTTTTTTAATTGTTAGGTAAATGTGTTTTTAATGTATTTGCAAAAAATTTTTAAATTATATTAAACATGACATTTATACTTTTGATGTTGCTTATATTAACTTCCAAGTTAACAAACATTAAAATAATCAAATAAAAAAAATAGGCATTTTTGGGTTGATTTAGGCAAAAAAAATAAAACACTTAAGGGGTTAAATACAGTGGATTATTTACATTTTGTTGTGCAACCATACTAATTTTCAATGGTTTGTTTTTGTTAGTTCTTCGATAACTGTTCTGAGTAGAGCGGCCAATTACTTATTATATCCTTATAAATAATAAAGCATGAAATCAATTTTGTTAGCAGCTGTATATGACTTCTAGTCTAGTAAAATAAGACATAAGACAAAATTTGTCCTATACAAAAGTGAACGTAATTTGGTATTAACAATTTTAATTTTTAAATTTGTTTTTGTTTTTATAAAAATATCTCCATAGCTCCTGTGAGACAATTAGCCATGAATAATATCATTTATAACTGAATTAGAAAGAAAATGAATTGAAGATTGGTCTATTCTATAGTTATTACATAGCCAAAAGATGTTTCTTATAAGATTAAAAACTACGCAAACTTAGAATTGACATATTTGAAATAGACGGAGCTTGATAATTTGTGAAAAAGGATAGAGGTACTATGTCAGGTATCAGTAGAGCTTCGACAATATGCGTATTCAGTAGAAATGATGTGGTAGGAATTTAGAAGGAAATTTCATCCTGGGGGATCAGTCTTCGGACAACGAACAAGGTAGAGTGCTGCTGGAATCAGCCAACAGATCACTCGGAGATTCATTTCAATGCTTTGTGCATCATTGCTCAAGACCTGGCAGTGAAAGTGAAGGACTAACTAAGATCAGTCAGGAGCGACCTTCAAAAAAGAAATCCGTGAATATTATCCGTGTGACCATATCCAAGAAAAACACTTTTCATTCTCAATTATTTTACTACCCAAAGTGGTAAGCAGAATAAATTTTAGCTAAATCTATCAATTAGTTTACGAATAAAAATGTAAAATATAAAGTTTAAGATATCTCAACTTCAAAATAGATAATCGAACTTTTTCCTTTTTTTTTAACAGTCTTCGTTTTGTATGAATTAAACAGTTTTAATTTTTATGAAAAAATACATTTTACATAAATGAACTCTAAAATTTTTATCTCTTTTCACTAAAATAAAATTTTAAAAACTATTTAAAAGAAAATTCAAATGTGTACCTTTTATCTTATTTCAACAAGACATCAATCCTTTTCTGAAAAATGTGTTTTTAGGTTATGTTTCAAATATTGTAACTCGAAATTTATCATAGTTGGTAATCTTCACAAGAAACATCTTTACCTAAAATTTCATTAAAATCTATCAATAGTTTCTATACTTATAGTTATTTGTTTAATAATAGGCATGTGTAAACTATGACGTTATACAACAACTCACTGAATATTTCAATCAACTTTACTCCAATCTCATCCTCTTTTTAATTTAATAATCAACAAATCTGTTCATAGGAGTTGTAGATACGGAGATACTCTTTTTTTTAAAAGGTAGAGTTTCACAGAATAAATTGTTAATATCAAATTATACTTCCCTACAAATAATTTTTTTTTCTTGTAACTTTAAAATGTCCTTAAGAACTGATTTAAGCAATAAAATTGCACGCCCCCTCAAAATACCATAAGTGTTTTGTCTTATTATATTGATGAATTTTAATACTGTAGACATACCATAGGTTAAGTATAGTGTGTACTATACCAACATGATACATTTATAAACATCTCATCTGTTAACCTTGAATATAAACAATACATGCACAATGGGAGAAAATTAACATTTGTGCAATGATTTCATCCTCAACCAAATTAAACAGGCAGACAGAGAAAGTTTAAGGCGAAAAAATACACTATTCTATAAATTAAAGAACTCCATGATTATAATTAAAATCACACTAAATAATCAACTTTTGGGTTGATTTATAATAACTTACTAATGAAATGGTTTCTCATAGTAGAGAAGTGCTTTTGTCGACCAACTCAAATTTTACTTGCTACAAGTACTTGTGTCAAAAGGAGGCCTTAATTAGTAAATCTCTTCTTATATTGTTACACCAGTTTCGGTAAAATATACCATCATCAGACAAACAACAAACATATGACACTACCTGATAATTAAACACATTGCACAAAAATAAATATAATGTTTGCTATGGTTAACACTTTTAAATGAAACTTCACAAAAAAAAATTCAACTTGTCTCGCTTATGCAAACAAGCAAGGGGGGAAGTGTTTTTCACAATCAGTCTGTCAAACTTTTGTGAATATTTATAAGAAAATATCCAGTAAACATTACCACTAAACTCTTTCCTTAATAAGTGACAATCAGGAAAAGAATATTTAAAAATCATATTTGTTAATTTAATCTTACCTTCTACTCAAAAAGTAGGAAAAAATACTCAATTAAAATTTATTTTTACAAATCATAACTAAACATATTTGGAATCCTTATATTTTACTGATTATTACATTATAACTGTAACTGGGAATTGTATCTTTAAAAAAATTACCATTTTAGAGAAATCAAAATATAAACAAAGTATTTTTACTAGTAAAAAACTGCATATTATAGTGAAATGTTTAGTGGGCCATCTTTGCTAGATCTATAAAAGACTAAATAACATTCAAATATAAGATTTATTTCTGGGATCAAGTAAAGAAAATTGCTGTCTTATACCTTAGGAGACTGGTCCAGAAAAACTGGAAATCAGCTGACTTTTACTTAATGTCTTATTGTAACTTCTGAATAAAATGGATAATAATAATAAAATAAATGGAAAAATAAAGTATAGCAAATAAAAAAAATTGAAGTATATATTTTAGAATAAAGTAAATTTAAGAATATAGCAGTGAAAAACTTCATTCATAATATATATATATATATATATATATATATATATATATATATATATATATATACACACACACACACACACACACACATATACAAGGTAGTTCAAAATTGCATAGCAATATTTCGGCAGCTGATTGTAGAGCTAAAACCAAAGGAAAAAAGTTTATATAAACGTAGGTTCAGAAACACTTCATTTTACGTCAGCCATTTTGTTTTAAAAAAAAAAAAAATCATTTGGAAACAGATAAGATACTGAGTGAAGTTTTGGTATACACATTAATTATGTAACCTTTTACCAGAATACCAGAAAACCAAATACTGGTATATTTTCAAAATAGCGGACAATTAAAATGTTTAATGTTAAATATCTCAAAACCATTAACATTACAAAATATTTACAAAAAAAACAAAATGCTTCTTACAAGAACTACAGCTCAAAGTGTAACAAAGTTATTGATAAAAAAACTTTAAAATATTTAAATTAGTATAATTTCTATTTTAAAATTGTTAAGAGAAACATTTTAATTTTTGGTACATTTATGGGCAATGAATTAATATTAATATTAAAAATTATCATAATTCTATAAATAATAGTTTGGTTTAGGCTAATGTAAGATGTTGTAAACAATTTCCAAGAAATTATGTTTTTAGTTTTTTGTCAAAAACTCTTGTTATATTTTCTCCATAAAAAAAAGAGTTTAATCAGTATGTTTTTCAATAAAAGAGAAAATCTTTCATTTTTTTGTAATGTTCATGTTTTTGAGATATTGGACATTAAACTATTTAAACAATAGTCATTTTGAAAATGTACAAAATAGTCTTTGTTTTCTAATATACTGGTAAAAGGTTATTTAACCCTTTCAGGACCAAACATTTTTCGAGGAGTGTGTAAAAAGTATAAACTGATTTTTGGCGAGAATTTTTAAAAACTGCTCAATGTAATATAGACATATTTTGTAAGCGTTTGTTAAAAAAAGTCACAAAATGTTAATTTATATTAAAAAATTTGAGATATATATATATATATATATATTAACTTAAAGATAAATAAATGGATTTTTTAATGAACATATAAGTTGAAATAATTTATATTTTAATTTTAAAATGCAAAATTTGGAAAAAAATTTCATATTAAAATTTTCCTATTCTTAAAACAAACAAACATTTTACCATAGGAAACTTTATTTTTATTATGTTTTCTATTATTCCTGAAAATTTCATAAAGATAAGTACTGAAAAAATAATATAGCAACAAATATAACCTAACTTTTTTTCTAAATTTTACTTGTAACCTAGCTTAGGCAATAGTTGGTTTATCTATTTTAATATATTTATTCACATTATGTTTTAATTATTATTATTATATTCATTATACATTATATTATTAGTCTTCAAAATTAACAATTTCATTACTTTTACTTATTTAATTACAGTGTAATTAAATTTTTCGCAACTGACGAAATATTATCAAGTGGTCTTTTACACATTGAAATAATTTGACGATATTTCGTCAGATCGTCTTTTTCACATATTTTAACATTGTCGAAATATCGTCAAATGGTCCCAAAAGGGTTAAATACAGCATCAAAAATTAGACTTTTAAGCAAAGGCCAAATTAAAAATAATAGATAAAAGAAGTAAATTTTGAAGATATTGAATAAATTAAATTAATGAAAAAGGAAAATAATTTGTGTAAATATTAAAATCTCAATCTGCTACTTAGAATAAGAAATAATAGAGTTAAGAATTTATAAATTGAAAAGAGAATTTGATAAATGTTTTGATTAGAAAAAGTAGATAAAATAAAATTATTATTTTGTGAATTTGTGAAACAAAGCAGTTTCATTTATTGGTCAAAACCTTTAATAAATCAAGAGTTAATTAACAAATATTTCCATTTCATAACAGATGTTAACACAAAGGTAATCAGTTGTATACTCTAAGAATCCTGCCACTCCAGAGTTTTAAATTTGAATAATAGGGGTATTAACTGAGCTGAGTATAGTTAGAATTAATATAAATACAATAACTGGAAGTTTAGTAAATTTGGGGAGTTCCAGTGTGTTCGGGAAGCTGAACACATTAAGGAAATTTCATAGCCTAGGCTAAGGGAAAAAGAATGTCAAATACTTCCAGTAGGCTTTCAAGAGTTTTGTTTTTGTAAAAAACGATCTTGACCACTGTTGGTGTGAACTTCGCTGAACATGAAGTCTCATCAACAAAAGACGAACGCAGGGTTAATAAGGTTCGTTCCAGTTTATTCAATATTTTTTAAATATTCCCAAAGTTTGTCAGATTGATCATGAAACGCTCTGTAAGTTCATATACCTCTTACATTCACTATAATTTAAATTAAAAAACTGTCACTCGTAAGAAAAAATGTTCTGTACACCATAAAACTGTGCACTGATAACAAATAAAATTGACAATTTTGAAAATGAAAAGCAGTACTCCAAATTTTTCTTTTCACATGAAATTATTTGCACAAACGAAACTAGTATTTAAAATGTTTATAATATATTGCTTGGTGTACTTTACTATTTAAACCTTCCTTCTTTCTCTTTCTGTTTTTTAATTGGTTGTTAGCGTGCTTAGTAAAAACTCAGCAAAACAAATACAACCAAACATTATTCATTATTGTCTACTTTACCCTTGAGTTCACTCATTTCTGCCTGGAGATTGTATAGTGTGGATTTAGTCACCATTTCTTCTGTCTCTATCTTCATCTGGAAACCATAGAAAAATTATCTCATTTAAATGTAAATTTACCAAATTTTAACCGATAAAAATACAGGGAAAACAACTTGAATCAGGTCCCTAGATTGAAGTTCACAGTTGTGCAATGTCCTGTGATTATAGTGTTACTATCAGTGAAACATTTTAATGCTTTAGTTTATAGTCATAGTTGTGTTATCCCAAAATCCCTTATTCTCTACGAGAAAGGATTGCAATAGTCGAATAGGATCCTGCATTGCATTCATTCAGGATCCTTTAGGGATAAATTGAAAATATTCGTCAATAAGATTACTAATGGAAGTATTCCAAGAGTAGCAAAAGTTGGTTAAAAAATTATGTTCTACAAGATCTGTGACAAATGCAAATCAGAATTAGCCACCTTCTATTAGGACTCCAGAAGCCCATACTGCCCATATTTCTGCAAGTTTGAAAATAATCTGTATGAAAGTTATCACACACATAATCTGTATGAAAGTAGAGTAAAATACACATCATATCACAAGATACTTCATTGTTTAAATTTGAGCTCAGTAAATTTGTTTGATGTAACATTTTAGTAATAATTAAAGGAAGATGACAAACCATATCAAGTAACTATTATTATGTAACCAAATAGTTGATCATTTTTAAATATAACAATTTATATTTTTATATATGCATATTGTAGATATTTGTTTGCATTTAGTATAGATGTTCTATGAAATACAATTTCTACATATTTATTTTCTTATATAATTAAATAATATAATTATATAACAATATAATTAAATAATTAAATAATGCACTTTATGATATATCTTAATTTTTAGCATAAACAAAATAAATATATTATTATTTATACTATACACACATAAATATATGAATAATGATATACAGTAATATTATTATTATTATTATATTTTGGTGGCCAACATCGTAACTAGTGTGATCTCACCAGCCACTGAAATATTGTACTCAGTACGATTTTAGTTTATTTTGTTGATAGAATTTCTATAAATTCATTTTAAAAATGATTTCAACATAATTATTTAGAATGGTTTTAGAGTTAGACTTTGATGTTATATTCCATATAACACTGGTACAAGTGCTATAGTAGCTTGTCATATGACTTGCTATTGGGTGCGTATTTACTTAGGTACAGTAGTTACCAACAGTGCATAATGGCGGGAGTGATATGTTGATCGTTCGACCAAAATAGATCAGATTATATTTGAAAGTTCTGATAGCGATGATAATGCATCCCAAATGGATATTAGATTCAGGTAAGAAAATTTATTGTCCTATTCATACTAAATCTAAACATTATATAAATGTTTGTAACTTTAGACAAATCTAAACATTATATAGATGTTTGCAACTTTAGTCTTATCATGTTACAGTAGAACCCCTCTTAACCAGTCTAGTCGGGACTGACACCTGGGCCGGTTAATCCGAGGTTCCCGTTAAACTCGTCACAAAGCTTTTTTACAGATTCCCCTCTGTCAAGTCTTTTTAACACATTTAACCGCGTCTCAAACGAAACCAACACACGCTTCCGTTTTCGTAACTCGCTCATTTTTATTTACTGTATATACTGTACGTAGATCATAACCAGTCAAAGAC
The DNA here is from genome assembly GCA_963513935.1 of Aphrophora alni. NCBI lineage: Eukaryota > Metazoa > Arthropoda > Insecta > Hemiptera > Aphrophoridae > Aphrophora > Aphrophora alni. The sequence goes on along the minus strand of OY740765.1, from coordinate 37,387,266 downwards.
AAGAAGAAAACTGAAAAGAAATGTTATATTTTCCATAATGTAGGCCTATACTAAATTGATTCGTGGAAAAAAAGCGGCCCATCAAATGTTTTTGCCGGTGTATGTCTGCTATACCGACGGGTGCCAATGCCGCAGTGTTTTTACACCGCCGACAATGGGATACCCCTATCGACAAAGTCGTTTGACTCGCCGCCGCTTTGGTACCGCGGTGTTTTTACATTGCCGACAATGGGATACCGCTATCGACAAAGTCGTTTGACTCGCCGCTGCTTTGATGTTTCAATTACAATTTATTTTCGGAAACTCTCATCAAACCAGTACACTACGAAATAGGCCGGTTGATCCGAGGCCGGTTAACCCTCCAACCGGCAATGTTAATTGTCTTGAAATTCTTCGTTTGTTTAAATTAAAAATATATTTTATACAGAACTTCTATATATCATTATGTCCAGAAAGGTGCATAGAATTTAGTTGTGTAGTGCAAAAAAAGTTACATGTATCACATTTGGAGTTTTTTGGTCAAATACCAAAAAATCTAAGAGTAACGAAGCAGAAATTTCACAGAAATGGTGATCAAAAACATACTAATACATTTTTTGCATATTCTAAATAAAAATGACGATTTTTAAAAAATATGTATTCTGGCGCTTGAAGGTTAGGGTGACACGTCAAACTTTTAGGCATAATTAGTATTTTTCTAAAGCTAGGCCTAAAACAAAAGCGTTAGATTTTACTAATACAATATACTTTACAAAGAATAACACACATATTAACTTGTATACTCATATAAAACACTAAATATAAGAAAATATGCTTATAGCCTAAACTTACCATTGTTATTTATAGGTTATTCCATATACACACTCGAAATTCACTCAAAAACTAACTTTAGAAATAAAAACACATATATTGTAACTTGTATACACAATTTATATACAATTTGTATACACAAACCTTCAAAATAACAAAAATCTAATCCCAAAACCAATATTTGCCACGCCAAATATTATAGTGTTCACGTCAGACATTTACTACGTTTGGACTTCAAAACAACAAATTTTTAGTAAGCAATTCCTCAACTCAAGTGGTACCAACTTATAGAATGGAATTTCCCCTACAACATAGAGTAAAAAGAAAAATAATTTTAAAAACAGAGAGATATCAACTTCGTCTTTTTGTAAAGCGCATCGAATGCTAAATGATTTCTTGTCGTCAGGTTTGTTCTATGTCCAAGTACGAATATCTCTGGATCTGTTAGACGCAGAACAATTTGTAATCTACGGTTAGAAAGAGAAACATGTGATCTATATAACAGTGTTTTAGTTGACTTAAATGACAGAAAAATAGAGTTGTAATCATATTAGGAAAAATGGAGCCGAAAAGGCGCAGAGTTGAAAATTACGATTTTAGGCATCAAAAATACTTGAACTTCACCAATTTTTGGAATATTATTTATAACGTTTTGTGGTAATTTTTTTGCATGATATGCATCTACGGAACATTAGCTTTCCAACGGTATTTTATTTATTGCGATGGGACAATTTTAAGTGGGCGTAACGTTGAATGGCAAAATACGTGATTAAGAGTTGGTGAAATCACTTGGGCGCACGTGGGCGACCTACTGTAGGTCGCCGTGCCGGTTGGAGGGTTAACAGAGGTTCTACTGTAGTTGTAACAGCACAATAATGTACAAACAACTGTTTCCTGAAAACATACATACTATATCTTGCAATGCCTCAGTATTACGTTTAAGAATAATTTGTTTTTAGGTTGGGGTTCTAATTAGGTTTTAACTTTATTCAGATACTGAGATTGGCAGTTCCTGCAGTGAAGATATACAATAAGAACAGACCTTGGCCATCAACAATGACTGCTACAAATATTTCAAGTAATTATTTTTTATTTATAAAGATTTGTAAGACAACCTTTATATTATTTCATAATAACCAGTATATGACCAGCTTGGTAATTTGTACATCTCGCTAGTGATATCAGCACTCGCATAAATTTTTTTTGTTTACAAACATAAATACCAAATGTTAGAAACAAAATATTGGAATAATATATATTATTCTTTTTTTTTTCTTTCTTTTTTTTCAAATTCAAAGTGAAGATACAAGTTGTATAACTCTCCATTAGTAAAACCTTTAAAAGTTATTTGTACTTAGAACAATCAACTGGTTTTCCCAATATGTATTGTTCCTATGGTCATTACCCAGGCCGGGTATTTCCCCAACCTTCCATTCTTTGTATCCTAACTCCCACCCTCTAGTTTTAAGGTTTTCTTTTCTTCAGTCTGTAATACAGCCTCGTCAATGCCTTAGCAGGCGAAACCATTGGTCGGCTAGACTAATAAAAAGTGGATAGTACAAAATAAAAAATTGTGTTTTATTATCTTTAAACATGGAATTCCACCAAGAACTATCGGTCTCAACAGTTATGAAAGGGGGGGGGGGAAGCGATTGCTTACAAAGTATTTAAACATGTGCTACAACAAAATTAAAAGTTTTTATATTTCTGTTCATACTAAAACTCATTCCCTAATGATTACTTTTTCTCTTAATTTCACTCTACTCACGTAGTACCAATCCAAATCACTCTACATTCTATCAAGCTTCTTGCCACATCGTAACCCACATCACAATTACTTAAAGTCCTCCATCTTTGTTGCTGAAACTGAGTCTATCCAGCCATCGGTTAACGCGACTGTTCATCAAGGTGGAACTAACAAGACTGCCCAAGCCACGCTTCCTTGAGAAGATGCTCCTGCTAAGGCTCATGGGAAATATTCTACAGGGTTCAATTTCCTGCTAGCACGGACTTTTGCAACGTCTGTATTCTTTGAAGGTTACAGTCTATGTCACCTCCCGCGCACAGTTTGAATTTACGCATTCACTTGTTAAGTTTTTAATTGTTTATTAGTAATCATTAGGTTTTATTTAGTTCATTTGATTGTTTAAATACATTTTATAATTTTACATAACTTATTATTTCTAGCATCTTATTATTAATTCATATTTATTATTAATATTAAATAATGTTTTATTAATTACTGGTTGGAGAGTGTCCCATGCTTAAGAGTTTTGAATCATGAACGTGTATCGTACCTCTAACCTCAAAACCCTTCCTCGAAGCATCGTTGTTTTGGGAGATAGTCATGTGGCACGTCTGGCTGAATTCCAAGAATTAAAGTACGCCCTGAATAAAAGGCTTATATTTATCGAGAGCTTTTCGGGCATAAATGTCATGGGGTTGAAAGAACAAATTTAAGGCAATCAACATTCATGGTTCCTGGCCACCCACGTGGTAATTATCATAGGAACAAATGACATTTTGAGAGGTAAGGATGAGTTCTTGAAATTTAACTTCTCATCATTCTTGTGCCTTATTCGCACAGTTAACCCTCATGGAACGATTAGCCTTTACAATCTCCTTTTTTCCCAGTCATTCGTCATAAACTGCATTCAATTTTTTTTCTGAGCGTTTTCAATATCACCCTATCCTCTTTCACAACCAGTGACAAAAGGGCTATCGCTGATGCCGGGCGTTATAGTTGGCCGACCTAGTGTTTTTTTAAGGACGGTTTCCATTTTTCACCTTTGTGTAACACGAGAATCTATACTTTTCTAACATCCCCTTTGGACATTTACCCATTTTCCCCTTATTGTTTTTTGTGCGATTTCTATGGGTAACCTGATGGTTCTTTATCTGCCATACTTGCCTTTCGGGTTTTATGGATTTGTCTTGCCAGACCCAAGTGATATTAGTCATGAAATCATTTTCCATGTGTTTTCTTCCTTCATTTTCTATCTCAAACACATTAACTAGAACACACCTTCATCAGTACACCAACCTGACATTGAGAGAACAGGCTTTACTCATTCCCGAGTTCGTCAGCTTATTCCTGGCTATAGACTGGAGATTTTTTTTTGTACAGGAGAAACAATAATTTTGGTTCATTTTTTTTTTTTGTTTTACTGTTTCATCCAAAAAATGTTTTCCTACAGTGGGTAGTTTGGAATGGCTGGCGGAATTGGCTGATTATGCAAACAAATTGGTAGGCTACCAATTAGAACCTCTCCTCTCAACAAACTTACCAATCCATTTCCTTCACTTCACCCATACAAATTAAAAAAACTTTACCCATTTGTAAAGTTTACCCACTTTACCCATACACCACACCCCTGATTAAAAAACCCCATTTTCTATTGGAAAATCCTCAGAACCCTCCTTTTCCTTGTACAATTATCTATCACTTTCATTAACATATCACCACATCTTTCTCTTCTACTAATCTCGGCCTTTCATCTTAGTTATATATATATATATATATATATATATTAATATTTATCTTAATTATAAGATTTAGAAACTAAGCGTGTAACTTGAATTATTATTTTTCTTCTTTCCTTCCATTGATTTATTGTGACTCATATTCCCAGCTCGACTATGAAACGTCATTTGTTCGAATTGTCTATCATGCAATTATAAGTAATGTAACCCGATACAATCGTAATTCTAATAGTGTGATATCTCAATGTGCACATTTCAAAGTCCTCTGGATGTTACGCCAACCCGCATGATACCGGAGTGAATTGAGATGGTACTATATCCTTAAGTGTTCATGCATGCAGCTATGTGTAAAAAAAACATATATATGGTTTATTTACACATAGCTGCATATATATTCCTATCCTTTCATATCTTACTTATCCTTATTTTTGGTCATTTAGGTTTTGTGTAATTGGCAGATTACTTACGTTCAACTCCTTAGGTTCTGTCCTAATATGAATGTCGGTGCTTCCCTGCATATTGGTGTGGTCTTTGGTATTTTCGTTTTATTCTATTAAATAAGTTACATATTTGTAATTTTGTTCCTTTTCGGACGAGTCCTAGGAATGACGATATGACCTTTTAATATTAAAATATGTAAACATGTCTTGGACAAGATTTTGAGAGTTTTCTAAGCCAAAAATAGGACAAGAGTTTTATGAGACCAAAATAGAAGTAAACATTTTTCAAGATTAAAATAAAAATAAGTGTTTTTCAATTTCAAAACTGGGTTGGGTTTTGAAATTTGCTAAAACATTTTAAATAATCATGTTTGTGATCGTTATGTTATAAAAAAGGGAGTAGCAGTAGCATATCTCACTTTAAATACCATTGTTTTTGGTTTGAGTAATATTTCATGAAATATAATTAAAAAATGGCTTAAGTTTTGTACTATTAGTAATCTAAAAAATCTCTTAGGCTCTCTGTTTTTATTGTTATTTTCATTCTCTGATGAATAATAACATATGTTTTGAACCACTGTCATTATGACAAGAAGGAGGGGGGAATAAAAACATTTAAAGTAAATAAAAGTACTTGTATTATTTTTTTACATAGAAATAGACTTTTTATCTAAATTAATCGATGGAAGATGGACAGTACTATAATTTGTAGTATTCATGGAAACATTGAAGTGTCAGTTTGCAAATTGTGAATAAAGTATCTAGTTAAAACAAGGTCTTCAATATCCTAGTTGGTATAGATAGGTTAGTTTTGGAATTTCTATATATGCTAGAAACTTCAAGTTCATTGCCAAATGTGTTAAAAACACATAAAATAATCCAGAAATTCAAAGAATCTGATGGTTAAGATTACGTAATTGTAACACAATTCTTTATAGGGACTTTGTAACACAAAATAACAAAATTAGTGATTATCAAAATTCAACTTAGTGTTTTTTCAAATAATTTGATAAGTAGAAAAGCGTATAATAAAATATAGCTTTTTTCTAGGACAGCTTAAAAAATTCCTGTACAATTCTCACTTTTCTCTATAAACATTAAATTCCCACTTTTCTAGGAATTCCCGGTCGCTGAACACTGATATTCCTGTTCAACCAAAAATTTACTTATTTAAATGTAAGATATTGAAATAAACTTACTGTTACATCACAGTCCGGTGACTGTATTTCAGCTTCTACAATTTCATGTAATGAGTTTAGTTTGTGTTCCAAGATTACATTATCATTACGAAATGTCCTTAATTGTGAGGAATGTAGTTCAAGTTCATCTGAAAATAAAATTAATGTGAAATCTCCTTAACTGTAAAACATAAAATTACAGCTCCTTCAATGGTTTTAAAGTTATTTGAAAATGATAGATTCTTCAAATTATTAATATGGTTAAAGCAGAGATGTTTCATCATTTGTGTATATAAAAACTAATACACAAAACGCTTTGAGAGAATCAACTCAAACAAACAAACGAGTGATAAACAAAGTAACAACGTGATAAATCTAGAATATGTAAATACATAAAACTAGTTATCTTAGAAAGGAACCAAGGCCTGAGTGGTCAAAATAAATAATAAATACAAATCTGATAAAAAAAAAAAAAACTATAAGTCACAGAACACAAGAAAATATAAACTTTTATCGGTGAACAACCTTTTGTCCCCTCTTTCAAAAGTTTAGCACATGTCTTTGTGATTACTATTTGTGGAGATTTAACCGAAAAAATATCAGCATTGTTTAAAGTAGAGGAGGTTAAATTTTAATTCAAATTTTATTAATGGAATAATAACCTTATTCAACACTGGTTTGGCTAGTAGGATTATCCAAGAGCTTTTTTTTAGCTTAGATTATTTTTCATTTATACACATTTTATTATCAGTGTATTATTTTTCTCTCTTCTCAATTAAATTTATGATATCTGGACCAAATATATTCAGCTATTATCAATTTATATATGAGGCCTAATTGCATGTTCTTTTTGTGTTAGCTAATTCTCATATTTAACCCTTTGCAAGCCATGTTAAATTGGGTATGACTTCCCCATAGAGCCATATTAGTTGGAAATATAAAAAATGGCATACTCCTAAAGCCATTTTTTTTAAAGTTTCTAATATTATGAGAAAATACAAAAACACAAAAAAAATATTTTTAAACACATTTTTTAATTACTTATGAGTAAAAACTTGTGGGAGGAAAAAAGAGAAAACTAATGTTCAATAAGCTACAACATTATGTTCTACTTAAAATTGTGTTTGCTTTTACATGATATAAAATATCTAGAAATATAGTAAATATATTTCACATAATATATATTACTACTATATAACAATAAACTATTTATGAATATAGTACTCAGTATAACAAACACACAGAACACAATTTTCATAAAAAATATGCCTAAGTATCAGACATGTTTCAACGACAAGGTCGTCCTCTTCAGTGATACACCAGCTACACCAACCAAACCACAACTGAACAGATGTCGGGATACAGGGGCAGTTTGGCGGTACATGCAGGCATAGTTTGTTTCGCGGCGAACTCCCTTCTTAGTACAGACAACACACCAAAAAAACTTGTTTCTTTTTCCGTAAAATGACAACCATATAATCTTTCTTCAAACAGACCTTGAGCTAAATGTCTCCCTTTTCGTTTATTTGAATTTGATATCATGTTATCATTGACAAGGTCACGAACCAAACTTTTTCAGAACTGTTTGTGGGTCTTTGGTGTTGAACGGCTCTTTTGCTGTAAATCTTTATATAAAATGTACGAGTTTACAATTGCCACCTCCAGTAGCCAAAAAAACGTTTTCCGGTACCATTTCTTGGTTTTGCGCATAAATTGTTTCTAAAACATATTGCTCAAAATCCTGGTCATTTGTATTAGCCATTATACAAAATATATTACGACTAAAAAACTAAAGTACAATAAATAATTATAACAAAATAAAAACAGAACAAACTATACAATGACGTTCAAAACAGTTCAAACATAAATTACATCACCTGCTAATTCGAGGACAAACAAAAAAAAAAAAAATAGGCTCAAGCACGTTAACTCACAAATAACTGTGCATGGGTAGAAGTGTTCGGCTCTGTAAAAGATATTGAAAGACAGGTCGTCCGACATTTTGTCCCCTTATCAATAAATACGGCGTTGACAGCTGTCACTGACCGCTGTCACATGCATATTTCAACTTAATTTATACTACCATAAACAGCTCTGAAATTTATCTTCACTTATAACTAATAGAAAAATTAATTTGTAGTTTTGAGTCTATTCATGTCGTTGGCTCTTTACGCTTGTTCATGCTTGACTGACATAGACGTCCGTGGCTCGCAAAGGGTTAAAGATCTTTTTGACTCGCCAACGTACTGCCTGTCATATTCACATTATTACTGCAAATACAATTTTTAGTGTTCCGAGTACAGTAGACTCTCATAAATCCGGACTATTGTGGTGGACGGCCGGTCCGGATTCAGAAAAATCTGGATTTCCCGGAGTCGGAGATAAGTCGGCCGCGGGGCCGATACGAGCGGTGGTAAGCCGCACATGCAATCGCTACCGACCCATGCCGATACCCAACGACACTTTTTACACTCTGAAACATTAACTAATACATAATACATAATACAGTACTGGACTGCAATTAAGTAAAACACAGAGTAGGGCGTGTCAATTACCACAGCCGCGCGGAAACTTGCACTGCCTGTGAATCATTACAAAATACGTCATTCATGCAATGCGGAAGATTGCGTAAAAATTGAAGGCGCTAAAGTGGCAAATTGTTATTAAAAAAATTTTACTGTCCAGTCCGGAGTTTCGTGATCCGAATTTATGAGAGTCTACTGTACTAATAAAATACGTATAATAATTAGGTTAAGTTTTGATGAGATTTATTAACAGTGTTTTGATTATTAAAAACAATACATATTTTATATTTCCTAGGAGAGTGCTTGACTTCTGATAATTCCGACACAAAAGAGATCATATTGAACGATAAGGGTTTATCATTTTTTAAAGATTTTTCTGTTTGATATAGTGTGTCTAGATTTAGTTATTATGGAATAAGGATATCTATTGATAACTATGTTATCCCTAATACGATTTAGTTCTCGATTTTTGTTGAACACGTTTATATATAGTGTTAATTGTTTTCACCGCTCAGACCTAGTTTTAGTCCTGTGTTTCTTTCTTAGATTACTAGTTTTTTTAGTTTCTAACATGACCCTGGGTTACTAGGTTATGTTGGCATTTTCCACTTTTTTACGTTCTAGGTTTATGACTTGATAACAGAAATTGATTTATACTCTCGAAACATTGTGTATTAGTTTTTATATACACAAATGATTGTAAATGTTCGCTTAAAGCATATTAATAATAAAAATACCCTTAAAACTGCCTTTCAACACCAAAAGTGTCAATGAGCGATGTAGTGTCGGTAATCGACACAAAAAAGTTTTTTGCAATGCAACATTTCGCCCACTAAGAATCATTTTACTAAAATAAATTTAATACTGTTGTAAAGCTAATGTTCCAAAGATACATAATCATGCAATGAAAATACCATAAAACGTTATAAATAATATTGAATTATTTGGTAAAATTTGTTTATTTCATGGCAAACGAGTTACGCAACAACTGCGTAGCTATGAAAGACAAATTTACGTCATTCTATGATTAATTTTCGCAAGTCCATATTTCTGTCTAACAAATCTACAGTAACACTTCTATATAACGATTCTTCATCTTTCAATCTGTACTTTTCCAATCTTTCCAACTGTTATAGTTTATAATCTATAAAAATTAAACAAAAACAAGATTTTTAACACATTTTTGCACCCCAAAATCACATTTTTTCAATTCAATTTTGAATCTAGTAAATATTATTATATTGGAATGTGTTATATATCATTGTAAAGGTAATGTTTCAAAATTTCATAATCATGTATCCAAAATTTTATACAACAAAAGGTAAATATTATAGAATTCAATGAAGTTGGAGTGTTTTGCGGTACTTCACGGTTCCTTTCAATATAAGAAAATGTGATCTCATTGAGCATATAATTTTTGTATAATAATTGTAATTCATGTCCAAATACCACAAAGTTGACAATATTTTATAGTATATTTCTTTCTCTTTCAAGCTAAGTATTCCAAATGATCCTAGCTGTCATAGTTTTTGAGATATATTACATTCTAAGAAATAGTAACCAAACCTAACCAGACTCATTTTCTTTTCGTTGCGGTTATAAAATGTGTAATATCGATTACTTACATTGATATTTTGTAACCATTCTGCACATTATTAGGAAGATGAGATTTAGATCTTTCAGTTGGTACAACCCATTATATCATTAAGCCTAATTTTAGATATACATTCTGAACTGTTAAATCCCTTGTCTTGCTCATGATATTGTATAATATTTGTCGTAGTAAATAGTCTTCCGTGCAAGGCTTGTTTTATTTCTCTTATTGTAAACTTATTTTGTTATGTAGAGTGATGTATTTATTATAATTTGTTTATACAAGTTACAATATGTGTGTTATTGTTTCTAGAGTTTATGTTTTGAATGAGTTTTAAGTTTTTCAGTGATATTGTTTCAGGCCTACCTAGTGCAAAGGTCTAGGTAAATTAGGGCTAATTTTTTAGTAAATTTCCATTTTTTTACGCAAAAATGAATTTTGTCTAATGAAAATTTTATAAATTGATTTTTGTTTTTACCAACATTTATGCCCAAATATATCACAAATACTTTTTGGCTTCAGTTTTATTATTTCTACGTGTTGTTGTGTCAAAGACAACCTGTTAGGGGAGTGGGCTATTATTAGTTGTATTAAGCTTCCTAGCATGAAAGCGGGTTACAACCCCTTGTGGCAATTTAACAGGTAAAATTTCAGCTTGTTTATTAGTAATAGGGATATTATAATCAAATTTTAGTTCTTTTTTAATAATGGGAGCCATAATGACCTTACTTCTATATTTGATTGGCTGATAGGATTGTCCGTTAGTTTTATATACGAGGCTTCAATTATTTTACGTTTGTATAAGTTACTTGCCCGGTGTATGATTTTTACCTCTTCCCAATTAAATCTGTGATTTTCGGACCATATATGTTCTGCAAATTTCGATTTATCGACTAGGCCTAACCGCACATCATTTTTATGTTCTTTTATTCTAATGTTTAATGGTCTTTTTGTCTCGTCAATATATTGTCTATCACACTCACATTTAATACTGTAAATACAGTTTTTAGTATCCTGCGTGAAATTTTTAGGATTAGTTTGGACGAGGTGTTGCCTAATGGTGTTCAGTGTTTTAAAAGCGGTACAAATTTTATATTTTCTGGCTACGCGTCTAGCTTTTTCCGATAATCCCGGCACATAAGGAATTGTCATGTACGCTAGTGGTTTATTTTCATCTTTAGACTCATTATTTTTATTATTTTTCGCTCTTTTACATTTGGAAATAATGGATAGAGGATATCCGTTAGAACTTAAATCCTGCTTGATATGTGTTAGTTCCAAGTTTAGACTGCTTTTATTAGAACAAATATTATAAGCTACGTCAAGTAAAGAATGAACAATTCCTTCTTTGACGGACTTAGGATGGTTAGAATTGTAATTTAATGATGGCAAATGTCCGAAAAATGTATAATAATGAAATTGAACTTCCATCATTAACAAATATATTCAAACAGAGAATAGGCTTTCATGTGACATTTCGGCTTCTGTTTTTTTAAGAATATTTGATTCCTGACCACTAACTCCAATTTTATTACATAAAAAATTTGTTTTTAATTGAACAAAAATTGTTTTTTTAGAAAGGAAAATTCTATCTACCTTTCTGAGAAAAATTATAATATAAAGTTTTATTTTCCATAATATTACTATTTTTGGTAATTTTTCAAATTAGCCGTAACATTTTAGCAAATTTTGTTTAAAAAAGATATTCATATGAAAATTTTATGAATTGATTTTTGTTTTTATCGACATTTATTCACAATTGCATTACAAAACTTTTGTATATCTTGAAAAAAAAAATTGTTGAATGATTTATTTAGGCTTTTCTGTGAAATTTTCACTTTATTTTTTGATTCCAAACATACTTACTCCAAAACCTTTACATCTAAATTTTATTTCATTGCACAGATAAATTCTATGCACCTTTCTGAGGAAAAATTATATCTTACAAGTTGTGTTTAGCATAATATTACTATTATTTATGAATTTTAAAAAAGGAAAAAGTTTACACTGCAAAAATATATCTAGGGTTAAATGTAAAGCATGCATTTCATGTTCATCTGAAAAAGAAATAACAAATATTGAAACTGATTTTGAATCAAAGCATTATCTCTTTTAAAAAAATACAATGAAATAATATTCAATGAATAAATTGTTTTAAACAAATAAAAAATGTTCCAAGAGTTCCTTCTTTTTTTTATAAAATGTTAATGAGATTTTTAAATGATTTTGTAATCTTTAGAGGGCTAAAGAAACTAATTTTTGCACCTAATCTTACTTCTCAAAACGGGAATGAACTACAACAAACAGCACCCTGATACCTTGTCTGTTGTAGTTCAGTACCAAAAAGGTATGTGTACATCTAACATCTGAAGATGACAGTCATTGCAAAGTTGTTTTGTTGCAAATTGAACTGGCTGTTGATTTTTTTTCCCCAACAAAATTATGAGATTTTTTATTTTCAATGATTTTTAAGTTAAAATTTTGGCCAAACACATATCTTTTAGTTCGATTTATGAATCAAACATAACTTTTGAAAAATGTAGATTCAAAACTGGATAAGAGCTTACATTTGATTAATAAAAAAACAAACAAATCAAAATTTCCATGCATCTTTAAGAAAATATACTTTCAAATAATTTATAGCACAAACGGTTAACCTTAGAAGTGGTACCCGACCCGCTAGCGGGTCGATTTTTCATGCACGGTTTAGTCTAACACCGGAAAACATGTATTTTGCAATTCAACATTACGCCCACTTAGAATCGTCCTATCGCAATAAATAAAATACTGTTGGAAAGCTAATGTTCCGTAGATGCATAATCATGCAAAACAAATACCACAAAATGTTATAAATAATATTCCAAAAATTGGTGAAGTTCGCATATTTTTGATGCGTAAAATCGTAAATTTCAACTCTGCGGTTTTTAGTAAAAGCGACGCCATTTTTCCTCATATGATTACAAATATATTTTTCTGTCAAATAAGTCGACCAAAACACTGTTCTATAGATCACATGTTTCTCTTTCTAACCGTAGATTACAAATTTTTCTGCGTCTCACAGATCCAGAGATATTTCTACTTGACGAAAGTAGAAACTTGACAGCATGAAATTCACTTGGCATTCGGCGCAGTTTATTAAATGACAATCGATTTTTCCTTTCGATATTTATAGTATGTTGTAGAGGAAATTTCATTCCACAAGTTGGTACCACTTGATATAGGCAATACATACTTAGAAGGTTTTGTTTTTATCTCTCAACATACGCAATTGTGTGACGTAAATACTGTAATAAAAGGCGTGGCGCATATTGTTTTGGGGTTAGATATTTGTTATTTTGAAGGTTTGTGTATACAAATTGTATATAAATTGTGTATACAAGTTACAATATATGTGTTGTTATTTCTAAAGTTTATGTTTTTGAGTGAATTTCTAGTTTGTGAACGGTTTATATATTTGGGATAACCTAGACTACCTAGAGGAATGTTGTAAATCTAGGCTATAAGCTAATTTTCTTATATTGAGTGTTTTATCTGATTATACAAGTGAATATGTGTGTTATTCTTTGTAAAGTATATTGTTTTAGTGAAATCTAATGATTTTGTATTAGGCCTAGCTTTAGAAAGTTACTAATTACGCCTAAATTGTCGAGGTGTCAAACCTAACCTCACTTGTCAAGTACCAGTTTTTAGGGGAAATCGTTATTTTTATTTTGAAAATGTAACAAATTTATATTTTTTTCCCCCTAAATATATTCACAAATATATTACAAATCTCTAGCAATCGTTGAAAAAATTCAAATAAAATCTATTTGTATGGTGTACATTACCATTTCTGTGAAATTATTCTCTCCGTTACTCTTTGATTTTTTGGTATTTGACCAAAAAACTCCAAATTTTTTACATCTAACATTTTTTACATTACACACCTACATTCTATGCATCTTTCTGAATATAATGATATATAGAAGTTCTTTATAAAATATATTTTACTATTTTTAGTGATTTTTTGAAGAAAAAAAAAGATAAAATTCCCTTTTTTCGTAAATAAATTTTTTTAATTTTGAAAATGTAACAAAATTTTTTTTTTCTTTTTCTAAATATATTGACAAATATTACACAAAACTTTTGTATATCTTAGAAAAATGTGGTAAACTATTGATTTTGGATGATACAGGTTTTTCTGAAAAATGATAACATCATTTTTTTGACATGGAACATACTTCAAAACTGTTTCAAAAAAAATTTTTTTTTTACATAGATGAATTCTATGCATCTTTCTGAGAAAAATGATGTCTTATAAGTTAGGTTTTGTATAAAAATAATAAAGATAATAAAACACATTTTTTATTTTGTACATCCACAAAAAAAAAAAAAAAAGTTTTATTATCTTTAAACATGGAATTCCACCAAGAACCATCGATCTCAACAGTAATGAAAAATAAAAATAATATTTTTTATTAATTTTTAAACAAATGAAGAAAATTAACATACACCGCTTCTAGGGTTAAATGTTACCAATAATGATTTAAATAAAAATTACAATAATTATATATTTTACCAGTGTATTTGAAAGAAGACATATATTTTATAACTTACTCTCTAACGCAGTAATCCTTTGAAGTTTAGCACCTCTCTCACCTTGAAGAAAGTTTAATTGAGCTAAAACAAAAAAATTATAGAGGTAAGATTGATTAAAATAAATTTTAAACTGAGGATCATAATAATAATAATGATTATTTTTGCACATTTAATATTATTATGTTATCATTAGAGGTATGTGAGAATGATTTTGATTTCGAGACGAGAAATTAATTATACTAATGTACATAAGAGTCAAAACATTTCTACTTAACCCATAAATATCACTGGCTATCAAGTAATACTTCTTTTCTGGATTTTAGTTTAAAATAATACAATACCAGAAAATATCATAAACAACAAATATTTACGTCTTATACCATAATAAAATATCATAAACTACACATAATTAAGTGTCATAATATCACAAAATATCATAAACAACAAATCATTAAGTCTTTTACATTATAATATCTTTGCCTATAATCTTTATATTTGTTTTTGGCAATTTTGGGCGGTTAAATACTCCAAAAACAGTGGGAAGATAGGTTCACATCACTTGCAGAGTTAACGTGGCTGAGTTATTATTAGAAGAGAGGGTACAGATATTGGTTGAATACATCAAATAACAACTTTATTTTGAACATAATGTACTTTTTACAATTTTTATTGACAGGGCGGGAGGGGCAGGATTCACTGTCCTGGATATGCATTTCAGTTATATAGCTTATTGTGCGCCCTTATTCACAGGACCTTCCTTATCAATTAAGTTTCAGGGTTTTTGCAAAAATGTGAGACGCTTTGGATGATGTTGTTCTGTATCACTATCTGTCCCCTACTCCATAGAATGTCTAAAGATTCAAATCGTTTCTGGCGAGAACTGGGCAGTCAAAAATACGTATTAAGCCATTTCCACAGCTACACCACAAAAGTTCTGATGTTCGTAAACCCATCTTAACTAGATGCTTACAGAAAATCCAGTAATCTATTAGGAATCCAGTCACTTTCAGCATATCAGTCCTGTTCAGTCAAAGGCCTCCTCTGTGTGGGGCTTTAACAGATTCTTGAGGATCCTCGTAGACTGTACATTACTTTTCATTCTTGTCCAAAACTTCTGGTGTTCCTTCAAAACCCATTGGGAGACACACTTGCATGCTGTAATGTATGACATTTTTGTGCTTAGCGCTTCCAAATTCCAAGTCAAAAAATAATAGAAATCCTCTGATAATTCCCGATTGTGACATGAGTAACCAGTAGATAATCCCAGTCACAATCGAGAAATATTAGCGGTTCATCTGCCGTCACATCAGCTTATTTAATACGGAAGAAGATGTGAGATAATCAAAACGAGATATATAAATCATATAATTTCTATATAAAATGGTCAGAAACATGTGTATAATTAGAAGAACATTTTAGGGTTAAATATAAAATGAATAATATGGTAAATCTTACAGCCCTGTTAATTTGAATCACAGAAAAGAGATTTGACGACACTTGTTCAGACAAAAACCTTTATATCAGTTTATGTTGACTACTGTAAAAACCTTATGGAAACTTCCAAATCTAAATGATGTCATCCAGTCAGGTAATTGATAGAAAAAGTAGGAATTTCGAGCCTTGAAGAGAGGCAAGGGAAAAGATACTTCTCGAGAAAAATCCAACCAATGCAGTCTGTTAAGTTAAGGCAGGTTATCGTATGGTTGGGAGACAATTATTTTGAAATCTTAGAATAATAACACAAGTTGATATTCTAAGAGAATATAAACTAAAAGTATTCAAACTAAAATAACCTCAAACTCGAAGCGTTAAATTACATTAACCCTCAAGCCGTCTTTAAGTACGTTATGGGTCCATTTATAATGAGCAGTGTTGGATATTCCATATAAAGGCACTACAATCCAACTTAAATAGAATCTTACGTGTATTTTTTCACTTGAAGGGAATTGTTCCTAGATATGTTCTGTGTAAAATATATTTTTCAATGGTTCATAGTAGGTTGGAATACGGAATCTGTTGTTGGGGAGGTACATATATCACTAGCAATAATCCTTTGATAATAGTACAAAAAATGTTTATAAGACTGATCATGCATAAAAGGAGGAACATTTCATCACTGCCATTATTTTGACAACTATCTATATTACCTCTTAGATATTTATATATATTTAAGGATATGAAAATTTTTTATATAAGGAACGGACGCTTTTCAGATCTGCAGTACAGAAATAATTACTTGCTTAGACAGAGGAACAAAGATTTTTACCCAGAGCAAAATTGACAATCTATTCAAAATTTTACTCTGTAGTCGCACCTAGAATATATAACCAACTTACAGAAAATATTAAAGCCTGCACAAACCTAAACAAATATCTAATTATTTGAAAAGCTGGCTTTTGGGCATGGACTGTGTTGAAGGTCTGTTGGAGGTTGTAGTATAGGAATGCATTACTATTCTAATTTTGTTTGGATGCATGGATGAGTGTAAGAGATGTGATAGGGGTGTGGAAGTGTTTTTTTTTTCTCTTAATAATTGTGTTTATTGTTGTATTTCTTTTTATCATGTTAAACTTGGAGATAGGGATGTGTATATATTGGGATGAGAGAGAATATGTATGGACTATTATGGTATGTGAGTATTTGTATGTTACGTATGTGTAAGTTTTTACCACTTTATATTTATGACATAGATGCAAATAGATGGGCATAATTAATTATCATAGAAGAAATTATTATTTAACAAATTGTAATATTTGTAATAAATATTAAATTTAATTTAAATTTATAAATAGTTTAACTGCTCCCGATGGTCTCTTGAATTCTGTTATTTCTTCTTTTTTCTCTTTTTACTTGAGATATGCAGTCTCAAAACGGGTAGACCCATGGAGGCTGCTTTATTCAATTCCGTATATTTTTGTTTATCTTAAATTGTTTATCTTAAGTTTTTTTGTTTAGGATTTAGAAGTAATATTGTTTTGATTTTTCTTTCCTGTTGTTGTGTATTTTAATTTAAAGTAATGTAGGCTTATTATTATGTCATATGTCAATTTATTTGTTTTGTTTTAGTTTGTTGTTAAAGAAAGCTTTATTTTTTATCTTGTCTTTTTCTCAATCTAAATCATGTTTTGTTTATCTAAATGTAATAAAAAAAATAATAAAATATCTACCCAAAAAATATGTTTTTTTTTTTTTTTTCAATTCAACATTTCACCCACTTAGAATCATCCGAACGCATTAAATAAAATGTTGTTGGAAAGCAATGTTCAATAGATGCATAATTATGCAAAAAACCCATAAAACGATATAAATAATATTTAATTAATCGACTAAGAGAGAAAGTAGGGGGAAATGAAAACAATAAAATATGTACGGTGGAAAATAATGAATATACTAATCATGATGAAATTACTATACTAGTAACGGGTAAATAGGGATGTAAGTTAGCCTATTTGTGGAAATATCTTAACCCCTTAACCGCCGTGTAACTAGCCTAGCCAAAAACCGCCAGCACCACATATTTTTGCTGTTTTTAGACGATTTTTACCTCTTCATGAAAAAATTGCAGCAGTTGTTTTTTAAAGAAAATAGTTATCAATATTGTTTGTAGGCATCATAAAAAACATAAAGCGTTAACAATATTGAACTTTGAGATGGTGGGAGGGGGTTTTAGAGTTATAATTAAAAATTACAATTAAAACAAAAATAAAAAATTTACTCACCAATTTAAAAAAATTTTCTTGTGATAAAAATTAGTGTTCCTTTGTTGTAAATGAATAAAAAAAACTATTTACAATATGTACACAAGCTGCTTTAGTTCCTTTCAGTAGTGCTTCAGAGTGTGATATTCTCTGAAGCAGGGCAAAACGCACAAAGCTATGATGCAGTCTTTGCACATGTAACGTGACTCTCGCCTTGCTTGTTCCCGTCTCGACGTGTGTTTGCAAACGTGACACTGACGTGTTGGGTATTCCTTTTTATCCGTGAAAGGAACACACGTTAGAAAATGATGTTGCGTAAGTCTTAGTGGGGGATCCCCAGAGGATGGGCGGCCACCTGTTTTCTGACGTGGGGTCTGAGTTTGCATATTATCTTCCAAGAGTTGACGAATTATCTCAAGATGAAATTCTTGAAGTGTTGGTTTTTTACCAGTTTTGCAGAGGTATATAGCATGACTATTGAGAATTGCAAGATCTAGTAAATGTAAGAAAAATTTTTGTACCACTTTTGGGTACGCCTAACACTTTCAACATAAGTAAGCATCATATCAGATCTGTTCACAGATCCCATGTTGAGATTATACTCTTGGACACAAACAGGCTTCATAATCTTTTGAGCAGTTTGGTAGTATACTTTGCCACTATCTACCATTTCGTCGACATGTTCGCTTGTTATCATCAAGACTTGCCGTTTATTGACCCATCTGACAACCAAACTTGTTGTGTTATTACATGTCTCCGTTTGACCAACCTCTAACTCTTGTTGAAACTGAGGCATCCCTAATCGTTCACCTCTAACCATGCCACAAGCATTGGTCTTATTCAAGTGAAAGTACATGAACAGATCGGGGCTAGTGTACCAATTGTCGACAAACAATAAGTGACCCTTGTTCAAGTGCAGTGTAAGCAAAGTAGTCACAATCGCTCCTGAAATACCTAGGTCTTCGGTATTGTATATTTAACTGTCCATTCCAGTGTACACAATGAGGTCCAGCACATACCCTGTCTCACAGTCACATAAAATGTAGGTTTTTATACCAAACCTACTTCTTTTAGATGGTATAGACTGTTTGAAAGATAGTCTGCCTTTCAACTTTAATAAACTTTCATCTATGCCCAAATTTCTAAACGGAATGAAATTAGTAGAAAATGTTTTCCTAAACATGTTAACCAGTTCCTTTGCTTTGTTATTATTATTCAGACAGTCTACCGTGCTGATTTTGCTGAGCGTTGTCTGAAAAATGTAAAAGACGCAAAATGGTGCAATACCTGTTTCGAGACATAAGGTTTGGTATGTAGTTTAGCTGAAGTTTGTCAGTAGACCAATAATATTCCAAAACTTTTTTTTGTGGACCATAAGCAAAGTAATAGCTAAAAAGACTTTGAACTCTTCTACTGTCAAAGGTTTCCATTTCTGAAACCTTGATTTAGGTAGTGGGGCCTGATTTGAAATCACAAATTCATAATGCCGGTTTGTTTGATCTACAATAAATTGTTTTGTTTCTTCAGGAAACATTTTACCAAAGCAGTCTATTTCACGGCAAGGATCGGGATATAAATGCGGGCTAACTATACCACTCTGTGTATCATCGTAATGGAATAAAAACATCATTATTCCAAACATGATGATATTTATTTTTCTTCTTTTTTGGTTTCTTTGAAATCAGGTTTTTTTTGGTTTGAAAGTTCTATTTTTACGTTCTTTTTTTGACGGGGCTTTCTGGATCTTTTAGAGGTGCTAGGGGTGTCATCAAAATCAAGGGGGATAAATTCGTTACTTACAACATTATCGGAATTTTATTTCACTTAGCTGTGAAATAGTAATGCCATCTCGATCCGCACAGTCTTGGATTGAGGCGTCTCTGATCCCGTCACCATCGTCTGAGAAGTTTTTGTAAGGGCAAAACTATGAACTGGGAAGTTCTAATAACTCTAATAAATCGTCATCCTCAACCATGTCACCGGCCATTATGACTACTAATTACCACTCATATAACACTGTCAAGTAAATAACCACCACAAACAAAATTTATAATGACACACACAGTAAACATAAGCTTCCGCGAGCACGAGTTTTATTGAGACTACAAACTGATCTTATCGTGACCTATGGTACCACTAAAATCCGCCAAAATGCAGCACTAGATAAGTAGCACTGTCAACAACTTGTTTATGTACGTTTATCAATGAAAAGGCGGGAAATGAGCTGTCAAAAAAAACACAACAGCTGATTAGTTCAACACGAGATAACTCGTCCATCGCGGTTGCTCTGAAAACTAGTAACGCCCAGCATATCCCGTGCGTAAAGATTAAGGGGTTAAATAGGAAGTCTAAGATTTGGTATGAGCCCTATAAAAAAGAATGGTAAGATTTTAAACAATTTAAGAAAATTTTTTTAGAGGGGTTTAGTTTTGGGAGAAACAGGAAGATTTGCAAAATGTAATAATGGTAGGTAGGTCATACATGAGACTAGAAGAGGGGGCAAATAACTTTGTGATAAGCCTCTACAGTAAGCCACTAACCGACACTTCACTAGATCAAAAATAATTTTGGCTTCCGAACTATTACAAAAAGAGACACACAACGTAAACAACGACACAATCAAAAATCATACCAATTAATTACAAAATAGGTGATCATGTTTTAGTCAAAACACATTATCAATTGTCAGTGATTGATGAAGCAATTCAAAAAAAAAAATTGTTATATTCAGGTATGTTTGAGATTAGTTAAATTAAATTAGAAATTTTGAAATTAGGATACTATAATAATATGACTGAGAATATGCAGAGACTAAATTTAATATGCAACAGATTTAGTTCAAAGCTCGATGATAATTTTTTCGATTCATTACAAATTGTATTGTTAAAGAATGAAATAGAGTAGGTGTTGAACTTACACTTTTCAAATTTGTATTGAAGGAATATATTACATCAAAATTACATTTTTTATACTTCTGAGTCATAAAATGACAAATCCTCATTACATTTTTGAAAGTCAGTTACAAACAATATGCGGATATTAAAAATGATTAATTATTGACTACAATATGTTGAATGACTAAGCCAGCGATTAGTTATTTAGCCAGTCTAGTTTCATGGCTAAATTTGTTTAACAATAAAAAAAAAAGTATATGTTCTTCATTAGACCTGTATTGTTAGAATGTTGTAACAATAGATGGCATTCATCAACTTTAGTGTAAAGTTTATGTAGACCTAAAAAAAGACTTGAAATTAGAGTCCATAATTTATATGTCCACTCATAAATAAGATTAAGTATAGGGTATGGCGGATCTGGCGCACCTGATCTGCACCAGAACCTTGACAGACTTTGTGCGGTCAGATTCGGCCAACCCCGAATTATAAGTCCCGTGAGCGTGAGATCAGAAAAAAAATTACACTTATGATATCATTTATAACAATTTAATAGAACATATTAGATATTTATGATAACAACGATATAATATTTACATGGTTATGAGAACATGCGGTATGACTCATCTCACTACCTCGTCTCATCCTAATACTCATCTCTTCCTGAAGAGAGCCCAGTTCTACACAAGATGAATGTGAATCAATCTACTAATAACCCAATCGTTTTTCTCAAAACGAGCAACCAACATGAAGACGTTAGAGTTCTACATAAGGAGATGGAGAATCAAAATATATATAGATTTTGTAATGCATGTAATAAAAGTATCATCAAGTTAAATTGGAGTAGACATGTGAACACCAGAAATTATTTAAAATGTGAAGATATTACTAATGATATCAAATTCGATAAGAAAATGATTGTGCTTCAACAACTCTTTCAAAGTGAAAAATATGGTGAATATGCTAAAGCTTTAGGACAACTATTTCCGAAAGTTAAGCTTGAGCATTTCGAATCGGCAGAATTTTACATGGAATTTATCGAATGTTTAATGGATACTGATTTTATTTATGAATAAGTTGGTATTTATAATGACTCTTTATCCCAACAACCCTCAACATCATTTGAAAAATATTCTGATAGGGTATGTATGATTAAAAATAAGTCTAGTAATGTTAGTAGTAAATTTGATTTTTGATATGTTTAATTGTATAAAGAATATATAATTGTATAAAGAATGTATAATTGTATAAAGCATGAAAATAAATCTTTTATTATTTAATACTATTTTTTTCCCCGCTTTTTTCTGATCTTACACATTCATGGGAAACCCTCCGTTATACATATGGAGATAGAAAGTTCAAGCGTTATACATAAAGAGATGGAAAATTTTCATCCTCGTATCTCACCTCATCCTTCTACCTCGTCTCTTCCTGAAGAGAGCTCAGGTCTACATAAGATGAATGTGAATCAAACTACTAATAACCCAACCGTTTTTGTCAAAATGGATCTAATCAAACGTTATTCTCAAAATGAACAAACCAACCATTTTTTTCAAAACGAATCAACAGGATCAGCCAAGGACTTCTACGCATCAAGAAGAGAAACCAGGAAAGTAAAAGGAGATGGAAAATTCAAGCGTTTATTCTCAACCGAAAACACCATATTGCGAGGTATGTAATAAATGTATTACCAAATCAAATTGGGCTAGACACATAAAATTTAAAAAGCATATAAGTTTAGATAGTTTAGGTGATTCTAACACTATTAATAGGAGTATAGGTAATTCTAATGTAAGTGTGACTAATTTAGGTGAAGCAAGTTCATCAGATCAGCCTTCTAAAACAGTATATTGTAATGCATGTCATAGAAATATTACCAAGTCATACTGGACGAGATATGTAAAATAAACCAAAATCATATAAGTTTAGATGCCTTAATCGCAGACATATGTAGTTTAAATACTTCTAACATAAATGTACATCACTATTTAGATAACTTTATCAAAGACAGAGGTAGTTTAGATACTTCTAATATAGACATAAGTAGTTTAGATGAATATATTTCAAGTAAAACTAATTTAGATACTTTTGATGCTAATGATATTAGTATAGAAAATTCTAATGTAGACGTAACAAATGTAGATATATCTAATGAAGGTAAAGCTAGTTTATCAGATCAACCTTCAGAATCAGCACACTGTGAGGTAAGTATAAATAATGCTAGTAATGTAATATTTTGTGATGCGTGTAATAAAAGTATTACCAAATCAAACTGGTCAAGACACGTGAAATTAAAAAAGCATATATGTTTAGCTAGTTTAGGTAGTTTTCATGCTAATGATATAAGTATAGGTACTTCTAATGTAGACATAGTTGGTGTAGATACTTCTAACAAGAAAAAGGAAACTATGAAATCACCGTTCTGCAAAATATATAATATTGATATATACAGTTCCAATTGAGCTAGACGCATTAAACAGAAACACTCTGAAGACATTTTAAATATAACAAGAGTGAAATTTCCTCCTGAACATTCTAGTTTAAAAAAATTTCCATTAGGTGCTAAGCATATTGTTAATAAGAAAATTACCATGGCCGATAATGTTTCTGAAAATGAAGACAAATATAGCGAAGAGTAGCTAACAAATCTAGTGACACGGTATCCCAAAGTTATTTGAGCACCCATTCAGAAACCTGCTAAAGTTGTAATTGATGACTACATTACTAGATTCACAGAAAATCTAAGCAACCATCAAAAGTGTATGCTCCTCCTTGTAGACCTCCAACAGCACAATTTAATCCTAATAAAAAACCTATTAACAATTGGTATCAAATTAGTCCTGATAGGCTAGTTAAACCTAATTTCAATGTGAATATGCCTATTGTTAATAATGCAGGAAAAGAAATACCGGATAATGAAGAAAACAAGAAAAAAGAAAAAGAAACAAAGTTATTGCAGATTTTGCATGAAATATATTCTTATGAAAATGGTGATGAAACTAGCAAATTTCATCTAAAATGTAACTTATTTAAAACATTAACTTACCCGTTTTTGTATTAAGTTCTCTAGTAACTTCTTCCATGGCAGTTTTCCCAGTTCCTGTGAATCTGCTTGTGTCGTATAGGATACGTACGTATATTTGGATATCCCTGATTTCTCTGTCACATTATGTTTGAAGGTAAAGGAACGGCTTCTGTTTGGTTTTTAGTTACTATATCAACGGCTGCTTAAGAATCTACCTTTTTCAAACTTGTATAGCTAATACAATGGCCTAATTTGTTGAGAGTAGTTATTAACAACTTTGATCGAGTATAGTGATGTGTAAACTGTGCTAACGACACATGTTTAGGTGTTAGATCACCGTCTGTAATAAAATAATATATGTCCATGTAAATGGAAAAACATTTTCTTATTGTGTCTTTGTTATTAGCGCGATCAGACCCAAGAAGTTTTCTAAAAAACATTTCCCATTGTGGAGGCATTTTATAATTATCTAACTCCTCAGAGTGGAGGCATTTTATAATTATCTAACTCCTCAGAAATTAAGGCGTCATTACACACATAGCCTTTAATGTTAAATGCATTAGTTTTGATGTCTTCTTTCAATTTGTCTGCATTAAGTGCCTTCTCATAGATGTTACAGATACTTTCAACGAGGTCAGTGGACTGTGTGGAGGCTTTAAAAACAATGGGAGATTTTGATTTGTTGGTGGGTTGAGAAAACAATAACTCGTCGCCATAGTAGTCAATTAAGAATTTTTTAACTAGCCTGTTAACCACTGTAACATTTGCTCCTCTGCTTAGAGTTCTTAATCTGTTTGTGAGCCAACTTAACTCGAAACAACTTGATTTTAGTTCCTCGTCAATTTCAGAAATGAGATTCTGAAATGCTGTATCTATTGTTGTTGGTGTTGTATTTACACCTTGTTGAGATATCTCGTTAAACTTGGGGGCTTCTGATTTGGGGTTCGCCGAACTCATATTAAAATACGAAGTCATGCAAAGCTTGTGGTATAATATGTCTGCAGTAAAAACATCATTAGTATCGTTTAATGTACTTAATCTAACGAAAACTTCGTCCTGCCTTTCTCGGCACTCGCTGAGTAATTTTTGGCACGATCCTCTTCGCTTATCCTATATGTTTTTTTAATTTTCTATTTCGTGTCTTGCTGACAAAAAAATACACTTTTTGTAGTCACATTTTGGAATAACATTACTAGTATATACGGAGGATGATGGGGAAGTGGGTATATTAGTTTCTTCATCACATTCACTGCTTTTTTTCTGAAACATCTCGTTTTACCTTTCTTGAAATGTTATTAGTACTAACGTAAGAGGCATAACAGTTCCTGCGTCATTTGAAAATAAAGGTTTCTGTAGAATTTCTGTCAATTACTTTAGAAATTTCGTCATTTCTTAAGTACTAGCTTTTTTAATTTTATTTAAGCTATCAGTTTTAGGTTTAGAAATAAAAGGATACTTATTTCTCTCTTGACATATTAAGCATAAGTTGAAATCAAACTTCTTTTGTTTTTTATCGGCAGGACTCTTTAGAGGAAACGCCATTTAACACATATATGCTATTATTAAGGTATTAAATTAACGCAAAATATTAATTACTTAAAGTCTTAAATTAGTTTTATCTTATTAAAAATCCCTCAATGTCGATAAACTGTACAACCTCACACATAATGAACACACAAATTTTCAAAATTTATAAATATATGTTCACAAAAAACTAATTGACAACACTCTTTACGACACAAACACAGACCTTCCGAGCCATATATATATGAAAAATACTGAGTGTTTTTAAAGAAATCAATGTTCAAGTCATATGAATGACATGCCCCTCCCCAGCCGTACCTGTAGCGTCCTGTTTCTCGCTGCTGGCCGGAAATACATCATCATTGCAGTGTAAGTGTAGTAGCCATTTTGTAACATGAACTCTTTTTGTAACTATTAACAACTGTTGGTTCAAATTAGACCATCGATAAGAAATAACTAACTACAGTGTATTAGGACTTTACATATAAAGAGTTAACAACACTGATTTTAAAGTTACATTTTAATAGAAAATATTTTTTTACTCCGAAACTAAGACAGATAGGACTTTTTTGTAAGGACCATTTTTAAAGAATGTACTTTTTACAGTAAACACCGTTTATTTTAAACTTCTATCTACCACCGTTATTAAGCTATGGCCGTTTATTGAAATAGTGTATGCGGCCATGTTCCCCCCCCCCCCACCAGTTGTCACCCACCTGGGAAGGCGACAACATGTGTTTTTAAGTTCATCTAGGTGACCTAAACAATAATCAAAAATAAAATTGTGTACTACTTTAAGTGCACGCTCAACCCCCCTTAGCTACCGGCCTAAATGTGATTACAGGAGACAGAGAATAGATGAAAAGGAACAGTTTTGTACTATGGCTTTCATTACAAAAGCTACGGAACTATTTAGAGCAAACGGTACACGTCAATTTATAATAAATAATTTCTTGGATTTGAAAAATAAAGAAACACAATATCAACTAGCTCGAGGATCAGGTAGGTCATTACATACATGTAATCGTTTGGTATTTAAATTGAACATATATAATCCAATATCTGGAAGTTCATATATAGATTTACCCAAGAAAATAAAAATAAAGAAAGCTTGCATAAATATAAAAAATTCGGATAATCTATGTTTTGTTTATTCAGTTTGCTGTACCCTAAATACTCCAACCGATAATCCTGATAGCATCTTTCTAGGGTTGAGTATCCCATGAAATTGTGTGATATTGGAGAGTTTGGGAAAAGATCATTTGAGAACAAATATGATGGTTACCCTTCAATTTTGATTAACGTTAATGATTATGATTACAAATTTAAAATTAGACCTCTGAGAGCATCAGAACAATATGAGGTTGAAAAGCATAGAGATTTACTATATATGAAAACTGAAACCAAATCGCATTACTTGTATATAAAAAATTTAAGCAGACTAATCCTTTCACAGTTATCTAAACATGAAACAACAACATTTATATGTAGACGATGTCTCTCACATTAGGTTGATGAATTAAAACTGAATGAGTATATGGTTGACTGTAAACTACAGAAAGCAACAAAACCAGTAATGCCCATAAAAAATATAAACAATATGGTAAAGTTTAGCAATTATAACAACAAGTTCGAACATCCGTACATAATATGTACAGATTTCGAATGTTTGCTAAAAAATATAAATGATGACAATAGCAAGAAACAACAAAAAAGACAATTCACACACCGTATGGATTTACTGTATATTTGGTTTCTCGCGAAAACTATCAACGGTTTAAGCTAATAACATATAGAGTGACACAAAAGTCAGAATTACTGAATTTATCTGAAAAATGTATATAAGTAAAGCTAAAAGAATCAATTGCAGCCAAATAAAAAAATCATCCCAAACTATATGAGTACTGAAGATAAGGAACGATACCAGACTGCACTGCATTGCCACATTTGTGAAGGAAAATTCTATTATAAAGGTATGAAAAATAAGGAAACTCATAAAGTAAGAGATCATTGTCACCAGAGTGGAAAATTTCTAGGAGCAGCACATCCTAAATGTAATCTCAACAGACAGCTTCCATCAAAAATCCCAGTTTTCTGTTACAACTTCTCACATTATGATGCACATCTGTTCAATAGAGATCTTTTCAAACATGGAAGTGAAATCCTTACAACAACGGTTCTTGAAGGATATTACAACAACTACTGTGGAAGAATATTATATAAACATAAAGAAAAATGTAATGGAAGTAAAACCAAAGAAAGATGCTCAGGAGGAGGAGAACAAATCCTACTACTCCCTCAATTTTATAGATACATACAGGCATTCGAGTAGCTCACTCGATGCACTTGTAAATAATTTAGAGGTTGATCATTTCAAACACTTGCATCAGTTTGCTAGAAACAACATATATCTCGATGATGATGAAAATGAGTTGTTTGACTACTTAGAAGGAAAAGAGTGATCCCTATGACTACATTGACATTCTATCTAAAATGGAAACCAACCTTTTGCAAGAGGATTTCTACAATGAATTGAAGGATGAGTATCCAAGTCAGAATGATTACGAACACTATTTAAAAGTGTGTTATAGACTTAAAGTGAAAAATTTAGGATCTTACTCTGATTTCTACAATGCTCTAGATGTAGTGTTGCTTGCAAAAGTCTTTGAAGAATTTAGGAACGTTTTTCTACGTACATAAAAATTTGATCCAACAACACCGGGTTTAGCTTGGGATGCCATGTTGAAACTCACTAGAGTGGAATTTGAATTACTCACAGACTATGATATGTACATGGTGGTAGAAAAGGGAAATAGAGGAGGTATATCACAGTGTGTTAAACGATACATGAAAGCAAACAACAAACATGTAGAGTACCGTCCAACAGAAACAGATAGCTATTTGTGGTATGTTGATGCGAATAATCTGTATGGCCACTCTATATCACAATACCTACCCTACAAAGGTTTCAAATGGATCGATCCGCATGAGAAATCTCTAAAAAATTGGACGAATGAAATTCTTGTCTATGATTGTGTGGTAGATTCAGATTACATCTCCGAAGTTGACTTAGAGTAACCAGATTACTTGCATGATAAAAATGCAGATCTCCCACTTGCACCAGAACATTACAATAAAAAATTATGTGCAACATGCTAATGAATAAACACAATTACCTGGTTTATATCAAGAATCTACAGTTTTATCTAAAAATCTACAGTTCTACCTACAACTCGGAATGGTGTTGAAAAAAATAAACAGAGGTATCAAGTTTCTACAAAAACCGTTAATGAAATAGTACATAGATTTGAATACCCAAAAACGGGCTGAAACCGATTGTGGTATGGAGAAAGATTTCTATACACTGATGAACAACTCTGTGTTTGGTAACTCTATAGAAAACGTAAGATTGAGAAAAGATATCAAACTCTGTAATGAGAAGAGACCAGTGAAGTATGCAAAAAAATCCTCGGTTTAACAAATTTATAATGTTCAATGAAGATTTCTTAGCTTGTCACATAGATAAACAAGTATTAAATTCAAAAACCCATTTACATAGGATTTGGAGTTTGGAACTGCCCAAAGAGTTCATGTACAATTTCTACTATAACAAACTGAAAACTTTTGATCCGAGCATTAGGCTTTGTTATATGGATACAGATTCATTCTTTATACAAACATTGATAGACCTTGCAGTTGTAATGAACAATAATATGGATGAGTTCGATACAAACAAATTTCCTAAAGATCACGAGTGTTACAGTCGAAAGAATACTAATGTTACTGAAAATTTAAAGATGAGTTGAATGAATTACCGGCGCAAGAGTTCTGCGGGTTACACTCTAAATATTAAGGTGTTAAACGTAGTGTTGTAAAGAAATCGATACATCTAGAAAATTTAAAGACGCGTTTGTTTGAAAGGACGAATGAGTATCGCAGCCAAAATTTAATCAGAAGCACTAAACGTAAAATATAATCAATCAAACAGACCAGAAAATCAGACCAAAAAATCAGAATTGAATTCACTACTAAACTGTGGGTATATCAGAATTTGAGGGAGCCAAAAATAAATTCTATCTCAGGAACTTGGAACATATTGGTTTAGGATTTTTCGATGATGTGAAAACACTGATCTATAAAGGGTCCACTGTTTCGTGGGGAAACATACCAACGTGGATTGATCATAAGATGATACTACACTACCAGAAGAAGGTAACGTTGTGATAACGGAATTCTATATACGAGTACCATTGATGGAATTCAAATCAGAATCTAAAATTATGTTGAAAAATGAACCGATGCGAAAACTTTCCCATTCAAATTTAGAAAATTACAATTCAAATTTGGCTATGTATACAAAAAATTATGCCTGAAAGAGCCAGTTTGTTACATTTTGATATAATTAATATTTATAGGAACAATGAAAACCCTACATTCTCTCAGATTAGTTTCCGAAAAAATTGCCCTAACCAGACAATTGATTGATCGCTCTACCTTCAATTCAGCGCTAGTGAAAAATATTCGTATTCTAATTAACGAGGAAAATTATCACGATAAGCTGATGAATTTAGATAGTGAGAATGGTAATTATGCAATTGAGTATGATATCTACAAAGATTTCAAACATGTTTACTCTGATGACTTGGATTGGATAAAAACACTGTTCTCATTCTATTATGAAAATTGTGTTAAGTTATAGATACTACTAAACAAAAAGATAACATTTCAAGTGAAAAATATATGACCTAGAATGGGAATCGAACTCAGGACCTTTGGCTGGGTCATATACAGCCAAAGGTCCTGGGTTCGATTCCCAGTCTAGGTCGTATATTTTTCACTTGAAATATTGTTTAATTATAATACTAGCTAGTATGAAGAACGTATAAGCATAAAATAAAAAATTAAAAGTCAATAAAAAATAACATTTCTATTATATCATTGTTATCATAAATATCTAATATGTTCTATTAAATTGTTATAATTGATTTCATAGGTGTATTATTTTAATTTTATTTTTTTTCTGATCTCACACGTTCACGGGAGCTGACAATTTGGGGTTGGCCGAATATAACCACACAAAGTCAGCCAAGATTCTGGCGCAGGTCTGGTGCGCCAGAACCAGCATTCCCTATACTACTAATATGTCTCTTCCTCTTTTTTCACAACCAATTTTAGAATTAGACTATACAAATTTTAATGATGTTTATAGTTCTAAGCACCCACATGCTCATGGTCCAGTAATAGATATAAAGGAGATTATAACATGTTCATCTATCACACTTCAAGTAGAGAGAAGAATTGCAAGTTATTAGCAGCAGAAGAACCAGAGATGAATGGGATCATGAATAGACTCAAGAAGCTGTGAAAGCAGCATAGAAAAGAGACTTATACCCAACCTTAGACTGAGGATTGAACGAAAACATGGTGAATGTAGTTACCATCTGACCCAAAACTCAGTGGTCATGGCTGCTTTGGTAGCTACAAAAAATGCTTTGTCATCAGTGAGACAAGACACTTGTGCATATTATCCGGAGAAAGACACAGTTTTCCACGCTGGCTTTGTTTGCCCAAGATAAAGACGCCAAAAAGAGACAGGCACAGTTTTCCACGCTATGTTTGTTTGCCCAAGGTAGAGACGCAAAAGGGAGAAAACAGAAGAAGACCTAGGGAGAAGTGTAACAGTTGGCAGTTTGGTGTCTTCAATGATCGAAAGCTCGGAAAAGTGTGTTGTGTTGGCCAGTTTCCTCAGCCAAATAATGAGAGGAAAGATATTGCCGAAGATAAAGAGTGTTAGAAGACAACAGGGCCACATCCTGAAATAATGGCAAAAGATTGTCCAAGAATCCTCCACTACCATCCAGGTTAGTGTCATTTGAAAGATTTTCCCCCTTATCACAATAAAAAGTCATCTCAAACAAATACAAATAACCAAGTAGGAGAAACTGATTGACCCATAATTTGTTTATTGTAGTTTTTATTTTAATCACATCGTTTTTCATTCCTAAAAAATATTGTAAACCCATCTCATTTTCTTACATAGCATATATTATCTAGTAAAGTGTTGTATTTATATTTGTTAATGTAATAACTAAAGAATGTAATTTATTGGTAATGACTGATATAAAAATGAGTGGAGAAAAATGGATTTTTATGGAAAATCAGAGTAATATTATTTTCTAAATATATTTCAGTCTGTCTGAAATAACTGCAACCTACGAATTAAAATGAAGAATATTTTCACAATATGTTATTTTTAATATAATTTTACCTATGTTTTTGTTTATACAGAGTGTTTCTGAAATACTTTGACAAGCTTCGGGACTGAATTCCTTACATAAAAATAAATAAAAAAGTTCCTATAAACATGTGTACGAAACAGCTTAGTTTCCAAACAATCTACCATTTTGAATTTACAAGAAAAACATTATAGCTTTTGAAGCAGTTAAGATATTGAATTAAGATTTGTCATACACATTTTTTAAGTATTGTTTAATAAGTGTACAAAAAATGAAGGTTGTATTTGTATTATTTTTCAAATGGCAACAGTTTTAAAGTTTTAATGTTGAATATATCGAAAAACCATTAAATATACAAACAGATTACAAGAGACAAAAAAGTTTCCTCTTTAACTACAAATATAATGCGGTTTTTTAATTTTTCCTGCAAGTTAATGGATAGTCAAGTTATTGTCCTAAAATTGAAAACATAGTTTCTTGATAGTTGTCTAAGATTAGGTTAGAAGCAATATTTTTTTTAAATTATCAAAATTTAAAAAATGATAATAAAAATAGTTACTTAGTTTTTCTCCTATTTATTTTTTTTTTTTTTTACCGGTAAAAATTATCTACACTTACAAAAATCATAAAACGTTATGTACATTTTCATGGTTTTGTAAATAATAATTAAGATTCTATGGGACTTTCCTCTTTCTAATATCTAAGTTAAGCGATTCTACACATACACACGAAATGAAAGCTGTTCACAGACTCCATTGGGCTAAACTGCCTAAACAGGTTTTCTATTTTCCACAAAGTAAAGATTACATACCTGTACTTGGACTTGGGTCTTTGTTTATTCCTTCTCTTGGGAATTCTCCTTCCCTTATTGTGTTTTAAAATTGTACACAAATATTATAATGCAAGAAAAAGATGTGATCTGTGTTAATCCAAGATAATTTGGCATTTTAAAGCAAGGTCAGATATCTATAAGATCTTGCCAACAAATTTGGAGCTTTGCCGACCACTAGTTGTTAAAAA
Organism: Aphrophora alni; assembly: GCA_963513935.1. Lineage (NCBI taxonomy): Eukaryota > Metazoa > Arthropoda > Insecta > Hemiptera > Aphrophoridae > Aphrophora > Aphrophora alni. Next base: position 37,354,264 of record OY740765.1, on the reverse strand, counting down.
TGAGAGGTCTGCATTAGCTATTAAATCTACAAAAGTCATTCGTTACTCTAAAAGCTAGGTATAAAATCTATATCCCATTTGTTTTCTGAAAAAAAAAAGAGAAAAAAGAAAGAAATTTACTTCTTATTAAATTTCTAATTTCTTGGATTGTTATTTTGGAACACACAATCTAGTTACAACTTTGAATGTTCTACAATAGTGCTACATACCAGCCAGTATATCCACTACTTCTTTTGTTTTTTGCTGGTCCTGAAATACTGTAATTAACTGATCGAATAGTCTATCCACCCTGCTGCTGATATCTCTAGGATCATCTTGAGCTTCATCATCATCTATTCTTTCCAAATAGATATCTTGATCATCTACAAACAAATATAATGAATATAGTATAATTTCAAATAAAGTAAATTTTAAAGTTCAAAATTTTTTAAAAGACATGTTCTTTGAGAGCAAAACACACAATGGAGAGTCCATAACCATAACTATATCAAATGTTATTTTTTAAATTCTTTTATTGGTCTTTTCTATCTTTACTTTTTTACTTCCTATTCTATCGTACTTCAACTTTGAAATTTAGTTACTTTAAATTTAGTGTCTTTAAAATTATGGATGAAGATATGAATCTAAAATCAGGGATAGTAAAAATAATCAATATTAATACACTATAAGCAAAAGAGAATATATCTCTTTTCACTAGACAAAATCTGAGTTTTAGAAATCTTTAATAGGAGGGTTCATTTATTTTTGTTAACCCTGGAATTGGCATTAACTTGTGCCGTAACATGGTGCCCCCTTTCGCGAAACTGCCGAACTGCGAGAAATATTTCTGTCTTTTCTGTTCTGTCTATGAAATTCAGGCTACATAGCTTTGAAAGATTGAAACACGAGCTTTTCAATGGTGTATAATTCATTTCTCTACGACTCCATTTACTAGGCTAAGGGTTGAGTTGAAGAAAACAACTTTTTTTTGTTGAATACATCTGTAAAATGAGTTTTTGTCGTAACTAATTTATAGATTGAATACTATAAAAGTTATAGAGATGTGGCGAACTCTGTTGGATAGGTAAAGATTTGAACTAAAAACAGTACAATTGCACATTTATTTGAAATAAATTACAGTTTCTGACCTTTACACAAAGTAGGACGCTTATATTGTAATGCGAGTTGGCGAGTCGCCATTTTTACGAATAAAACACACCAAACTTTACCAATTAATTAAATATTTTTATAGCGTTTTATGAACTTTTGATTACATGTATATGCATCTACGAAACGTCAGCTTTACAATGGTATAACATTTATTTCGGTAGGATGATTTTAAGTAACCCAAATGTCGAGTTGCAACATCAGAGTTTTTTACAGTTGTCTGTCAACCGTTAATGCCTTCCACGACTCAAATGAGTCGTATGCCAAAACCAGGGTTAAACCCTAAAGGAAAAAAACAACTTTTAATTTACCAGGTGTTTCAATAAGTATGGAACCCCGCATATAATAGCTAAAACAGTTAAATATGAAGCAATAAAAATCTTCACGCTTTTCCAGAACAAGTGTCATATGCATGTAAAAATAGGTGTGTGGAGTACAATTTGCTGTAGTCATGTGATAAGGCCATATTTTTCAATACAACTATCACTGGTGAAGTTTATCATGATTTAATCTAACACTTATTGCTTTGGTGATGTTAATGAGTGCCAATGTTGGTTTCAAAAGGATGGTACAAGAGTTCACACTGCAAATGAAACAATTATCATGTTGTAAGAATTTTTTGATGATTGTTAGATTTCGAAAAACATTTTTATATTTGGGGATGACTAAAAAGTGTGGTGTTTCAAAACAATCTCTGAAGACCTAAAGGCATTTATTGAAAGAGATATTTTAAACATAAGTGAACAAACATTACGATGAGTGGCTGTAAATATTGTGAAACGTGTACGAGCCTGTACCCGGGTTAGTGGATATCGTTTTCAGCATTTATTATAAAAGTAAATCAACGGTTTGCATCATTTATAAAGATTATATGTATTAAAAATGATGAAATTACAAAATTTCCAATCGGATTGCATCCTTCAAGTAACAACAGGTATAATTTATTTCCTGTACCTCGAAATACAGACAATCATAATTGCTGCTTTTTGTATATTAATCATGAATAATAATTCTGCTATGGCAAGAATCTTAAATAATGTTGAGTATATGGGGTAAAAGCAGTAGTACAGGAATAGATATTTTCCCCACAGTAACATGTTCCGTTTTGGTTGAAAAGAAACAATAAAATCATAGAAAATTTTTGTTGGTATTACATGTTTCATTGACCACAAAAATTAAATATAGCATTTGAAAGGAACGATACTTGTCATTTTTTGGAAAATACCAAAATAAACTGAAAGACTATCTGGTTCCATTTTGGTATTTTGAAATTTTCTCGTAAACTATAACTATTTTTGTGTGTTTTGACACAATGGTTTAGATCATTTCACCAACATTTTATCAAAATAGCTAGTGCAATGTTTTGAGGTTCTATGACGACAACCCAGTTCTTTACACATTTTTACTGATAACCCCTGAAATGAAATTATTTAGGGTGATGGTGACCACTACCCTTAAGAGCAAAATTTGAACAAAATTGTTTATATTTACGTCTTATGGTGAGTAAGTTTAAGTTTTAAGATATAAAAAATGAAGAAATGGCAAAAATATTAATATAATTTCACCAATTATACAATTTTCTCTAAATTCTTTTTACGAGGAAATAAAATGTATCCTAACAAATAAAAATCATACGCTTTGCTCAGAAAAATGTTCAAATTACAAAAAAAAAACTAAAAACTGTACCCTAAAAATGAACAACAAAATTGGTTCAATAATATTTTAAAGAAATTATTTAGCTTTCTCTAATGTGTATGAGAGAAACATGCAGAACACCTCTCCTTAAGTGAATACAGTAATTGTATCAAATATATATTCTTTTTTAAATTGCCAAAACTGATCTATTAACCTACTTTGTACCTAATATATATGAGCCTACAAACCAGAGTATGGTAGGAGGCCTATTTCTAAATAAAATTTAAACAATACTTACCCGATGTTTCATCAGTATTGAATTCGGGTAGATGGTCATAAATTGCAGTAAATTGTTCTAAAATACTCCGAGGCTTGGGTTCAATTTTATACTCCCGTACTTCCATCTGACTGGTAACTTCTAGTTTGTTTATTCGTTCTTGTAAAACAACTTCATTCCCTACTAACTTTTGTAGTTCATGGTTTAATTCTTCCTTGACAGATTCGAGCTTAGAAGTTACATCTTTCAGTTGGTCTTCACTAGCCTTATAAAATTACAAAGAAAGTAGATTTAAATGCAAGAAATAATGGCAGAGCATATTTAATATTTAACTAAATATTCCCCCACATATAAAACTCTATGTGTTTAAGTTAATAGAAGTATTTACAAATCTGAAATCAAAGAAAACAAATGTGTACAATACAGATTGCTACATCAACCTCGGGCATTCCTAATTGTCTTTTGTGCTTCAGGCCAGGTTAACAATGTTTCTATTATAATGTATCCCAAATTTTTAACTTGTTGCTACTGGGAGTAAAAATAAACAGCTTCAGGAGTAGAAACATGAAAATGGTTAATAGTTGGTTATTTGTAAACTGTGACATTGATCATATTTTAAAACCTGCAACTTGATTGAAGGATACAGATTAATGGCAATATATTGATTACGTGTGTGTGTGTGTGTGTGTGTGTGTGTGTGTGTGTTTGTGTGTGTTGTGTGTGTGTTGTGTGTGTGTGTTGTGTGTGTGTGTTGTGTGTATGTTGTGTGTGTTGTGTGTGTGTGTGTTGTGTGTATGTGTGTGTGCGTGATAGAAAAATCAACTTCACAACATGCAGCAACCCACAACTTTCCCACTTTTAATGACTGCTTCACAACAAAAATCATAACATCACTCCCTCCAGGATGCCACCCTACAAAACTAAGAAGATGGGAACTGTCTCTATCAATGGGTCACAAAATCTAGAGAACCCCTAATGTTAATCTTAAATAAAACATCCTTTATCATTTTCCACTCCCAACAGGGTTACAGGGTTTTAATAATATAATTAATTTCAAAAACGGAATAATAACAATAACAAAAATAATAATAAAACGTTCAACACTCAACACAGATTCATCCTCTGCAAACAAATTAAAACAATTAAGACTTCTTTATCTACTGATTAAGAAAGTGATCAGTGTTTTATTGTATGTTTTTGAAGTGAAAACTTCCGCGTTTTTGCTGAGGAGTGAATGGAAGTGAACTGTCACACTCGGGTCGGTTATACTGAATCAAGTTAACTCAGCTCCACTCGACATTAAACACGCTCGGGTCGGTGACACACTGAAGCGTCTATATGGGGCTCCAATCGTCATCAGCCACGTTTACTATCCTACAAGAAGTGCATCATTCCAATGTTACTGTATATCATCAATGTAATATTTAAAATTTGTTCTCCATCTTACTAATAGTGAAAAATTTATTTTGCATCAAGGTAACTTCTCACATTTCTCCAATAATATGAAGGACTTAGAGAAATCAAATAGTATAAGTTAATAATGATATTAATAAATTTCTCGCAAAATTAAATAATAAATACAATAGTTTTTTAAGTAAAAATTTCATGCACAATTTTTCCCATGAAATTTTATTTTATTTTTCTTTATTTAAATATTACTATTATTTATTTACATTTACACATTGATAAATCTGTATTAAGGTAACTTCTCGCATTTCTCAAATAATATGAAGGACTTAGACATCAATTAGAATATGTTAATAATGATATTAATAAATTTCTCGCAGAAATTATAATATACAATGGTTTACTATTTATAAGAAGTTAATTTTTTTTTAAGTAAAAATTTCATGCACACTTTTCCCTGTGAAATTTCCTTTATTTTTTCTTTATTTAAATATTACTATTATTTAATTACATTCATACATTGATAAATCTGTATGAACTTTAATGTACATGTATTTATTTATTGCTTTTCGTAGCATAAGGTTTCCTAACCATACATATTATAACAGCGTCATATAAGTTATTTAAACATATATATTATATATGTTAGATAAATTAAATATAATCTACATAAGTAATTAACATATACATATTTCTAAATAATTATGATTGTATATCTTTTAACTAATATCACTTTATGAGTACAGACATAAGAATAAATAATTTTAAATGACAATATTAATATCACCTTGTTTTTGATACACCGAACTAATCCTATATATAACATAAATATATATATATATATATATATATATATATATATATATAATTAAAATTGGGAAATTAGTAGTTTTTACTTATATCGTGTGGTCATAAGCACACACCCAAAATTTTCTATTTGTGTACTACTAGGTAATACCAAAAGGCGATTTTAAATATGAGCAATTCTACGAATGACAAACCTTCATCAAGAGAAGGTTAGTTGTAGGTTAGTTGGAAAATTGTGCTTAATTTGTTGAAAGATATTAATGAGAAAGCTTCACTTATCATAGATTGTAAACAAGAAAATTGAAACTACAGTAGAAGGTTATAAACTTTCGTTATTTCAATTATTCAATAACTGACAATGATACTCCCCAAAAAACAGCCTTTCTTATTGACCAGTATATAAGACCATCATTGTTTTAAAAAAAAAATGTATAAAGTAAATATCTATTATCTAGGAATAACACTGCTAAATGGTAAAGCATAACACATTGGATGCAGCCAGTGGTCTAATGCTGAAACCCAGGTGTGACCTAGTGAAGCTTATGCTTACCTTATACACTTTGGCAATTTTGATACAATTCAAATTAAGATTTTTTTGCATTAATAATGCTTATTATTATTTTTTTTATAAATATAACATGCTTATTTTAATGTGGACAATCGTTTTGACTTATAATAAGTTTTATCATATTTGTGTAATAAGCATTTACACTAATTTTTACAATTAACAACAAACATAACAATAAGACAAATTGCAAATAGAAAAAAAAAAGTAACAAATGAGATGGTAGTAGTGATAGAACCAACCGTCTCTCCGGCCATTGCTGAAGGCACAGACCATTACTAAATATAGAAAAGGTTAAAATGTTATATAGCATATAGCTGAAGTCGTGATGCAGCGTTTGCCACACCTAACCTTTAGGCAATGCCATTTTTACAATAAACTTAAAATCTGGTTTTTTTCTCTTGCTTTCTAAACGTGTTTTGAAATATTGCTCTATCACTTATACACCAATGTGTAAACATCCTTAAATTATTTTTGTTTAAAGTTATAGGATGTGCATCAGACCTGTAATTTATCCTGTAGTTCTTCATTCTTGGCTGTCTGTGCACTATGTTTCAATGCAAGTTCTCTTAACTCTCCATGACTTTGTTCCATTAATTCCTTGAAGTTGGCACACTCGGCTTCTGTATTCATTAGTGATCTGAGAGGGGAAAATAGAAATAAAACATTTAGTAGTGAAATAAATATTTTGTACTTTAAAAGCTTTATAAAATTACAGTTCTATTTATTGTTTTTAGCTAATTCCCATATTGGAAAAAAGCAGATGCAGCCACCATCACGGCAAGCCCTAGAACAGAGACCATAAAATGTGCATCGATCTTGTCCCTACAATACATTTTAACAGATTCTTGATATAACAAAGAAGAAGGTTGGCTTGTCAACCTGAAGAAGTATTAACAATCTTCTTCTATATCTATTATATTTCAAAATACATGTCACCCCCTTCTTTCTAACTATACCTTGTTTGTTAAAGAACTTTAAGTGTCTCCAGAAAATAATGATTTAGCTTTTGAAGCTTACTCAACTGGAAGAATCATATTGTCCATATGTTTAGTGACCCTCTATAGGCACTGTTAGGAACGGCTCCTTTAAACTGCCTAGGTTCTTTAACTTTCAATCAAATCAGTGGTTCAAAATTTAATTAATGTTTATTAATAACACAAATTTGTATCTATCTTTCAAACAATTCAATACAATACAAAAAGAATACACAATAATAAAATAGTGGGATCAATATCAAAAGCAAAACATGTTATTATCTCTATGAGAATACAATATCCACAATTATTTAAACAATATTCAAAACTAAATATTCATCAAACAAAACCCAGAATTATTCCAACTATTATTACCTTTTGTTCAATTGAAATGACTGAGATTACAAGTGCTTGCTCACCTTGTAGAGTCTCAAAAATCTGCCAGTCCCTTTCTAGTCCTTCCGTTCAGATTGAAACTCCCTGGGCTATCCACGGCTAGCGACACAGCCGGTATCTTCTAACCTCAAAGACCCCCTCTCCTTGGTGCCGGCCGCTTATATATCTTTCATCGCTCGTGGTGTTCTATTTCCGATGCAAGTCAAGCATTTCAACATTTTTTTCACTTCTTTCACAATAGTTGGGCCATTCTGAGTATCGTATGTTTATTACATTGTATGATTACATTATACTAAAATGAAATAATTATAAATTACTTTAAATATATTCCTAACAGCACCCTCATTAATTTTCAAGCCAATTATATAGAAAATCATATATTGCTATTACTTCCACCCTACTCTGAAAAATGGTTCAATAATAAGGTCCTTTGATTAAAAATCCTTTGTCTGAGGTGCTCCCAAAGATTCACTGACTGATCTACATATATTTACTACAACGGAAAAACTCAGCTATTCTGTTGTACACTGAGCTAGGCTGTGTGCCTTCCCCTTATTAATTAACACACTTACCTCAAACCCTGTAATATTTGTTTTCAAGAGTATTGAGTGGATTTAGATGGTTCAGTGGAAGTATAGGCTATTTAACCCTTAGCACCGTATGACGGGTTTTCACGTAACCCTCAACTTGACCGGTAACGCGTATGACGGGATATCTCGATTCAACACTATTTGACTTTTGCAGGTATTTTTAATTCGTTTAAAGTCCAATAGAGTGCAGGGAAATATCCTATTGGTATAACGTGACACTCCCATTACGGTATTTGTTCTCGATCACCTGTCATTGGACTTTATTTGGTTGTTATAGCAACCAGGCGCCATTTTGTGTTCTGCCCCAGCGCGTATAACGTGATTTCTCGTCTCAGTAAGTCACGACGGTCGGTCAGTTGTAAAATGTTTTGTCAGCATTATCACTGCTATAGCTGTTCATTGTTGATTTGTTTAGGCAGTATTATTTATATTTTAGGTATACATTTTTATTTTGTGTAAAATAGGCTAGTTATAAAAATGGCAAACCCTGACGACCTTGGATTTGATCAATTTATCGATGAAATAATGAATGTATCTTTTTCAACTACAGAATACATTTTGAAATATAGACAGTTTCTATGGACACAGTATTATCATCAAATATTGTTTGTGTGTTTATATGTATATTTAGTCTATATCAGTAATTTTTTGATGTCCTGAATGTAGGTAATTATTATGAGCAGTAGAAAGATATTTTTGATACGATATGTTGATTTTTCTCAAAATCTTTTTTTAGTAAAATTTATTTGTTTGATGAAATTCAGGTTATTTTGAATTAAATAGTAGGCCTACTTTTATATAAAAAAAATTAATATGATTTGTTTGTAAATATAAAAAAAAAAAAATCTGTTTCATAGGGAGGTCAAAAATGTGAAATTAAGTATTTTTTCTTGTTTTAATCTGTAAAAAAAATTTTAAAAATAATTTTTAAGCTAATCTACATTTTTTTTAACCAAATATATCTGTAAGAACCCAAAATCAAATAGAACTTTAAACAATTACAAAAACTTCTTTTTTTCCCTAATATGACGTTAGGAGTTGTATCATATATCACTTTTTGCAACAAATTAAATTTTCATTTATACTTAAACACAGCTATTTTTTCATCCACTTTTTTACAAAATTATTTTCTTTTATAAATTCATCTTCTATATTAGTATAAAACAAATAAATTCTTAATATTAAGAGCAGGTTGGTATATTTTACCAAAATTTAAAACAATTAAATCTTTTCTTAATTTGTTTACTTATTTCTTTCTAATTTGAGAATTTGATTTTTCAACAATTCTTTTTCTATAAAATTAAAATTTCCTTACACATTAAATACTCATTAAACCTAACATATCAATTTATTCACAACAAAAAAATTATCCCAGGAAAAACTATTAAAGGATTTGAAATGATTTTTATTGCACTTAGTGGCAACTCACTGTTTTATCAAATGTTATAAAAATGTCAAAGCCACAACGTGTTGACTTTCCTGGAATTTTCTGGTTGTGGAGTAAATGTGCCTTGTTAATCTGTTATCAGCTTCAGTTCATTGGCACAGGTCAGTCCAATTTGGCAGTCCTGGTTGTAACGTCCCTTTATATGTGAAGTAAATCTGTCTTTCTATTTGACTCAAATATTTAATTGATTCAACCATTTACTTTACTACTGACTTTACTTTACAAATTTAATTCAAGAATCTGATTCAAACTGTCATGAAGTAAGGCGATCTTCACCTTTGAAAAATTATTACAAGACAGTCCTCTAAGAAGATCAGCAGCTCTATTTATAGCCGAATTATATCGTATTTTCATATCAAATTTCTTCCCTTCTTGGCGAGATACGATATTTGCTTTTTCTTCCTTATTATTACATTTAATTAATTTTTTTTTGTCTTCCACTTTGTTGTACTATTTATTCTGAATGTTAGCATATTAATTTTTCTCATCTAAACCCTGTTTAAAATACTTTTTCCATTAATTAGTTTATATTTTAACTGTTGGTGTCAGTTGGCTTCATGGCTCCACCCCTCGGGATGTCACGGTTTCCCGCACTTTCAGGACCTGCTAAATTCAACGTGCACTGGGCTGAAATCCTATTGTTTTATTTTAAACTTATATAACTTGCTAATTTTCTGTAATTTTTACTTCTTGATTCTTGAATCTTGTTGGTCTTGACTGTGGCTTTCCTGACAATCTCAATTTGTAATTCTAGGTGTTACCATTCTTCTGATATCCTTGATACTAATTTTGCGTAATTTTGTAATCCTACTTTTCACACCTTTGTTCTTAATTCATTGAAACTCTGTAGTTTCGTAGAATTACGTGTATAATTATCGTATTTGAAAGGAAAAAAATTGTCTGACTTCCTTATCTGTCAATTTTCACACTTTCTCTCACTTCCTTTTGCACTCACAATTTTACTACATTTCCTTTAATATTTTGACCTGGGATTTACATTTTATTTATTTTTTTAATTATTATTATTATTTATTAATCTGAAATTTTTATTCTTTATCTCTTTCCATTTTCCCACAAAAGGTGTGAAAACTATTATTTTTTTATTTTGGTGTGGAATTTATTTTTTACTCAGTTCGTCTTTACTTTTATATATCTTAGTATCATTGTATTAATTACTTTATTTAAATTTTTCTTTTGTCTTACTTTTTTTACTTTTATAAGTAGCACATTTGTGCTAACTTTTTAATTAATCATAATTCCCGAATTTTTTCAAGAATAACATTTTCTTAGATTTCCATGTAGTTTATGGAAATCTAAGTTTTTGGATTTTGACCAATTTTGAATTTTTCAACCTTTCTTACTTTCTTCTTTAACTTTAATTACGCTAATTAATATGAAATACAGTAGAGTCTCGCAAACTCAGCGTAATGTGGACCGGAAGTGTGCCGAGTTTGTGAAATGCCGGGTTATCGGGAATAAGGGCAAAAAATAAATTGTAATTGAAACACCAAAGCGGCGGCGATATCAAACGACTATGTCGATAGCGGTATCCCATTGTCGGCGGTGTAAAAACACCGCGGCACCAAAGCGGCGAGTCAAACGACTTTGTCGATAGCGGTATCCCATTGTCGGCGGCGTAAAAACACCGCGACATTGGCACCCGTCGGCATTTGACACATTTAACCGCGTCTCAAACGAAACCAACACACGCTTCCGTTTTCGTAACTTGCTTATTTTTATTTACTGTATATACTATACGTAGATCATAACCAGTCAAGGACAAGAAGAAAACTGACAAGAAATGTTATATTTTCCATAATGTATACTAAATTGATTTGTGGAAAAAAAACGAATCATCAAACGTTTTTGTCAGTGTATGTCTGCTATACCGACGGGTGCCAATGCTGTGGTGTTTTATGCCGCTGACAATGGGATACCGCTATTGACAAAATTGTTTGACTCGCCGCTGCTTTGGTGCCGCGGTGTTTTTATGCCACCGACAATGGGATACCGCTTTGGTGTTTCAATTACAATTTATTTTCGGAAACTCTCATCCAACCAGTACACTACGATATAGGCCGGTTAATCCGAGGCCGGTTAACAGAGGTTCTACTGTATATATATATATATATATATATATATATATATATATATATATATATATATATATATATAACTACTATCACAAATAGTTTTCATAAAAAAGAACAAATAATATTTAGGTAAAATGAGAAACTGTTAGTGGACTTTAAACTTTGGGGTCATTGAAGGCTAAACCTCTTGAGACCTGTCATTTGATATTAAAAGTATGAGCAATTGTAAGGTGTCTTAACATAGATTGTAAACAGCCTATCTCCTTATCCATACATTCAAACAATCCTTCTGATAATACATAACTTTCTACCATGGACATATTTTTGAATAGAAGAACTAATTTGATATTACAATCAGGTAAAATTTTAAGTGTTTTTGGGTAAAAAACACACAAACACACATATCATCTTGAAACCTTCTTACCCTTGACATTAACCCTCCAACCGGCACGGCGACCTACAGTAGGTCGCCCACGTGCTCCCAAGTGATTTCACCAACTCTTAATCACGTATTTTGCCATTCAACGTTACGCCCACTTAAAATTGTCCCATTGCAATAAATAAAATACCGTTGGAAAGCTAATGTTCCGTAGATGCATATCATGCAAAAAAATTACCACAAAACGTTATAAATAATATTCCAAAAATTGGTGAAGTTCGAGTATTTTTGATGCGTAAAATCGTAATTTTCAACTCTGCGGCTTTTCGTATAGCGCGGCTCCATTTTTCCTGATATGATTACAACTATATTTTTCTGTCATTTAAGTCAACTAAAACACTGTTATATAGATCACATGTTTCTCTTTCTAACCATAGATTACAAATTGTTCTGCGTCTAACAGATCCAGAGATATTCGTACTTGAACATAGAACAAACCTGACAACAAGAAATTCATTTAGCATTTGATGCGCTTTACAAAAAGACGAAGTTGATATCTCTCTGTTTTTAAAATTATTTTTCTTTTTACTCTATGTTGTAGGGGAAATTCCATTCTATAAGTTGGTACCACTTGAGTTTAGGAATTGCTTACTAACAATTTGTTGTTTTGAAGTCCAAACGTAGTAAATGTCTGACGTGAACACTATAATATTTGGCGTGGCAAATATTGGTTTTGGGATTAGATTTTTGTTATTTTGAAGGTTTGTGTATACAAATTGTATATAAATTGTGTATACAAGTTACAATATATGTGTTTTTATTTCTAAAGTTTGTTTTTGAGTGAATTTCGAGTGTGTATATGGAATAACCTATAAATAACAATGGTTAGTTTAGGCTATAAGCATATTTTCTTATATTTAGTGTTTTATATAAGTATACAAGTGAATATGTGTGTTATTCTTTGTAAAGTATATTGTATTAGTAAAATCTAATGCTTTTGTTTTAGGCCTAGCTTTAGAAAAATACTAATTATGCCTAAAAGTTTGACATGTCACCCTAACCTTCAAGCGCCAGAATACAAATTTTTGAAAAATCGTCATTTTTATTTAGAATATGTAACGTATTATTATTTTTTTCCCCTAAATATATTCACAAATATATTAGAAATCTCAAGTAACGGCGAAAAAAAATGCAAAAAATGTATTAGTATGTTTTTGATCACCATTTCTGTGAAATTTCCGCTTCGTTACTCTTAGATTTTTTGGTATTTGACCAAAAAACTCCAAATGTGATACATGTAACTTTTTTTGCACTACACAACTAAATTCTATGCACTTTTCTGGACATAATGATATATAGAAGTTCTATATAAAATATATTTTACTATTTTTTATGTTTTTTGGAAAAAATAAAGAGAAAATTCAGTTTTTTCGTATATAATTTTTTTAATTTTTAAAATGTAACATTTTTTTCCTTTTTTTTTTCTAAATATATTCAAAAATATTACACAAAACTTTTGTATATCTTAGAAAAAGGTAGTAGGCTATTGATTTAGGGTGATACAGATTTTTCTGAAAAAAAGTTAATATCATTTTTGACATCTAACATACTTACTCCAAAACCGTTTCAAAAAATTTTTTTTTTATTACATAGATGAATTCTATGCATCTTCCTGAGAAAAATGATGTCTTATAAGTTAGGTTTTGTATACAAATAATATATTTTATTAATTTTTAAACAAACGAAGAATTTTCAAGACAATTAACATTGCCGGTTGGAGGGTTAACTACCTAGTAAAAGTGTTGTAAACAAGTCAGGTTTATAAAACTCGTAATTATTTACACACATACTTAAAGTATTAAAACTATTTACGCATTTAATGGTTATAAAATTTCAACGAGGCAGGCAGACAAATGGAGAAAAGGAACGTAATTATTCACAAATTAACTTAATTATTAAAACTATTTACGCATATAATGGTTACAAACTTGCAAACAGGCAGGCAGAAAAATGGATAGAAGAAACGTAATTATTTACAGAAGGGCATGTATATTATAACATTAAGCATATTAATAATAGTTAAAACATCAAGGGCTGATGTTAATTTGTTTCTGGGTTTCTTCCGTTTCAACATATATATTGTTTTATAGTTTCTTTATTTTTCATAATATTTAACAAAAGTGTTTTACAGTTACCAAATTTCTGAATATTTTTTGAGATTTTTAGTCACAGACTTTCGAGGTTAACCAGTTTCACAGTAAATAGAGAAATATTGTCAGAAATTTAACTTTGATGATATTACTAAGGACTTTACTCTAATGAAAACACTTGAATTTGATTTGTAGTTTATTATTATTTTTTAATAAAACTGTTTTTAGCACATTAATTTCAGCTATGACATATGCCTACATTTGATTTCCTTATTGATCTTATAATGAATTATTTATAACTTTCTCAATTAAACGACATTAGCAAGTATTACAAAATAGATTAAAACTGATATGACCAATAAATATAATTACAAAGCCACAAAACATGCAAAAAAAGAAGGAAAAAAATTCTTACTGTTAGATGTTTCAATAATATACCATAAAAAGTAAAATACTATGACCAGAAAAGTAAAAATGATAGTGGTTTAATTATTAACTACGATTAACATAGTAAATGAAAATAATCAAAAGTAAATCATATATCAATGGACAATTATTGCTAACTGACAATAATAAAAATTGAAGCAAAATTGGTGGCAGGCAAAGAACAATAGCACCACATAAAAAAACAAAACAGAACAATGAGCAGGTAGGTGGAAATACGGGGTAGAGGATGTAGGGCGAGTGTCGGAGTCAGTTCATCATGTAACGAAAGATGTGAACAAGTCTACAATGCAGTCCAAGCACGGTCAAACCATTCGAACGGTTCACTTGGCAACAGCACACGGCTGGATTGTGGCGGAGATACACACAGCCCATGCACCAAACATAACTATAGAAACTCTAACACACTTGGTGCATAACACAAAACTGTGAAAAGTTTCCACAGTTACAAGTACAAGTGTTATAGGTTAATTTGATATGTTAAAAAAACAAAGTTCATTTCCAAACTGGTGTTGTCATAGGCTATCTCCCAGTATACATAACTCCGATGTTTCCACTATTCGGTATTTTCCACAATGTGGTAGATACCTGTATATGTGTATGTGTATGTCTGTGTGTCTATCTGTCTGTCTGTATATCTGTCTGTGTGTCTGTGTGTCCGACTGTCTGTCTATTCTATCCAAACTTGTTTGGTTTGAATAATTACATAATTTATTACTTCAAGAATAATACGGCATATATGTAAAAACTTACATTTTGATATCCTCACACTTTTGATTTGCTTCCACTTTTTCCTCAAGAATTTTTTTCAAACACTCTTTTGCTGTGGTTTGATAGCAGTTTTTGTCTTCATTGAGCTTACGTAATTCTTCACGCAGTTTATCCTCACCAAAATTCTATTCAAAAGAAAGCACAAAATTTATTTTATATATGTACACATTATTTAAAAAATCACACCTGTTCATTATGAGGACCAACTTTCTAAGATATTAACACAACACTGAACATTAAAACAAACAAATTGTTGGAAAACTAAAAGTAAAATAAATTGAATTAAATTGTTAACTCTGGAACTAGCAATCAGTTATTTAAAATTTAACTTCAGTTATTTTTAGTAAATTCTGATACCAATCAACTTAAACTTTTTTTCATAGGCATACTCATTTTACATAGTTTTCTGAAAGAGGTAAAAAATTTTTTTTTAAATAAAATATAAAAATTATTTTTTAAAATTCTAAAACAAGCCTGCCAGTTATTGCCAGTATAATAAAGATATAACTTATCTATTTAAAAAAAGTTACATTTATAATAAACTACCGTAATAGTAAGAAATATGTTTTAGAAATTATATTTTTGTTTAAATCATACAATATTATAGGTTCATTGTGAATTAGGTTTATTTTTTCACAAACTCTGAAAACCATAGGCCTATGATAGAGTAAAAGAAAAAGCAACTACACACCTTAAAATAAATATATATAAATAAAATTGTGCTATAGAAAATATTCCTGTAAATACATAACATTTAATTAGGTAAAATAAAAGTTAAAATTAATATTTCTTACTCCATAAATCCTGAAATTATTTTGATAAAATTCAAATAGTTTCTATTTAAAATGGTTTGATATGAAATTTAATGTGATCTAACCTTTAAATTGGACATTACGTAGTGTCTCTACAATGGTTAATAAACTAAGGACAATCAAATGACGATTCATACACTACACACTGTCGAATTAACAATAACATTTATATTACTTTAAATATTGAGATGTTTACATAAATTAAAACCGATGCAATATTATATCAGCAGGAAGTAGCTGGTAGCTACATTTCTTTTTGTAGCACTAAAATTTCATTAACAGAGTTTGTACCAAAGTTGCCAATGACTAAAAATTAATTGATATATTTATAGATCTCATAATTGCCTAAGGAATCTTATATAAACTAGTAAAGTTTACAGCTGTTTCACTTATTTGTCAAGCATCATGAGAACATGTAGAACATTTATCACATTACAATATGTTAAAATATTTTTAAAACACACATTTAGAAATCACATTTAATCGCAAGTAAAAATAAAAATACATTTTAACACTTATTTTTTTATTTTTTTTTTGTCGCAGTGATTGACCATCCACTTTCATATTGTCTGAGTGAATATCAGTTCAATCAAATAGTTGATTTTGTGGCTGTAGGTGGGGGTATATTATCTATTAGATCAAAGATTATATTAGCTTGAAACTGTGTTTGATCATTCAATATGTTTCCTTTGTCCCTCTTGTAATTACTGTAGATTTGGTAGGCATCCAAAGTGTTCATTCTTGTCCTTTATCACAGAAGTGGAGTATTTCCATGTTGATGTTTATGTCAGTGTATGTGTGATCATCGTTCAAAATATGTTCCAAAAAGTTGGATTTGGTGCTTGATATGCTTTTACTGGATGGTAGATGTTCCTTGAATCTTTGGCGGAAAGGTCGTCCTGTTAGTCCAATGTAGTTTTTGGGGCAATCATTATGTGTG
The DNA here is from genome assembly GCA_963513935.1 of Aphrophora alni. Classification (NCBI taxonomy): domain Eukaryota; kingdom Metazoa; phylum Arthropoda; class Insecta; order Hemiptera; family Aphrophoridae; genus Aphrophora; species Aphrophora alni. The sequence goes on along the minus strand of OY740765.1, from coordinate 37,337,428 downwards.
ATCCTATATAAGCAGGTCTTGTCATATTTTTTGGTGGTAGTTCTTGTTGGCGTTATTAATATTTTGAGGTTGTTAGTAGTAATGTTTGCCAGATTATATCTTTGTTTTGTTAATGTGTTTTTGATTTGGTAATGTAAATTCTTGTCATAATTGATTAACTATATAAGCGTCTATTTTAACATGCTCAACGTTGATAACTTCCATTTTCTTTTTGTTGATGTGTCTTTTTAAATTTTTCAATGAGTGTCATGTCATAGCCATTAGCTAAGCTTATGTATTTTATGGTGTTTAGTTCATTGTGGTATCTTTCCGATTTCAATGGAACTTTGTTGAGACAATGTATTAGGCTGTTGAATGCAGCTAGTTTGTGGGACGTAGGGTGATCAGAACTGGAATGGATGGTTTGGTTAGTTTGGCTGGGTTTTCTATATATGTCATGAGATGAGTTGGATATATTGCTTTTGTAAATAGTGAGGTCCAGGAAATTGTGGCAGTGTTTGTTTTCGAATTCTATGGTGAATTTTTATTTGAGGTATTTGCCAAATATTTTAACTTGCCATTGATTGCCATTAAATAAACATATTATGTCGTCAATGTATCGGAAATCATATATTATTTTGATATAATGTCTATTGATATTGTTCATGATGTGATTTGTTTCTATTTGGTTTAAGAAGATTTTTGCCATAATACCGGAAAGTGGTGAACCCACTACTAGACCTTCACATTGAATATTTCATTGTTGAACTGGAAATAATTCTATAACAAGCATATTTTTAATAATTTCAGTAACTCAGGGATTTATTTTTTGTCCATTTTCTTATTTTCAAATAAATTATTCTCCAGATTGTTTATGGTTTCATTAATAGGTATGTTCGTGTATAAATTAGTGATATCGAATGATAATGGAAATAATGAGACGATTAATTAATTCCACAAAACAGATTTAATTGTGACATATGTTTCGCCATTAGGCATTTTCAAGCAACTAAATTGAAAACAAAACAAGTCTAAACTAAAAATGTGAAACAAAAGGAAAGGTTAGAGTAAAGGGGTTGAGAAATGACAAAAGAAAGGTCAATGATCTAACCTGTGGGATGGAAGTGGGGGTGTTTTAGAAAACAAAGGTTACACAATAGGTCTCAATAGTGGTGATGAGTTAAGATGTATTTGTTCATTTACGTTGGAAGTATGTTTTTTAAAAATTGATCTATTGATTTCTAAACATTTCAGGTTATTGAGTTTCCTACTTTTTTGTTCCATATGCAGAAGTTTAACGTTTAACTTAGGATCAAAATTATATGCTGTGTCTAATAAATGATTTGCAAAATTTGAATTAGATTTGCCATACTTCCAACTGTGTATATGTTCTTTAACTCTATTCTTAACTGACCTTTCGGATTGACCTATGTATTCACAATTGCAATTATTACAAGAAATTTTATATACACCACTATTTTCTAAACTATCTCTCTTACCCTTATTGTTAATAATTAATTTTCCTATATTTCTAAAGCAATAAAACGCAAGGTTTATAATGATATCTATTAGATATTAAATTTCCAACTTTATAACTAGTGTTTCCAATGAAATTAACCTTACAATATTTGATGTTTTCTTTTTCATTGTACTTAGAATTATATAGAGAATCACATATTTTACGTTTTTAATTTTTATATAAAATATTATCAACTAATTTGGTACTGTACATGTTATTGACTGCAATTTGTTTGATAGTATTCAATTCATTTTGGAAATCTGTAGGAGATAAGGGAATGCTTATAGGTCTATGAATCATGCTATGGAAGGAGGCATGCTTATGGTTAATGGGGTGGTTAGAATATGCTGGAATAACAGCATCTGAATATGTAGGTTTTCTAAAAATATTGAAAGAGTGAACATTATTTTCTATGTTGATATTTAGATCAAGAAAATTGATGTTATTTCCTTCCCCAATCTCCATAGTGAATTGAATACGTTTATGAACAGAATTAATGAATTTAAAGAAATTGTCTAACTGTCTCGTAGTACCGTTAAAAAGACATAGGACATCATTGTCTGTTTTGTGGAATTAAATAATCGTCTCATTATTTCCATTATCATGGAATTCCATCATGTACCAACTGTTGTAACATTAAATTATATCGAATGATATCAACGTTGCATTGGTTTTGGTCGTATGTTGTTCAAATTCTATCAGGTCATAACTATTTTTTACACTGTGACTCTCTACAAAAGCTATACTATTAAAGATGATATTTTCTAATATCTTAGCCATTCTGAAGGTTGGTGCATTACGGAAGTTCAGGACACCTCTCAGGACAACACAATGTACGAGGATGTGTCCAACTGTTAGAACACCTCCACAAAATGGGCATTGTGGCAGATTCCCATGTACCATCAGAAATCCACAAATCATCATCAAATAACTGATGCAAAGACGGGTAACCACCGCTTCCTCTCCACAACTGGTGCTATAGAAGTACTCCACAGACAGACAGTATCTTTGACTTCCCTCAATTTATGGACACTATAGTTGCCCCCATTCTTCCTCCCATTGACCAAGGAATACATGATTAATTACCGTTTCAAAGTCGGATGCCATACCATGCTGCATGACTGGCATCTGAATTGTAGTTTTTTTTTTGCTGCTTTGTATGATTTTTTGTCTCCTCAATAATGAACCGATAATGGTTGGAACATTTCGGAAAGACAAACCGCCAATTCTAATATTTTACATCCCAAAAAATTTAATAAGACCTATACAAAATTGTATGTATTGTAAAAGAGACAGAAGAACAAAATTGTATCCCTACTTTCAACTATATTTGATTGACAATGACACAACTGACAAATGTACTGGCGAGCAAACAAAGTCTGCAATAGTTAAGTTTTACAACAATGCCAAATACAGTATAGAAATAAGTGAAAAAAGGAATAGTTTCTAGAGTGGCATGAAGATTACCACTGCCATGATTTTCTTTATGTTGAATGTCTGAGGAGTAAATTTTTGGTCAAATTACTTCTATTTAAAAGTAATACAAAGAAAAATAAACCAAGCTAAAAGTTCCTCCTAGTGCTCTTAAGGACTGTTTGAATATCAAGCAAAGCGATGAAGAAGAACAAAGTGAACACCCAGCAGTTAAAACTATATGCTTGCTTTCTTTTCAGCAAAAAACAAACCAAAAGACAATAGTTATCTGCTCAAATTGCAAATGACGAATTTGTGTAGAACATACAATGTCGATGTGTAAGTACGTTTTCAACCAGCTAGTTGGAGACACTATCTTTTTGTATACAATAATAATTTTAATAATTATTAATTATGTTGTATAACTCAAAATTCTTTATTGTAGTAAAAAATAAATATAAGTCTTGTTTTGTTATAACTTAATTTTAACAACAGGTATGCGATTTATATAATTTAACATCCTTTATTGTAACAAAAAAAATAAGAAACCAAGTTATAATAACCATACAAAATAAATTAAATATCATAAACATAATAAAAATTGTTAATGGACTACATGGCGTTGTGATCATGTTACGAATTGTCCATATGTGACTTAATGTTATAGTAAATAAACTTTATCATGGCTTGTTTCTAAGTAGAAGATATAGTTTGGCAAGTTGTTATGCAACGTTTCCTTTACCTGAAAACTCTCCTGAGCATCATAACATATAACAAAAATCACATCAAAACATGAATATTGGAGTAAATATAAAAATTACCTTGGAGTATGTTTGTAATTGAGTTTCTAATGTCTCTACTCGTGAAAGCAGCCTGTCTTCTGCAATGAGGGCCTTCCAGCTTAGATCAGATGCTTGCTGCAAAGACATTACTAACTGTTGTAGAGAGGATAGTTTGGTTTGTAACATTTGTTCCCTTTGTAATGCTTCCTAAAAACATACCCACATCTTAAAAAATTATAAAAATTAAAATTAAAGAAAGGTATCTAGAAATTTTGGCATCTCTTTAAAACCAAATTTATAAATTTGGCAGGGGGGAGGACTACAAATTTTTAATCGAAATACGTATTTTAAATCATCAAAAACACATCAAATATGAAAACTAAATTAATCTTGGTATTTTTGTTTTTAAATGTAAACCATTCAGGAGATATATGATTTCAATATCTTTTCTTTGAAAAAACACAATTTTTTTATCCTAAAATATAAAATTTAGGAAAAATAAAATTGTAATAAATTACAAATAAAGCTGAGTAACTCATCCCTCTCTTCGAACTCATTTCATTCTAAGTGACAGAACACACCAGAACTCACATATGCTTGATGCTTTAAACATCTTTCTATTTTGTTTCTTACACAGAAGCACAATTTAATTATGAGAATAAAATGCATATGAAGAGGATAGAATATATATATTTTCCCCACAAACTAAATTTTTATTTATATATTTATTAATTTGTTGACAAAACAAATTAAATCCAAGTTGGCATTTGATGTCTTTAGTTAATTTGTGTCAATTTCCTCCTCTTTACCATTGACAGTAGCAGATTGATAAGTAATTTTGTGTATTCAATAATAGGTCATCAGAGACAATAGTTTCTAAAACCTATTTAATTATTAATACTTTTTTTCCACAAAATTATAACATGTTCTAGTAAATTCACAAAATTCTGCAGTTTATGGGAACCCACTAGCAACTTTAAAAAAGTGTAAAACATCAATATTTTGAAAAACTAGTGCCAATAAAGAATCATGTTCAATTGTTATTAAACAGCAATCTTCTGTAGTTTTTTTCTCCAAACTCTACCAATTTAATTTCAAACTGTGTAAAACATCAACATTTCAAGAAACCAATATTTTTACTGATTGTGAGTTTACTCATATATAGTTTCGAACGTTAAGTATGATTATTAATGAAATTATAATCTCTCAAGATTCGGACACGTCCTTCAAGATTTTATATGATTTATTTCGTTGATTAAAATAACATCCAGACAACTAAATATTGTGTTGACATTCATTAGAAAAGTACAATAAAACGGTTCATGGCTAACTAAGTTAGCTTCCCCTCTTGTTACTAGGCTAGTAGCATCAACTTTTATGAGTAAATAACAAACATTCTTTAGTATATTCTTTATTAGTTGAACGCATTCATGCAAACTCTTTATTAGTTGAACGCACGCATGCACACATACAAAACACACACACACACACACACATATATATATATATATATATATATATATATATATATATATATATGTATGTATATATGTATAGATTGGTTAGATTTTGTATGGACAGGAGACAGACTTACCTTGGAAAATGGTCCTTGGTATTACCTAATAGTACATAAGTAAGCAAACACACACAAAAAAACAATAAAGTTTTGAAATATTTCGTAAACACTGTTCACTTTCTCAATCAGTAGAGTTAAAGACTGAAGACTGAGTGTTGAACCAAAGATTTTTTTTTTTTTTGTAAAGCCTGTTGGGAAAGGGAAAAGGATAAAGGATGATTCATCAAGGTTAAGATTAGGGGGTTCTCTTGATTTTGTGACCCATTGATGAGACAGTTCCCATCTTCTTAGTTCTGAGGGGTTACATTCTGAAGGGAGTGATTTTATGATTTTTGTTGTGAAGCATTCATCAAAAGTGTCAACGTTGTGGATTGCTGCATGTTGTGCAGTTGGTTTCTCCATGATTTTCACGTCATGTCTGTGGCCATTCATCCTGGTGCTTAAGTTGTCTGTGGTTAGGCCAATATATTGAGCTGGGCAAAACCTGCACTGTAGTTGGTAGATAACATTTTCCGTTGTACATGTGTGATGACCTTTAATTTAAAATTCTTTTTTACTAGAAGAACTATTGAAGTTGTTGGACGGGAGATGTATTTTGCATGTTTTGCATCTAGGCCAATTGCATGGAAAAGAACCGTGGGGAAGGTTTGGTTGTTTAGGTGTGTTGGGATCGGGGAGCTTTGGGTGAACTAACATGTGTTTCAGATTTGTGGGCTGCCTAAACAAGACTCTAGGAGGTTCTGTGAGACGATTCTTGGTATGGTTGGAAGCTTGTAGAATTTTGAAGCCTTCCTTCAGTATATTGTTTAATCTCTGTAGGCCTGGGTGATAATCGGTAACCAGAGATATGGACAGGTTATCTTTTTTCTTCTTGGGTGTAATATCTGTGTTTTGTGCCAAATGAATCTGATTCCTAACCAGTTTCCCAGGATAACCCCTTTTTACAAATGCGGATGTCATTTTTTTGTTAAATTCAATTAGTTCACTTTCTTCGGAACATATCCTTTTGGCTCTGATTGCCTGGCTATATATATATATATATATATATATATATATATAATTTTTTTATTTTTCGATTCACATTTGTTTTAAATCTAAGATAAATTTAATTATTGTACTAATGTTTATACAAAGGGAACAGAAATATACTTTTAGAGTTACACATTTCAATCAATGTACATTCAACCGTCTCCCATGTTCATAAGCAACCACAGCAGTACTTAGAGAAAAATTCTCTGCTATTTATAAGTCTATATATGAATCAGTTCATGTCAGTAGTATGACACAAGCGGCATTTCCACATTTTGTTCCACAATTTCTCAATTAATGATTTTCACTTTTACAATTTTTTTCATTAATCCCGATTTTATATATTTATATTTGTGGTAATTCCACGGGTATTCGGGGATCACCGTATCTAGATCACGGCATAGATATGTGATGCGTGCACATTTTAGTGAAGACAAAACACAGTTGTTCACAGTGCACCGAAGTCAGCGGACGTAAGTTAGCGTTGTTACAATTTAACCTCTTAGTGATAAACCTAAATGGCTACCTAAACCCTTAATTGCGGGGTCTAATCGACCCCCAGGTGTTACGTAGTCATTAGTAGGTCATCCGACTAAAATTGAGAAGGAATTATTATGACCTAAAGGGTTAACGTAATTCACCCATCACGCTTGTCCCTAACCGTAAGTTCTAAACGATAAGTTAAGTAATTATAATAATTCATTAGTTAGTTTAGTAATTAAATTATATCTCATCATTAGCTGGCTGTGAACATAGTGATTAGTTGGGTTTGAGACAAAGCGTTAATTAACGATCCAATATATTTACTGGGTAAGTCCTAACACGTTTTTCCAAACACTCCTTCCGGAACCTTAAGCGGTTCGAACGTCTGGTCATATTGAATAACGAGGGCTGACATTCGCCTCAGTCGGTAGCCGAGACGTTCGCCGCATATTTTATGCAAATATACTATAATTTTCAATCGATAATTTTACTTTTTTACAATATTTTCTTTTAATTTCCACATTATATATTTCTATTTTATATATAATAACTTACACTAATTTTTAATCTTTACTCTTTGATAATATTTTTTCATGAATTTTGATTTCAAGTCAGAAAAATCCTGTATTGCATGATATTTCACGTTAGATTGATTGTTGTAAGGTTACACATACAGTACTAACCTGAATATGTTGATTTAGTTGATATAAATCTTCCACTGGGACAGAACCAACACAGCTGAGGACTGCTGTTGAAGGACTGAAATCAACATTGTGAAAGTGACATTAATTTCTAGAATATTCTGTGCTGTATTTCATAAACAAAAATAATTAAATATCCTAAACTAAACTAGAACAATGATATTAGCATTAAAACTACCAAAACTAGTAATGATGTCAATTTATAATTTTTTCTTTACAGAAGTTTCACAACAGGTTTGATTCAATGATATATAGATTACTTCTAAAGGTGTTGTTTCTTTTTTTCTTATTGATTTTAAAGGTGAAAAATCTCTCACTCATCATCACCTTATATCAAAAAGGTAAGAAAATAACACAAAATATTAACCCCTAGCTCTCGAATAATCTAATAGCTTTAGGGTAAAAAAATAAGAGTTGGTCAACAGAGACCTGATGGGAAAGATGGAAGAGAAGAATCTAACCCTACATCAAGAAATGTGTAGATCTAGCTGGGCTCCCTCGTGATTTTCAAGCCTGTACTCATAATAGGTGAGCTCTTGAGGGTTTCTCGAGGTATATATCTAGTATCCTCCTCTATAAATATTATGATATAGGAAAGGTATTTGGATATTTTTCCAAACGAATCCATTTTTTGACAAATCCACATATTTAGGCTAAAAAAATAAACTAAATAAAGTTTTGTGGGATTTTACTTTGCCCATAGTGATACGTAAAAATTATATTTCTCACTACTTCAAAGCAGGCTGGAATACAGTTATTTTTTGGGTTCTAAAAAATAAGACAAACGTATTTGCTGCATCTATCATAAAACAAATTTAATAAATTTTCGAACAATTATAAAAGGAAGTTTTTTAAGTTTCTACACCAATTATTGTGGAACTTGAAATACATCTCTGTTAACAAAATTATATTTGTGTAAAGTGTTGAATTTACCAAAGAAGTAGGAATATGACAATATTTTTAACCCATATTAGCTGGAGTTATTTTTAGGTGTGAGTTTCTTTGTATCCATGACAAATTTGTTAAAATTGTATACATAAGACCTTTTTTTGAGGTTATGACCCAATATTTTAAAATTAGTTTACATTGCTTTTCTTTAAACCACTTTTACCTATAAAATTGCAAATTTTCTAACCAAGAGGGTTTCTGTAGTACCTAATACAGTACAGTACTGTACAATTCGGTACGCGAATGTAAGAGTGAATTCTGTAGTCAGTGAAAAATGTGTGATTGACAGGTGGTCTCGGTCGCATATTAGCTATAGTGTGGTAACCACGGTAATAGAGGCATGGCACCAGTACACTCACCACTCCACTATTCCATGTAAGTGTTATGTCACAGAGTCAATTCTGTTCTAGCTACTGTAGTATGAATACAGCTTTATATGGGTGTAATTTTTTTTTTTTCAATACATTCTTGTGGTGAAATAAAATGGTTTTCTATACTGTAATGTTGAAAGAAAAGAGAAAGAAAGTCGTTCTTTCAATTGAGACAGAGTTAGAAGCTTTAAAACAACTGGATAGAGGTTAAACTATGCAGAAAATTACTGATGAGCTTGGCTTAGGAAAAGTTAGTGTAGGCAATTGGAAAAGAAAAAGACGTGAGCTAAAAATATGAAATTCCGATTATCATTCAGAAGATGTTCTTAAAAAGAGAAATAGTATGAAAAAACAAGTGAGGCATTATTTTTATGGTTTCCTCAGCAGAAAAATAATGGAGTGTCTATTTCAGGTCCTATTCTGCAACAAAAACCCCTTATGTTCCAAAAGAATTCAAAGATGGTGAAGAAGCTTTCACAACAATTGTCGGTTGGTTAGATAACTGAAAAAAATATATATATGGAGTGAGACAATTAACTGTCTACAGCAAAAAGTTATCGGCGGACTCTCAAGACATCAATAATTTTAGGAAAATTTCCATAAATTAATCGATGATGAAGGATTAACAGGAAAGCAGTTAGTATAACTGCGACAAGAGTGGTTTGAATTTTAAAATGCTTCCTAAGAAATCATTAGCATCGTGAGAAGAAAAATTAGGAGCTGGCTTCAAGATGATGAAACAGCGAGTTACTATACTTGCTTGTAGTAACACTACAGGAAACCATAAATTAAAATTATTTTGTATAGGAGAATATTTTTAAACTCTGGCAATTTAAAAATTTATCGACAACTGCATTTCCAGTAAATTATAAAAACTGAAAAAATGCCTGAATGGATTCGGAAATTTTTTGTGAGTGGTATTTTGAAGAGGTTGTGCCATTGGTCAAAATATTCCTTAAATCAATCAACTTGCTTGCAAAACTATTCTTCTCTTAGATAATGCAGCATGTCATCCAAATGTTGACGAATTGATAAGTGGAGATATAAAAGTAATGTTGCTGGTGCCAAATTCTACTGCATTGTGCCACCCCATTGATCAAGGAGTTTTTGCGACACTTAAAAAAAAATTATAGCCACAAACTCCTTTTAAAAATTATCTATGACATGAACGAAGAGTATCTAGTAAATTGTGTACTAGATATTTTAAAGAAAATCAACTTAAAATATTTCATATTCTGGATCGCGGAATTTTGGAACGAGATTCAATATTGTACAATGGACAAACAAATCATGATACATATAATCTGATCCAGTTACTACGAAAGATTCCAAGTTGTGAAGAAGGTGATGAAAAAGACTGTATAAACTATATATTTCGTCGGACTTTAAACTGACGACTTTCTGTATACTTCCTTGATTTGGAGCTACCTCTATCTATCTGATGTATTTAGAACTAATTTTCGTTTGAGGAGAAGTTCCCCCCCCCCCCACAGCTAGGTCAACATTTCGTTCTTATTGCGTCAGTTTAAGTTTTGAAGTGAGGATACTAAAATTAACTTGTATTCCAGTAATTTTCAATCTGTAAACAGGGATTCGAATTGAGTTTAATAAGAGTTGTAATCGTTTTCTAATTTAATTAATTATTACTTAAAGTATTAAGATACTTTCATAGATAGTGGCAATCATAATTTGAATATCCAAAACATATGTTTTTAATAAAGAGATGTAGGTTTTACACTCAGGTTAAGAGAAACTTAAAGCACAAATTCCATACATATAAAAGTATCAACTGAATTTCGAAAAAAATAATAACATTTGTAACAAATAAAATTCAATTAAAAAATTTCTAATATATTTTTGCCATTATTGAAGTTATGGTATTTTTTTATAATGATAACAATTTTGCTCTAATAACAATATTATTTCGATCATCAGTTATTTATAGAACAATATGCGGTAATTTGAAATGTTCGCCATAGATTTGAGACGAAATTGCTTATCCAAATAAGTGTAACTAATTTTAAAAAATTCCTTCTATAACAGTTGTTCATTTTAAGTGTGTCACCATTAAAATATATAACACTTTCAAAACTGCCACCATTTTACAGTATCTTTTTTTTAAATGTCAACACCTACCTATAAATAGGAATAACTGCATTAATTTTTTTTCGAAAAAACCACAAATAGTCCTAATCCTTCTTTATTCTTAGTATTTTTCATGATCCAACCATTTTAAGGAAAATTTGGTTTGTAAATGTAAATTAGTGTTTCTATGAGATGTGACCTAAATTTATCGTACTCGAAAACGGCTGGCTTTAATTATTTAAATTTTAAATTATATGATCATCCAAAACAAAATGGCGCACGTCAATAATTGAGATTAAAACTAAAATTCTGATTCCGCAATACAGTCATAAAGCCAACTTTTAGACAAGCAACATCTTTTGTTAGCCATTTTTTATTTAAAGGACCCTATATTAGTTTCAATTATAATATTATTAAGAAGCCTTCAAAAAGTGTTTTAACAGCCTCGTAGAAGCTCCGGAAGGGAGAAAGACGATCGCTTTTAAGTTTAATAAATTTAAGACATCTAAATGATAACAAACTACATTTTAAAACCAAATTTTATTACAACTTATTTTATAATATTGCAATGAAGATAAAAAAGAAAGTTTTCTAGTAATATAAAAAATCAAATATTTAGTCTTTGGGGTCATAACCATATTATAATTTCTAATAAACCAATACCGCAATGCAATTAAATCACTTTGTTTATCTCCATTTAGTTGTTCAACTATATCAACTCTATAGAACAATGCAGTATCATTTTTACATATCCCTTAAATATTCCCTCACCCAAATCATTGACATGTATTAAAAATAATGGGCCAACAAGAACAGAACCCTGTGGGATACCATACTTTACCGACTCCAATTCACTGACTGCTCCCGTGATTTACCCGTGTTTGGTGCGACTTGAACAACAAGAATGATCGAAACTATTGCAAAACAACACCTCTAACTCCAGCATAATGCATTCTTCCTAGCAATATTACGTGATCAACCGTGTCAAAAGCCTTCATTATGTCAACAAATAAGCCTGCACAAAACCTACGCTCATTTATTCCAGACTACACCTGACTCATGAATTGTAATAATGTTGCTTCATTATTCAATTTATTTCTATAACCAAACTATATTTTACTGAAAAACATTTTTTGTCCAAGAAATTTAACAAAATCTAATAATTGTCAGTTTAGTTCTAATAACTTTTTCCACAATTTTAGAGAATATCAAGAGGAGTGAAATTGGACGATAGTTATTAGGGTTGAGCTTGTCTCCCTTTTAAAACAATGGTTTAACTATTCTTTGTTTCAGAACAGTAGGAAACTCCCCTGCGGTCATAAGAAGATTAATCAAAAACATAATTACATCCAAAATATTTTCTAAGATTTCTTACCGTTGTAATATTGTCAAAACCGGACGATTTTATGTTTTTTAATGACTGTATGATTTCAGCTACCTCCACCTTTGTAGCTGGATAAAAAACATAATGAACTTTTTGAGGATGCAGTGTGAAAAATATTATCAATAACATTAGAACTGTAGAACAAATGGCATCTCTCATCGTTTACTGAATTTCTACGATCTCATTACCAAAATACTCATTCAAAATATTTGCCATTTTCAAGAGATCGCTTGTTACCTGAGCATTATTATTTCTAAGAGTAATATTTACAGCATCATAATGCTTCTCTCCAATTTTTGTATTAATTGTATTCCATTGTTTTCTGGGGTCCCCCCATGACAATAAAAAGATATCTATAACACTGATTTTTAGTGTGTTTAATTTTTTTTTTTATTAAGATTTTTCTTGCATGAATTAATAATAAATCCTGCTTTTTCATTTTGAGTTATTAGTATGTTTTAGACAGTTTTTATATATAGAGTTTTTTATATTTATCTTTTTAAAAGAACAAAACTGATCAATGGTTTTAATTGGTTTTCTGACGAATTTTGGCCAAATTTATTTGTATAAGATTCATTAAGGTAAAAGTTAAATATTTTAAGAAAATATGAAAAAGTTAAGGAAGCCGAGTCTGTTGAGTAAATATATTCCTAATTTTCACTCTGCATAAGTTCCTTAAGTCGTTTAAAATCAATTTTATCTTTGGTAGGCTTTGATTTAATCATACATTCACACTTGACGCATACAACAGTTATCATTTGGTCAGTAAAATCTATATTAGTCACCCAACTCTCATATTCCAAATTAAGTCCAACTTTACGTCTAACAAAAATATAGTCAATACATGTAGCCATGTAGCTGAATCTCTCGAGAATCGAGTTGGGTTATTTATGAGCGAGCTCAATCCATGACGGGCCATTTTTATTTTATAAATATTCACTACATTGGAATTTTCTAAAAGGTTTATATTTAAATCTCCAATAATTATAATGTATGAATTTCCAACAGAAACTAAAAAGTCCCAAAATCACAAAAAAACTATTACAATCTAACTTTTGAAGTCTGTAGAAATCTACTAAACCAACAACAATATTCCTAGATATTTTGATTTGCAAATGAATCATAAGTTCTGCTATGATATCAGTGATGTGGATATGTAATCACGGTAGAGCATTTGAAACGTAAACAAGCATCACTCCCGCCCGATAAAGATTATTGGACTTAGCAAACCGATTGATAGACAGCAACCTGTATAGACTCTACTCGTTATCTCCTATCCATATTTCAGATAGTATAATTACATCGGGCATTCTGTCAAATTCTTGTTTGTAACTTTACGATGAATATATCATAAATTTTAAGCATCATATTTTAGGAAAATATAAAACTGAATCACCTGTAGCCCACTATATGGCCTTGAAGCGTGTAGTAAGGAAAGCAAGGTAATAAGACGTAAAATATTTGATGATTTAAAGGAACAAAGGCAATAACATCTACAATAGAAGAGTATTTATTGACTCCTCAATTGATAAAGAAAGTTGTTGACTTTTGCCTGCAAAGCATGTACCAGTGAATGCAAAATGTGTAGCTTCTAATTATGTTACATGTGTGTTTTGTCAAGAGCTTTACTCAAAAAAATCTTTTCGAAAACATGTACCTAAATGCGCAGAAAACTTCAAAAGAAATGAGGAAGTATCGTCTACTAATGAAGAAGATGATGACGAAGACTGGCGGACAATGAATGCAAGAAATACGAAATGTCCTAATTTTGTTAAGAGATCAGTGGCGGCGATAAGAACCCGCGGCCCCCCGCAAATTTGTTATTCGGGCCCCCCCTCTTCCAATAATCTTTTCCCGGATCTTTTTGCCGGCCGGCGCCGGTGAGTATCCGCGATGTGCGACGATACGATAGCTGCATTACTTATCGGCCAACGGTAAACAATACACATACTTCGTATCATGACATTAAATAATAAATACTGCTCTCTAAAAAATAATGGTTAATGCCGTTTTGGATGCACGATGCACAATCTTGTCTGAAGTCATTTTACCTTATTTTAGTAATTTCTTGACAATACTCACAAAAATATTGTTATGATAGGGGGGGCCGTGTGGCAGCGCCCGTCGCGGGTCCGGGTCCTGGTAAAATTTCCCTAAAAATCCTGGTCAAGGCTCGCGGGCCCTCCCAGCTTGCGGGCCCTGCGGGCCCGCTATCGCTGCCACTGTAAGAGATATGGTGTTAACATATCATCCCACTGCTGAAGTAACCAGTGCAAAATTTAAAGAGCAAATACTCCCTACGCTAAAAAAAAAAAATGATGCAGTCGTTATGGCATTTCAGGACCCTTTAGTTACGGATATTACTTGTGATTTTCTTAATAACCACTTTAAAAAAAGTAATAAGCAGGTTGTTTCGAGAAAAATTAATGACGCCGGAAAACTTCTAATGAATATAAAAAAGAAAGATAAAACAATCCTGTTACTAAGAGATTGTCTTCATCCAAATAAAATAAATTGAAGTATTACTGAATTTTAAATACCGGTAAAGTAAAAAATATTTTTTAAACTGATGTTAGTTAGATGTAGAGTAGATACCGGTTTTTAAATACTACGTTTAATACATTTAATATATGTATATAACTATTTACAAAACGTTGGAAAATTGGTCCTAGCGACTTCTAGCTTATATATTTTAGTATTATATTATGTAAAATGAATGTAATATTAATTTGAAAGAGAATAAATGTCCTACACACATATAAGAAAATTTGAATATTTAAAATATCGTAGTTACATTAGTGAATTAGTAATAACACCGTTCTTGGATTATTAAGGAAAATCGTTGGCCAGGGGGCTGGAAACATGCTAGCCATTTCTATCAGATTTTAAAACTTAAATTACACCTACTTTTGTTGTAGTTTCTTGCTGTTTTGTGCTTGTCGCGTTTTTGGAGTTATTGATAGGAGTGGGGATGGGATGCTGGAGACATATTAGAAATCTTAACCGGATTTGAAAATTTCAAATACAACAAAGCTTTGTGCTGCTTTGTAATTCAAACTAAATGTTTTTTGCTCGACGCGTTGTAGGGTTATTGGTAAATACATATTGGTACGACGGTGAGGAGGGGGGAGGGGGTTGTAGATAATTAGCCCTTTTATTAAAATTTTTACAATTTGAATTACAACAGTGTTTTGTAACAGTTTTGTGCTACGAACATTAAGTTTTGGTCTCGTCGAATTTTTAAGTTTAAATTTGTAGTTCTTAAAAATATGGCAGCCCACTCAAACTAAATTTCAAACTTGAATTTCACAAAAGCTTTGATTTGTGCGGTATTCTATGTTTTCAACTGTAACTAAAATCTACAATTATCAAAAAAGTTAATGTACAGCCAAATTATTTCAACATGTCAGATTTGATAAAAATTGGTTCGCTTGTTTCGGGTGTAGTATTTGTGCATCAGACAGATATTATTTCAAAAATCACTTTTTTTTTACTGATCACGCATCTACATGCCTAATTAAAAGTCTTATTCTTTTCTTTTTACACATATAGTAGAGGAAAAGTAGGGTCAACAAATAATGTCGTGTTTTTTTGCGATTCTGGTCCCCATTCTAGTTAAAAAATAGTGATTTTGAGAATGATTTTAGTCTTTCGCCGGGCGTCACAAAACGGGCGTCACTGAACGTCTGTCGTCAGTTCAGTGAAATGCAGTCCAAACCCACGTAACCTACTACTTTTTTATCAAATTTGATATGTGAGTATAATTTGTACATATTTCAGTAAGTTCGTTTTCATTTTTCCATAACTCAGAATTTGCGAATAGCCAATAAGAGAACACCAATTGTAGATTTTATCAAAATCGTCTCTTACTATTTCGATCAAGAACGAAATGCAGACGCCATGAAACAAGGAAATCGTACCTCTTGCCAGTTATTGAATTATCGAAAGAATTTGATTTTTCTAAATATCTCTACCGATTTTGTTCAAATTTATTGATAAAGATGAACTTTCATGTCCCATATCCATGTTCAAAATCGAATGTACAGTATTACGATTTAAAAAATATTACATTTCATGGAAAATTGAAAAAAAAACAAACTAAATTGAACCTTGACCGCTGTTATAAAAGCTGAATTTGATACTGAGGTAGTGTTATGACACAAGAGAAGCAAGTTTAAGCCATATTTAAAATATAGTTTTAAAGACGGTGTCTACAGTTCATTTTAATTCTTATACCAACAACTACTGAACTGATATTTTTGTAACGAATAAAGTTGTTTGGTTAGTATTTCGATTGTGAATGGGCGAGTGAGAAAGTTTGTGCAATGTTTTCTCACGGTTTATTTTATTAAAACTTTTACTACAGCAAATCTACGATATTTTCGAAAGTAAAAATCTATCTAGTGTAAATACGCAACACCCACATGGCTATCGAGATTTGATAGTAAACAGGTCGGCTTTCCAAGAAGCAAACCATCTGAATTTACCGCCTTTAGCTGGTAACTGGCGTCAACTTTATTTAGGAAGAGAATTTCATACATGTACTTCCAAATGAATACACTATACGAAAACAAACCCCTATTAGGCCTATTATCATTAACGAAACAACGTTGTGAGTACTAAACCACGAGTAAAAAGAACAAAACAGTACAAAATTAGCAGGAAACTGAGATGCAATTTAAATTTTTAAAATCGATTTATATGGCTAAGATGCCTCCAGCCCCCCCCCCTTTCATCAATATGATTTAATCAATAACAAGTCGAGCACGAAACGTCTGGTTTGAATCACAGTGAAGATCAAACTAGCACAAAACGTTTGTGTAATTTAAATTTTATTAATCAATTTTGGGGGCTGCCATGTCCACATCCCCCAATCAGTTTTATGGAAACTTAAAAACGTATAAAGCACAAATGTTTTTTTTAACATAAAAATAGCATAAAAATTCGTTGTAAATTAAATAATAAAGTTCGAAAATGGGAGGGCGGCGAGGAAGTATAAATACTACCTAAATATTATAACTTATTAAGAGTGTTAGTACTAATTCTAATAATTTAGTACTAAATCTAGACAAAATACCAAGAGGTTTGACTACCATTTCCATGGTCCGGCCAAAGATTTTCTTTAATAACTCATGAACGGTGTTTGTAATAATTATTATAATTTAGTACTAAATAGGTATAAATTGTGGTATACATTTCGGGGCCAAAATACAAAGTGGCTGAGATACCTTATCACTGGTCAAAGTATTTCTTTAATACCTCTAGAACAGTGTTAGTACTAATTCTAATAATTAGTACTAAATGGGTACTAAATCGTAAAATAAGTTCGGGGACGAAATTAAAAGAGGTCTGACTCCTTGTCAATGCCCCAGCCAAAGAGTTTCCTTAATAACTCAAGAACGGTGTTAATACAAATACTTATAATTTGGTAGACCCAGTAAATAATGTAGGTATTAAATTGTGGTTTAAGTTTGGGGGCCGAAATACAATGTAGCCGGGCTACCTTGTCACTAACACGGCCAAAGTGTCTCTTTAATAACAAGGGAACGGTGTTAGTACTACTTCTTATAATTTAGTACTAAATAAGAACCAAATCGTGGTATACGTTTTGGGGCCGAAATACAAGGAGGGCAGGCTACCTTGTCACTACCCCAGCCAACGATTTTCTTTAATAACTCGATAACGATGTTAGTACTAAGTCTAATAATTTAGTCCTAAATAAGTAACTAAATTGATATATAAGTTCGGGGACAAAATATAAAGAGGTCTGACTACCTTGTCGATGCCCCGGCCAAAGATTTTCCTTAATAACTCATAAACGGTGTTAGTAAAAATTCTTATAATGTAGTACTAAAAAGGTATTAAATCGTGGTTTACGTTTATGGACCAAAATTAAAAGTGGCTGGTTTACCATATCACTAGCACGGCCAAAGATTTTATTTATTAACTCGAGAACGGTGTTAGTACTAATTATTATAATTTAGTACTAAATCGTTGTATAAGTTTCGGGACTTAAACACAATGTGGCCGGGTTACCTGGTCACTAGAACGGCCAAGATTCTCTTTAATAACTCGGGAACGGTGTTAGTACTAATTAATATAATTTAGTACTAAATAGATACTGAAATCATAGTATAAGTTTCGGCGCTGAAACAAAATGTAGCCGGGCTACCTCGTCGCTAACACTGCCAAAGATTTTCTTTAATAACTCGGGAACGTTGTTAGTAAGAATTCAAGTAATGTAGTACTAAATCGTGGTGTACGTTACAGGGCCGAAATTTAATGAGGCCGGTGTTTTCATGTCGCTGTTCCGTCTAACGGGTTTCTTTAATAACTCGAAAACGGTGTTAATACTAATACTAATAATTTAGTACTAAGTAAGTACTAAATTCTAAGTTCGGGGACGAAATACAAAGGGGTCTGACTACCATGTCGATGCCCCGGCCAAAAATTTTCCTTATTAACTTATGAACGGTGTTAGTACTAATTCTATTAATTTAGTACTAAAGAAGTACTAAATTGTAATATAAGTTCGGGGACAAAATATAAAGAGGTCTGACTTCCATATCGATGATCTGGTCACAGATTTTCCTTAGTAGGCTAACTCATGAAACGTATTAGGACAAATTCATATAATGTAGACTTACAAAATAGGTATTAGTGGTTTTAGGTTTCTCGGCCGAAATTCAAAGTGGCTGGTTTACCATATCACTAGCACGGCCAAAGATTTTATTTAATAATTCGGGAATGGTGTTTGTACTAATTATTATAATTTAGTATTAAATAGGTACTACCTCGTCGCTAGCACGGCCAAATATTTTCTTTAGTAATTCTGGGACGTTGTTAGTACTAATTCTAATTATAATTATTTAGTATTAAACATGTAGGCTACTTAATCTTGGTATACGTTTCGGGGCCGAAATTTAAAGTGCCCGGTGTTTTCATGTTGCTGGCCCGGCTAACGATTTTCTTTAATAACTCGAAAACGGTGAAAGTACTAATTCTATTAATTTAGTACTAAATAGGCACTAATATGTAGTATTAGTTTCTTGGTCGAAAAAAAAACGTTGCTGGCCAGCGACGTGTACCTTTTGTAAGTAAAATAATTATGTTTGCGATTGTTAAACAAAGTTTTAACACATTAGTATAAACATTATTTTTAAATGTAAACGTCATTAAATGTAAATCAATAGTTTCAACACAGCCATAATATAATATGTTATATACTATTTTTAAATGAAAGGCAATAGCTGGTCCTACCCCTCTATCGACTACACCAATAGGATAGGACTATCCCTTCCAAAAAATGGAACAACAAGTGGCTTAGATTTGTAAAATATATACATGGACCAACAAATTACGCATTATATTACACGGACCAGCATGTGCCAAAAAAATGTCTATATAAATTTTAAAAAAGTATATGTCGCACAATTAACATACGGCAAATCCACATATATGTGTAAATTCAAAATTTGTCAAATCACTTGCGAGATATAGACAGGTTTTGTCGGACTGCGAACTGCCTCTTAAATATACAGGACATACACCTGCCTAGGTTCTATGAGTGAGTGAGTGAGTGAGTGAGTGAGTGAGTGAGTGAGTGAGTGAGTGAATGAGTGAGTGAGTGAGTGAGTGAGTGAGTGAGTGAGTGAGTGAGTGAGTGAGTGTGTGTTGCAACGGTTTAATTGAACCGTTTGCAAGGAACAATTTTGGAAAATAACCAAAATCCAAAATTTCAATCAAATCCAACAAAAACTGTAGAAGTTAAGAAAATCAGTCAAATTATACATTAAGAGTAAAAGCAAGCAGGGCTGAACTGAGCCAAGGTCAACTAGCTTGGACAGGAAATGTTCAACGTTCCGGTTTTAGCATGAATAGAGTCCATTTAAACCAATGTTAAAATTTCAAAATTCAAAAACTAAAACTAAATTATTGTCATCGTGTAGAGCTAGAAAAACCTAGTAAATAATAATAAGAAAATAAACTTGTCAGATTAATAATAAAAAAGTTATAGCTAAAATAAAACGTAATAAAACGCAAAACTCTCCTAAAACAAATAAAACCAAAAATGTAATAATAACAGTACATGATCCTAAGATAAACTAATAATAAATAAGACTCGAAACCCAAATTCAATTAAAGGCAATAGAGTAATAAAACAATAAATAATCAAACATGCAGAAAGTACCGTAATTTGTGAACCAATGAAGCAAGGAAGAAGAGGGAAGCAGTTTTGGGACTTTCAGCATCAGAAGAACAACATCCAAAAAGAAGAAATCAAAAATTTCCAAAAACAAAAAAAGTAAATCCGAAAAAACCACGAGATCTTCAAATCGTCATAGAAGAAGAAATATACGTCGTATCGTTTCGAATGAAGATGGAAAACCATCAGGAAGAAAGGGGCTTCAAAATGAGATGGCCAAAAAGAAAATCGAACGAAGCGAACGAGAGTTATGAAGAAATGAAGAAATCGACAGTCAAAACTCAAGACTTTCAGGAACAGACATGTGTTCAAGGTCGCGCGCATGAGAGACTCTCGCCGCTAGGAAGGAGAAGATTGCCAACCCGAACAAAAATTAACAACAAACAATTAAACTAAAATAACTAAAAATAATAGAAAAAATTAATCTAAAGTAGTGAAGATAGCCAAATAAT
The DNA here is from genome assembly GCA_963513935.1 of Aphrophora alni. Taxonomy (NCBI): domain Eukaryota; kingdom Metazoa; phylum Arthropoda; class Insecta; order Hemiptera; family Aphrophoridae; genus Aphrophora; species Aphrophora alni. The sequence goes on along the minus strand of OY740765.1, from coordinate 37,316,500 downwards.
GTAAGGATAAGCCAAGAGGAGTTCATAAATAGTTAAAATAAAATATAGAAACTTAAATAAATCGCGAAAGAAATAAAGAACAAAAATCAGAAGAGTTGGCTATCCTGTATAGCTCAAACTTCGACGATTTGACTTGCAACAAGTTAATTCATCAGTCTCGTACCAGCTCCAGGAAGGATCACCCACTTTTACTTAAGTCTGAAGAGGAAATCGTAGTAAACATAATTTGTCAGTGTTCAGTACTTCTCTGGGTTAATAACGATATCCAACAGCAGGGTCGGCCTTTGAAGAAGACAACACTACATCCTAAAGCAGCTTATTAGAAGAGATCTTGACTACGGACTCCGGCAAATATCCTACCAATAATTGTCATCATCGCAGCAGGAAGCAGATTCAACGGGATAGGACTTCGGGAGATTCTAGAACAGGAAACAACTCTAGAAACAATCTTCAGGATCCACAACCATCCTCAGAATCAGGACGAGCGGACTTGTGCAATTCACAAAAACAAGGTACTGCATAAATCAAGCTTTTTTGAGAAAAGTCCAAAATTCCTAAAATTAATAGAATTCAATAATAACGTTTTAAAATCAAATAAAGAGTCAGAAATAAAGTCAATTTTAAATTCAATAAAGTAAAGAGTTTCAAATAAAATTAATTCGAGTCAAATTTTCAATAAAACCAAGTAACAGATTGGAACAACATAAATAAAAGGGTTAATATAAATAAATGTGTTAGATTAAGAATATATATTGTTAGATTTAGTTATTGTTAGAATTACTTAGGATACATAATTTTTCATGTTGTTTGAAGAAGAAACTTTTAATGTAAATTAAAGAAAAAGGCGACATAACTTGTTGTAAGAGATTTATCACTAAATCCATAGTTTTCTGAGATAAAAATTAAATTGTGCCTAATTCAATAAATTTGTAAAATTTCATTGTCTTGTATTTTTTGAAACTATCCTAATTCAAATAAATTCTTAAATTCAAAAAGAAGAAGAAGTAAGTGCTCACAAGTAATAAGTTTAAATTTAAAAAGAGCAAATTTTGATTTGATGAATTGATTAGCTCCAAAGGGCACACCCTTTGAGAAAGAGTCTGAAGTTTTAAAAGAGGTAAGATAGATTAAGGAGTGAATTTAATATATTTATAAAATTTTCATGTGTTAGCATAAGTTTGATGAAAATAATTTGATATTGTGTGTAACATAAAATTAAGAGCCTTATCAGGGACTTAGAAAGGTAGGCAATAAGAGAAGCATTTTCTACCTCGTCGCAGTAAATAGTTTAGAGTCACCGGTAGGGTCTTGCAAGAGCCTGTCCCGAAGTTACGGATTATTCTGACTTTATATTATCGGGGATATCAGGCACAACAACATATCGGAAATTTAATTGAAAACGGACGATATCACGATACAGGATATATGTCAAGGGTCAATTATTTTTGCAAAATGGTGGCTAAAGGACAATATTTTGATCCACCAATCCCAGAAAAATTTATGATTAATAGAATAATGAGACATTTTGAAAGAAGGGTACAATTTGCGAGTATAGGAAGTCATAGCGAAACCGTTGAAAGCGCGATAGAATTTCTTAGAACGTTTGAAACGATGGAAGGTGAACCACGTAGGGAAAATCGAGAAGAAAGACCAGCGTATAAAGGGAACCTTGATAGGAAAATGGCAGGAGCCATGGACTCTCAAACGTATCCTAGAACACCTAACCTTAGATCCTATGGGAATAGACCCCAAACAAACCAACAACCAAGTAACCAAAAACCTAATCCTACACCACCTAACAATCCGAGACCCAGTCCAAAAAACTAGGTTATAAGGTCCCGGAAAAAAGCAAAGGTAAACGGTTACAGACAAGAACAGGATTCGGGACCGCAGATCAAAGTGTCAAAAATAAAATCGAAATTGAAACACCTTTAGAAAACTCTTCAAAATTAAAAAATCCAACAATAAAATCAGTAGGGAAATTACAAAACATTTCATGCAATATTAGGGAAGAATTAATGTTAGAAGACGAAACTATAAATATACCAACAAAATTGTTAGAAAAATGTCCGGAAATAAATATCAAAATTCATCAAACAAATATAAAAGTTTTAGTAGACACAGGCGCGCAATGGTCGTGTATACAAGCTGAATATTTTGAGGAATTAAAAAGACAGGAAAACAAGTTTTTAGAATTACCAGTTTTCAACGTGGAAGTGGTAACGGCCATTAACCCTCCAGCTGGCGCATGTTAATGTGCCTTAAAAATTCTTCGTTCGTTTAAAAATTATTAAAATATATTATTTGTATACAAAACCTAACTTATAAGATATCATTTTTCTCAGAACGATGCATAGAATTTATCTATGTAATAAAAAAATAAATTTTTGAAACGGTTTTGGAGTAAGTATGTTAGATGTCAAAAATGATATTAACTAATTTTCAGAAATACCTGTATCACCCAAAATCAATAGCTTACTACCTATTTCTAAGATATACACAATTTTTGTGTATTATTTGTGAATATATTTAGGAAAAAATATATATAAATTTGTTACATTTTATAAATGTAAAAAAATATTTTACGTAAAAACTGAATTTTCTCTTTATTTTTTTAAAAAAACATTAAAAATAGTAAAATATATTTTATACAGAACTTCTATATATCATTATGTCCAGAAAGGTGCATATAATGTAGGTGTGTAATGAAAAAAAAGTTAGATGTATCAAATTTGGAGTTTTTTGGTCAAATACCAAAAAATCTAAGAGTAACAGAGCAGAAATTTCATAGAAATGGTGATCAAAAACATACTAATACATTTTTTGCAATTTTTTCGACCATTTGTTGAGATTTCTAATATATTTGTGAATATATTTAGGGGAAAAAAATAATAATATGTTACATTTCCTAAATAAAAATGACGATTTTTCAAAAATTTGTATTCTGACGCTTGAGGTTAGGTTTGAACTCTTGACATTTAGGCCTAATTAGTAACTTCCTAAAGCTAGGCCTAAGACAAAATCATTAGATTTTACTAAGACAATATACTTTACAAAGAATAACACACATATTCACTTGTATACTCATATAAAACACTAAATATAAGACAATTTGCATATAGCCTAGACTTACCATATTCCTTTTAGGTTATGACAAATATAAACCTTTCACAAACTAGAAATTCACTAAAAACATAATCTTTAGATATAAAAACACATATATTGTAACTTGTATACAAAATATATACAATTTGTATAAACAAACCTTCAAAATAAAATAGATATGTATTCCCAAACTGTTACAGCGCTAAGTGATTTGTTATAGTATTTTCATCGCACCATTGCGTATGTTCCGGGCTCAAACAAAATCTTTATTATCAATGCACAAGTTTGTAACATACACAAAATTAAAGATTGAAACCTCATCTTTGGAATGATGTAAAATAAAACAGTAAAATCTATGACGTCAATGTAGAAATATGGAATAGCGTCTAAATACTCCAAGTAAAGAGAAGGATCAAAATATTCAGTAAACTACATCGTAGATTGTATACAACTCGTAAACTATATAACTTAGGATGATTTCGTCTTCATAGTTCGAAAGAGGAAGAAAAATACTATATAATATTGTCAACTTGTAACATTTGGACAAGTTTTACCATTTCGAAAAAATATATGAACATATAGGTGATAAAAACTTGCCGCGGCAAATTGTCGCAGCCTAGCGTTATGAACCTCAACTTCAGTCAAATCTTGTATTACAATTTTACGCAAGTTTAATTTTTCTAAACCTGGTTATGAAAGATTGAAAAATTACCTTTTCAATGGTATAGAATACATTTCGATAATATAATATCTACTAGGATAAAAGTTGAATTGCAAAAAATGTAATTTTTAGAGTGTAAAATAGCGTTAAAATTCTTGATTTGGTTTAATTTTTATATAATAAAAACTATACTAGTTGGAAACATTTGATAAACACGGTTTTGAAGAGAAAGACGCGATCTATCAAGCAGTGTTATGTCAGATGTGACAGATTGAAATTTCGAAATAGGAATAATTGACAAACGAGACGAATGTTTTGTTTAAAACTTGTTAACGTAAAACTTGGACGTTTCGCATCAAAAATATGCGAACTTCGCCAATTTTTGGAATATTATTTATAACGTTTTGTGGTAATTTTTTTGCATGATATGCATCTACGGAACATTAGCTTTCCAACGGTATTTTATTTATTGCGATAGGACAATTTTAAGTGGGCGTAACGTTGAATGGCAAAATACGTGTTTTTTAGTTGGTGAATTGAGCCGTGACTAATGAAGCGACCACTTTTTAGGCAAAAAGGGGTCGATCACCAGTTTGGAGGGTTAAACAGAAAAGACAAAGGGTGTCTAAACAAGTGTCAATGCCCGTCAAATTTAACGATAAAGTGTTAGATGTAAATTTTCTAGTAGTACCAAAATTAACTAGTTTAGGCATATTAGGGTGTAATAGCCTATTCGAGTTAAAGGCGAAAATTAACATGGAGGAAAAATACGTGATAGTAAATGTAGAAGGGGAAAATATCAAAATAAATTTCAACGAGGAAGATAAAAAATTAAATTCCAAAACCAATATAGTAAATAGATTGGACGTAGAACAACCGTCAAATAAAAACTCTGAACGGAAATTGCAAAATCCAATTAGCAATATAGGAGGTCCAAATACGATAGTGCGAGCGAAAGGGGCATTACACGTTACTACACTACCCGGTGTAGCAGTAAAAACAAAGGGAACCGAACATGACAAAGTGGGAGAAAAGACCAAAACTGACAAAACAGGACATGTCTAAAAACAAACGTGACGGGAGGAAAAGAAATACCGAAGTTGACAACACCGAACGAGACAATCCAGGAAGAAAAAAGAGAAGGGGAGGCTTAGAGAGGGGAAGGGAGTTTGAACTAAGAGGGAAGGAGGAAATAAACCTTAGAAACCAAAGCACGGTCAAAAGGGAAATGCAAATTCAAGGAAGGAACTTTAGAATCCAAAAAGAGATTAAAAGGGGAGCAACCTATCCAAGAATGAGCGGGAAGACAAGCAAAGCGAGTGAGAAAAGGGAAGAACTAAATCCAAAAAAGCTTCAGAGTCGTGAATTATCAGTAGGAGGGCCAAGCACCGTAGTAAACAAAGAAAGCGACTTGAGCACCGAATACAAAATGGAGACCACGCTAAAACGAAGGGATCACTAGTAAACATACCTAAGCCAGAATTGAGCTTAATTCCAAGAAAGCTTAGTCAATCAAACCCAAACCCGAATAAGTTAGGAGCAGAAGTAAGAAAAAAGTTTAGGGCCAAAGGCAAAACCAATAAAATAAAGTTCAAAACAAAAATAAAAATAAGGCTGAGAAGGAAGGGGGAAAATAAGTTTAAGTTAAAAGAAAAAGTAGAAATCGGTTGTAGGGAAATAACGGTAAACCAAGAATCAGGCGAAGGATATTTGGAAAATAGTATTTTAAATGAAAAAAAAAAAAAGTAGAAATAAAAAATTTAATTCAAAAATATCATAAAGTGTTTAGCGAAATTCCTGGAAGGTCGAATAAATATGTGCATTCTTTAAAAGTAAATGAGAATGAGACATATGTAAATCGAAATTATCCAATCCCAATTAATTACAGAAAACAAGTTCAAGAGGAACTGGATAAGATGTTGAAATACGATGTGATGAAAGATCTAGAACACCTTATATTAACCCAATGGTAGTGGTAATGAAGCCGAATGGAAAAGTATGATTATGTTTAGATGCGCGTAAGTTGAATAAGATAATCGAACCGGACTATGAAAGCGCTCCGCCAATCCAGGAAATATTACAAAAGGGTAGAAATAAAACGTACATCACTAAGTTCGATTTAACAACCAGTTTTTGGCAGGTGCCGTTGGACGAAGTTTCTAAAAATATACAGGGTTTTTGTTTAATAATAAGGTCTTTAATTATAAAGTTGTGCCATTTGGGCTACAAAATTCACTAGCTGCCCTGGTTAGAACAATAGACTTAACATTAGGAAAAGAAGTTGAGGAATTTACATTAGGTTATGTAGATGATCTTTTATGTATATCTGAAACGTTCGAAGAACACTTAGAACATTTAAATATAATTTTCAAAAAATTCGAAGAAGGAAATTTGACCATAAATCCGTCAAAAACATTCTTTTGCCAAAAAAGTGTTAAATTCCTAGGATATATATTTTCAAGAGAAGGAGTAAGTACAGACCCGGAAAAATCACAAGCAATACGGGATTTTCCGAGTTCGACAAGCAAGAAAAAATTACAATCATTTCTAGGATTCGTAAATTATTACTCTAGATTTACATCCAAATATGGAAGAAACTAAACCGCTCTTGAAATTATTAAAAAAGGAAATACCGTGGAAATGGGACACGGAAATGGAATTAGCATTTAATAAAGTGAAACAATTGTTTAAAGAGGCTGTAACAATCGTACATCCGGTTATGGATAGAGAGACGTTTTTACAAACTGACGCGAGTGAATATGCAATAGCAAGCAAGTTATACCAAAAAGATGAAACGGGACAAATTCAGGTTATAGGTTTTGTTAGTAGGACTCTTAAAAATGCAGAATTGTTTTATACGGTATGCGAGAAAGAGCTTTTAGCCATTATTCATGGGCTAAAGAAATTTCGTCCATTAATTTTAGGAGCGCCGCTCGCTATCGTAACGGACAACAAAGCACTTAAATTCTTACGAACATGTAATTTTGCAAATGTCCGACTAACTAGATGGATCCTAGCTATCCAAGAGTATAACGCTAACATAATTCATTGCCCAGGGAAAGAGAACATCCCGTGCGATATAGTGAGTAGGATGTATGATAACGAACAAGAAAAAAGGAAAAATCATACGACAAAATTAAAAATTAATCAAATAGAAGTAAAAGAAACCGCTGGATTTCGACGTATTATGCAAACATTTCGAGAGGAACAAAGGGCCGAGCCAAAATTAGCAAATATAATTCAGAACATAGATAACTTTAATAATTATAGAATCCATGATAATACGCTCTATGAACAAATTTGAAATCGATGGAAAATAGTAGTTCCAACTAGAATAATCAACGCTTTTATATGTTAAATACATGTAATATATGGGCATTTGGGGAGAAATAAGTTAAGGAAAATTATTGGACATAGTTTCCATCTTAAAAGTTCAGGATTAGCAATTTTAAATGTAATAAGAAGATGTAAGATTTGCCAGTTGGCGAAACACACAAATCGATATCTACAAGGTCGGTCGAAGCCGATGATAACAGAAGATGTCAGACAAGTAATCGCAATAGATTATTTAGGACCGTTACCTAAAGGCCTAGGAAATGTAAGACATATATTAGTTATAATAGACGTATTTTCTACATTCGTAAAGCTATACGCTGTCAGGAATCCAACGACAAAAAATACAATAGATAAATTACGAGAGTATATGAATGGAGAGGGGAGACCAAGGAAAATATTATCCGATTATGGAGCCGCATTTACGTCTAGACAATGGAAAAGATGGATAGAGGACACAGGCATAGAACATATAATAATACCAATCCGACATCCACAAGTGAACCAGGCTGAAAGAGTAAATAAAGAAATCGGTCGAATATTACGTACATATTGTCATAGTACGCAAACTATTTGGAATAGGTACATAGGGTTTATGGAAGATCTTCTAAATAAAACACCTCATGATACGACGGGTTACACGCCAGAACAAATACAACACAACAGAGAACCACAATACGTATGGAATACCTACTTTCCGGAGGATGAAAGGTTAAGGGAAACGGAATCATGGGAAGATAAGAAAAGGAATTGTTTGAGGAAAATGGTTCAAAAGGGAATGAGACGCGCGGAAAAGAATTGAAATCAAGAATTGAAGGAAACCAGATTCCAGGTGGGCGACCAGGTATTGATCATAAAAGGAAATCAGTCAAATGCAGAAAAACAGGAGACAGAAAAGTTGTTGTTGATTTACGGTGGTCCGTACGAAGTAAAAAGAATCATCGGGAGAAAAACCTATGAACTTTACGACAGAAAATTGCAAAAAAGTAAAGGAATATATGACATAAAAGACATAAAGGCATTCCATAATTAATAATAAGGCAGAAGCCAACAGTAAAACTAAATACTAATAGTAAGGGTAAAATAGTAAACTAGTAGTAATCATAAAGTAGAATAAGTAAAATCAGTAAATTCATAATCATAAACAACGTCCAAAATAACAAGTAATATTTATAAATATAACAACAAATTTTTTTTTTTTCCTAAATATATTCAAAAATAATACACAAAAATTGTGTATATCTTAGAAAAGGGTGTTAGGCTTTTGATTTTGGATTATACAGGTTTTTCCTGAAAAATGGTAACTTCGTTTTTGACATGTAACATACTTACTCCAAAACTGTTTCAAAAAAAAATTTTTTTATTACATAGATGAATTCTATGCATCTTTCTGAGAAAAATGATGTCTTATAAGTTAGGTTTTGTATACAAATAATATATTTTATTAATTTTTAAACAAACAAAGAATTGTCAAGAACATTAACATGCGCCACTTGAAGGGTTATGTACTCAAAAAAGTCTTTAGTTTATCATAACCTCTACCTAATTATAATTTCACATTCAAAACTTAACTCTCAAGATTATAAAATGGTTTTAACCGTGCAACATGCACTATATATTCTACCCATCTACCATATCGGTAAACCTCAACTACAGAATATAAAGGCGATAATTTTATTGTTGTAACACTTTATAGAGACCACCATACTGCCGAACCATTTTGTTGTCCTTTTTTTCCACCTTGACTAAAACCAATTCTCCTACTTTAAATTCTCTTTCCTTATGTTCTACATTGTATCTCTTACACTGGTCCTCTTGTGTGTATGATAACAACCTTGCAAGTCCTGTTCCACCTTATGGACTTTTTTAGTCGCCGCTAACACATTGTAATCTGGTACTATTGGAATCAAGGCCAAATCTATAGGCTGATTAAGCTCAAAACCGTCTACTAAATAAAATGGCGACAACCCTCACTGCATGTCTAACAATATTATATGTAAATGTCACTAATTTTACAAACTTATACCAATCCTTCTGGTCCTCATCGACAAAACACCATAACATATTGACCAACGCAGAATTATATCGTTCAGTAATACCCTGACTCTGCGGTCTATACGGTGCCCAAGTTCTGTGCACTATACCCAAAACATTGTATAATTGTTTTAGTGTATCAACCACAAAATGTGTGCCTCTGTCAGTCTGTACCTCTGTGGGCATTCCATAACATGGTATAATGTCATCTAGGATAAACTTAGCTATAGTCTTTGCATCCACCTTTTCTGTTGCTTTCACAATAACAAACTTTGTAGTGTTGTCAGTAGTAACTAAAATGTATTAATTTTTATTAGACTTTGATGAAGATCCCAAACAATCCAACATAAATTTTGTAAAAGGTTTCGTATGTATTTGTAGAGGTTGTAATAAACCCACAGGTTTTTGTCTCTTAGTTTTCATTATTTGATATTTATATTTGTTTACATATTGAATCATATCCATCATCATACTTGGACAGTAATATTTTTTTCGACATGGTTTTTGCTATACTGGTATAACTCCCTCTTGCAAACGAATCCTAGAAAGCTTGTAGAACATATGAACTCAACTATTTTTGAACAGCTAGCAGCAAATCCGTCTCTCCATTCATAAATTGCTTATAATACAAGACACTGCCTCGTAGTACATATAACCTTGAGGCCTGCCTATGTTGTCAGCGTATTCTGCATCAAGTATAGCTTGTCTGATACCAAATAAGTAGTTGTCCGCCAATTGTGATTGCTCAATATTTATTGTCTGAATGTTATGTATATTAAATTCCCATTGGATTTCCTACTGTGATACTTGTAAGTCACCAGGGTAATGACTTAAACTGTCAGACACCATCGTCGAATCTGGCTTATGTTTAATTTCAAAGTCATACTCAATAATTTCATAGCCAACCTATTGAATCATAAACTCAAAGTTTTAACATTTTTATAAGACTGTAAGCTGACGTGATTATTAAAAATCGTGCATCATCGCCCATACAGAAAAGGTCAAATATAATAATTCACAGTATATACCACCTTCAGGAATTCTATTTTCGACACACTCCATCTACCTTCTGTTTCCCGCAGCATCCTACTGACATAAAGCCACTGGTCTTAATGTACCATCTTTTTGGTATTGAGACATTGCACCCCCTATCCCCTGTCGACTAGCATCACAAGATACAACAATTTCATTAAAATTAGCTAAGACTGGTGGTGTAGTAAAAATATCCTTCAACTGCCAAAATGTCACCTAATGTTGCTCTAACCACCTGAGAGTCCTTTTGTCTAAATTTTCCTTCTTTGTCAGATCCATCAAATGTTTAGTAGTGTCTTTTGCAAAATCTGTGGATAAACTTACAATAATATGATGCTGCCCCCAAGAAAATCCACACATTCTTCGTTTTTGTAGGAATGGAAAATTCTGTGATTGCTTTCAAATTCTTATTTAAGGGTCGTATTCCTTCCTCAGAAATATTGTGTCCAAGGACATCTATATTTTTATTTAACAAATGACATTTCGACGTTTTCAATTTCAACTTCGCTGCATCCAATCTTTGGAAAACCTTTTCTAAATATGTTAATTGGTCCCTAAATGTATCACCGTACGCCACCAAGTCATCCACATATATTATCATGGCCTGATATAACAAACCTGAAAACAATCTATTCATATTGTGTTGAAAAGAATTGGACGAGTTGCACATCCCCATCGGCAGCCTCATATATTGACAAAGGCCCTTATGAGTCACAAATGTCCTATATGATCTATGTTCTAGAACGGTTGCTGAAAAAATGCCTGATTTATGTCCATAGATGAAAAGTAATTAGCCGTATCTAAAGTATCAAATATAGTGTCCGCTCTGGGCAAAGGAAACCCATCTATTTCAATATTATTGTTAAGTTTCCACCATTCTATACTGGTCATCTGGCTTCTTTACCAAAAATACTGGGGCTGCAAAAGCACTCTTCTATAACCCCCGCCTTTTTTAACTGGTCTATGTGCCGATCCAATTCTATCTTTTCCATATTACTAAGACGATATGGAGCTACAGCAACAGGTTTATCAGCCTTCAAATATATATATATATATATATATATATATATATATATATGCAGGCATATTTGCTTCCTGTAGAGCATCTGGTCCATGTGCAAAAAGATGAACATATTTATGCCCGTGCCATACCATAATCATCCCTAGATAGTCCCTTATTGATGTCTACCAAATCCCCCTTCAAATCTTTCAGCTCTGTCTTGTCTGCTCACTACACCCATGCTCGAGTCATTGATATCAGAGAAATCGTAAGGTAAAAATTGCATTTTTTTTTTTTTTTTTTTTTTTTTTTTTTTTTTTTTTTTTTTTCCGTGTGTAAGGATACCTTTCCTAATTTTGTAAAATTCGAAATACGTTTAGTCACCGATGTTGAATTAACAATACTTAGACACAGGCGTCTGATGTGTATCCGGACAAACATGAATACCATTTTGAGAAACTATTTCTTCCTTCAAATGATCCCATTCGAACTAAATTTCCTATTTTGACTTGAACACTCTGACCCGAATATGGTGGCAACCTAATATCATCAATAGTATATCCCTCCTTTGTCTATGTTACATTGTCATCTTTGACCTTATAATTGTCCCAATATATCATTGAAAGAACTTATTTTATTAGTCCCCAGAGATATATTTGTCAACAAAATTTATCACTGCTTTATTTACTAATAAAAAAAAACACTCCCAGTTAATATCACATATTAAATTTTTTATTAAAGAAACCCATTGGACATACGGCACACTCTGTATGTGAAATGTCAGCATAGCTCTTCCAGAAACATGCATTGGCGTAGCGTTAGCAGAAATTAAACATACATTGTCTTCATCAATATCTTTGGTCAAATGCTCATCATTATCATGAACGACAAATGCTTTGTTACCATGAACGACAAAGTTAATTTGGAGTTGATATTACTCGACACTGTTTGTAAAACGATATGTTCAGATGTAATGACTTTAGTGTCATCTTGCTGTGTCAGCACCGATCTATTAATATCACAATGTGTACTATAAGTCATTTCTACTTCACCATCATTTTCACAATTGTGTTTTTGTTTAGATATGTGTTTGTGTATAGAGAAACAATTATTAATATCTTTATCCTCACAAGTATCGAAATACCATTTGATAATTGCACATATCGTTGCTGTTCTATTTTGTGCTCAATACAATCTTGTAATCTATTATTATTTGTATAAATTATGTCATCTGACTGATTTTTTTTAAGCCAAATATACCACGAGTAGCACAATTTTGGTCGTACTAGTTTTTTTATTTATTCCTTTCCATGCAATATCTATCAAAATGCCTACATCTCCCACACCGATAGCATTCCTGGCCCCAAAAATGTGCTTTTTTTGAAATTGTCATTGTATTAGCCCATATATCATGTATATCATGACTGACACAGTGTATTCAAATTTTCCCTATCTTGTGACCTCTGTCCCATATTCTGTATCAGCTGACTCCGCACCCTTTCTCTCTAAATTTCTGCATCCATCGTGTCAACCAGCGTCCTAATTTCTATTTCTATATTTACCTTTATATTTATGATAAACAGCATACGTACATCCACGAGTTTCGTATCTCAAGCTATCGTTGGGAATTATCATTTCTACTATTTTAGACATAACAGTCCTAAATCTGTCCTCCATAACATTTCCATCAACCTTTGTCGGCTCTTTAGGCTCAAAAGGTAATTAGCTTTATCAGTTGCAAGCATATTTCTAACTTAATTAATGTAGAATTTTCCAGCATTGCAATTTGCTGCAACAATGCTGGATTGAACCCTTTTAAAATATGGCTACACAACATCTGTTCGCTCATATCCATATCAAGACATGCACACAATAGTTTGATATCAGTGGTATATTTCGTAATAGATTCCCCCAGCAGCTGAACCATATTGTTCAACTTCAACAACAACATCTCTTTCTCTTGTTTAGGTGCAAAAGCTGTCATAAATGTGGCTTTATTTTAGATCACGTTAACTGTCCCTGTTTCCGCTCAAAATTTTCATAAAAACCTAATGTATTTCTTTCCAAATACATTGGAAAATAGATTCTTTTCTTGTCCCTAGTTAGTTTTATATATGAGGCTTCAATTATTTTACGTTTACTAACAGACAATCCTATCAGCCAATCAAATATAGAAGTAAGGCCATTATGGCTCCCATTATTAAAAAAAGAAATAAAATTTGATTATAATACCCGTACAACTAAAAAACAAGCTGAAATTTTACCTGTTAAATCGCCACAAGGGGTTGTAACCCGCTCTCGGGCTAGGAAGCTTAATACAACTAACAATAGGCCACTCCCCTAATAGTTTGTCACGCCTTCTGGACCACATTACTTGTTGCTGTATCTTTGATACAACAACACGTATTTGACGTTAGTTGTGTGTTACCGTGATTGTGTTTTTTGACTTCTCAGTTTTAGCTCTGAGATGCATACTTAGATATTAAGATTGGTGGTATTCTTATTTAATTTTACTTGTTACATAGGCTTAGTTTCTAGTTTCATGTTTCTTTAGTTTTTAGTCACTTGATGACGGGAATTGATTCTTATTCCCGAAAGGTTGTGTTTTGATTTTTAACACACAAATGATGGCAAATGTCCGAAAACTGTATAATAATAAAATTGAACTTCTATCATTAACAAATAACTTCAAACAGAGAATGAACAATTATTGTGACAAAGCTAGAAAACTGACGAAGTAGCTTGCCTTGCAATTGTGTAGGATGTCACAAAACATAAGGTGTATATAAACTCTTGGGTGAAAAGAAACCAGGTCAATCATTGAGGAGGAGACCGACTGCAGGGTTCTAGAAGATAGCCAAGATGAACTAGGCGTAAAAGAACATCCGAGGTTTTCAGATCAGAACAGTGAACCATATAAAATCCTTGCAAAGGTGAGCTAACTTTACGTGTAAAAGGAACTTGTAATTGTTCAAGACTAAAATAACGTACAGTCAGAGTCTAGAGTCACAATAAATGGAATCATTCTGAGTTTATTGATTCGATAATGATAAGATTTGTAGGTTTGAAATGTTAAGAAATAAATTGTATTAATTAAAGAGATTTGTATTTAAAAGAAAGTGTACAACGCATTTATACAAAGAAATAAAAGTTACCTAGCAATTGTAAACTCAAACACCGTCTTGTTTTATTGTAACAAAAAGCACAAGCAGGAATCAATGGCTGATTTTCAATGGTTAATATATATCATTTTTTATATCCTTTAGGTTTATCACTTGATAAAAGGAGTAGATTTATACTCTATAAATGTCATATATTCATTTTTATATAACTTACACAAATGATGGAAATGTCCGATTTAAAAATATTAATAATTTTGTTATTCTATACTTCTGTTATGACTAATATAATTTATAAATACAGTAGAACCTCTGTTAACAGGCCTTGGATTAACCGGTCCTCGGATTAACCGGCCTATATCGTAGTGTACTGGTTGGATGAGAGTTTCCGAAAATAAATTGTAATTGAAACACCAAAGAGGTGGCGATATCAAACGACTTTGTCGATAGCGGTATCCCATTGTCGGCGGCGTAAAAAACCCGCGGCACCAAAGTGGCGGCGATATCAAACGACTTTGTCGATAGCGGTATTCTATTGTCAGCGGCGTAAAAACACCGCGGCACCAAAGCAGCGGCAAGTCAAACGACTTTTTCGATAGCGGTATCCCATTGTCGGCGGCATAAAAACACCGCGGCATTGGCACCCGTCGGTATAGCAGACATACACCCACAAAAACGTTTGATGGGCCGCTTTTTTTCCACGAATCATTTTAGTATACATTATGGACAATATAACATTTCTTTTCAGTTTTCTTCTTGTCTTTGACTGGTTATGATCTACGTACAGTATATACAGTAAATAAAAATGAGTGAGTTACGAAAACGGAAGCGTGTGTTGGTTTCGTTTGAGACGCAGTTAAATGTGTCAAAAGACTTGACAGAGGGGGATCTGTAAAAAAGCTTTGTGGTGTTTAATTTTTTCATGTTTGATGTATAATATACATAACATAATATATACGATACATTTATGTACAATAAAATGAGTTGCAATAACATCTTAATTGCATAATTCTTAGCGCTACCTGATTAAATAAGCTTTCTTTGAACGAAAACCAATTTTACACAGGCACCTCGGATTAACCGGCTAAACGTGCAACCGGCCCGGGTGTCAGTCCCGACTGGACCGGTTAAGAGGGGTTCTACTGTAAGTACATTCTTTGCATTGTCTTAATTTCTGTTATTTAAAACTAGCTTCTTTTTATTATTACTAGAATATATTTTTATTTAATATTGAATTCATTATAAATGTATTATTATAAAATATCAGTGAAAACTTTAAAAACACATCTTGCAATAGCAATAAAAAACAACAACAGTGACGAAAGTATTATTTTTATACAGAATGGTATGGTGTGAAATAATAAATCTTAAAATTTGAACATATTTCATAACATCTTGGTTACTATATTGAAATTCAAAACAAGTAAAATAGTGTCAATTTTAAGGAAATTTTGCTTTCTTTAACCCTAGAAGTAACGAGACACTGTATTATTTAAGTGATACACACCGGGATTTTTCCGTGTAGTTTAAAGGCGAAACACCTCTCAGATATCATCCCCTCATAAAAAAAGGGGAAAAGGTACAGTACAACCTCGTTGTCGGACCAGCCGGGACCGCGGTAATCCGACATAACGTTTTAGTCAGAGAAAAAGCAGAAAACACAAAAAATGAAAATATACATACTTTACTTACAATAATTTCCATTATTTTGGGAGAAAAACACTTTAAAAATATTTACTAATCACAATAAAACAACAAACACATATGTGGACTGTACAGGTATGTCTACTTTTTGGAGAATAAGCTTGTAAGTTTCTGTTGCCTCAGCTTCAAGTAACGTTTACGTGCCGCACGGTCGCGCATCCTTTTCAACCAGCAAAGCATGCCAATCACCTGGGTGACAATGACTCACCACGCAGGCATGCAGCGCTACAGTTAGGCATCACAGGTACAGTCACGGCAAACCAACTCAGTTGCATGAACTCGGCGGAAACACGATCACTGTGCAATACGCTACGATTATGTGCTCGTATAAAGCAATAGCGCTACCAAAATCCATATTTTATATTTATGTTTATTTATTGCAAATCGGTCCGGGTTAACCGGAGATCCGACTTAAAGGGGGCCGACTTAACGAGGTTGTACTGTACATAAATAAAGACCTCTTAGCCCTCGAATTCTCTAATAGCGACAGGGTAAGAAGGGAACAAAAGTTGGTCAAGAGAGATCTGATAGGAAAGATGAAAGAGATGGATCTAACTCAAGGCTACAAAAAAAGTGAAGACCCAGCTTGGATTTCCAAATCCATTCTCACTATAAGTGAGCCTATGAGGGTTACACACCGGTAACAGTATCTATAAAGGCACTAATAAAACATGACAGAAATGCCCAAAAACTTGGTTTAATCCAAGTCAAGTTTGGTACTAATCGATAACCAAGATTTCAAATGTCAAATTGAGTTTTTATTTTTTCTACGTTGGCACATAAATAATTGTGCTTTGAAAATAAGTTGTTTTGAAAAGAACTGTGCTTACATGTTGTAGTAAATAGTAGTATGTTACTATTCTTTTGCATTTTGTTAGTTTTGAAATTCAACAACTCTAGTTTAGTGTAAATATTGTACAATTTTGTACATAATTTCCATTAAAAAAAATTTGAAAATTTTGGAGAAAACCAACAAAAATTCTAATATTTTATGTGTGGTCAAGTTGACAATCGATTTAAATATGTATATGTGTATATATATATATATATATATATATATATATATATATATATATACACACATTCTTGCAAATATGATATAGAAAAGGAATAATATAATTTATTTACAACAAAATAGTGATATTCAGAATTTTCCGAGTAAAATGATATAAAATAAATTATAGTTATGAATTGTTTTAATGTGTCTGGAAATAGTCACAATCTTTTATTTTTCCTGTTGTTTAGGTGAAAAACCTTTTGGTAATTCTTGCCTCTAACCCTCAACACATTTTGTGATGACGTGCTCCGTTCCTCTAGTGGTAAACAACACAAAATCACTTTTTATTATATTCAACATTTTTCCACTAAGAATCATCATACCTCAATAATTTTATAACATTATAAAGCATGTGTTCCAAACATTCATATTCATATAACCAAAAGTCCATAAAACATTATAAATAATATTTTATTAATTAGTAAAATTTGTGTTATTTTTATGTTAATAAGTAATGCAACAACTGTGTAGTAGTAAAACACAAATTTACATCATTTTGCATCTAATTTTCACAAGTCCATATTTCTGTCTAAGAAATCTGCATTGACACTGTTCTAAAGTACGTTCCTTCAGCTTTTAATCTGTGCTTTCCAAATCTTATTAATTGTTATAGTTTTGAATCCATACAAATTCAACAAAATCAAGAATTTTAACACATTTTTACAACATGAAAATCACTTTTTTTTCTTTTTTTTTTCAACTTTAAGAGTACTAAAATTATATTTTCAAAATAATTTATATATCATTGTAAAAATAATGTTTCATTCTTCCACAATCATATAACCGAAATTCTATATAGTGAAAGGTTCTAAATACCACAATGTTTTATTCTATCTTTCATCCTTTTTTGAACTAATTATTTCAAATTGTTGTTGCTATCATAGTTTTTGAAATATATGGTTCTACAAAGTAGTAACCATGATGAAACAATTTCATTTTCTCTTCGGTGCGGTTACGAAATATGAAATATCATTTACTTATACTGATATTTTGTAACCGTTCTGTATACCATTGGAAACATGAAATTAAGTCTTACAAATGATGCAACCCAATATGTCATAGGTCTAATTTTAGTTAAAGTGTTCTAAAATTGAAATTCCATTTCTGTGCCACATTTTGTGTCTTGTTGTACATAATAATCTGTAAGTATTAAGTGCACGATTCGATTTATTTCTATTATTGTGAAATTAATTTGTTATATAGAATGATATATGTATTATAATTTGTTAATACAAGTTTTTAGCTATTTTCCACTTTTTACGTACAAATTTATTTTTTCTAATGAATATTTTATAAATTGATTTTTGTTTTTACCAACATGTATTCACAACTATATTACAAAACCTTTGTATATCTTGAAAAAGAAAATTTAATTTGGTTGTATGGTATATATAGGCTTTTCTGTGACATTTTCACTTTTTTTTTATTCCTTACATAAATTCTATCCACCTTTCTGAGAAGAGTTATATATAAAAAGTTGTGTTTTGCATAATATTAATATTTGTTATGAATTTTCAAAAAAAAAATTAAAAGATCAAAAACGGAGGAAAATGGTCCGACTTTATAGTAGGCGGTTAGAGGGACAATTCATCATCAAAAAAAAGCCTATCACTTGTTAAGGTGATTTTAGCAATTTACTTTTTTTAATAAATTTCAATCAACAAGTTTTTATGAGAAAAGAAGAACAATTACCAAAAATACAAAATAATAAATTCTCTGAGGAATGGTATAGTATAGGAACAAAGTTTATAGAACTTTTTTCATTGAAAAAAAGATATTATACTATCTTAGATTTTCCAACATCATCAACCACTCATGCTTAACATTAAACATTACATGCAAGTTTTACCTGGCTTTTGCCTCTTTCCCATCAGGAAGGTAGAGTTTCAAACTAGCCACTATACAACCATGTGTTACTGAAATCATAAAAATAACTGTTATTTACATTTTTTGAGATTTGTCATCAAAAATATATTTACAAGAAAAGAATTATTCTTGCATCAGAGTTATTTATTATCAAGGTTATTCTTGCATTTCACATGTATATATATCATCCCATATACAGAAATAAATCGAGAGAAATAAAAAAAAAAATTTGTTTTATATAACTTATTAAAGGAGCACTTCTGTGACTTCATTAAGAATTTTATCATCTCATATATTCTCTCTAGAGATGAGGGTTGGGGATAGACCTAAAAATGGGAGAATGTACACAATTATACATCAGTTAAATTTATTAACAATAATACCAGAAACCTCAAAATGAGCAATCCCAAATACAACATTCTCTTGAATTATGTAAAATCAGACAATTCAGTAAAGCAATTTCCTATAAAAAATACATGTTTCATTGGGACTGCCGAATGTTCAGCATCTGTTAAGGGATTTGATTTAGAGTTTTAAATAGGTGTGTGAAACAAGGAAAATTGAAGGACACATTTTAATTCTAATACTTTTAGAATTTCTTTTCTGTTTATTTAAAAAAATACCGGTATATTAAAATGTAATTTCACTTAATATAGTGAAGTATTTGAAGGCAACTAACTCCAAAACAGAAACTACTTTTGGAGTGCCTAATTTTTCAGGACTTTATACTTGCAAGGATATTGTTTCGGTCATAAATTTTTTATTTATTTTTTTATGTATCTGTTAATTAATTATTTTAAGAGTTAATTATTTCTACTTTTCTTTTGTATTGAATTATACTGTCTTAGAGTATAGAGTCTTGTAAAATAAATAAATAAATAACACCTACCAACATTAAAATAAATATACAAATATTTATATTAAATGTTGAGCTTGACTTATGAGAAAAACTATACAGTATAATAAACACACAGAACACAATTCTCACAAAAAAAAATACGCCTAAGTATCAGACGCGTTTCAACGACAAGGTCGTCCTCTTCAGTGATACACCAGCTACACCAACCAAACCACAACTCTATACAAATATTTATTTTATATATCTTAAAAAATTATAAAATATAGTTTAAAACAACTTGTACAACATTGACATCCCACCAGCGTAAACTCAACTAAATAGTATTTAGCTTGTTTGACTAGCACATACAAATTTATGAGAAAACAATAAAACTCAAACTTATTTTGTTTAAAAAATATTTCACTCACTAAAAAAACTCATTCCATGAAAAGCTTATAGACAATAAATATTAATACTTAATATCAATCAGCTGTTTACCCAACCATCTTTGTTAATGGGAACCTTACAGTGTTGCCATATTGACTGATACATGATTAGTCTCATTACTTAACAGAACTCGTAATATACATCAAAAACAAAAAAGTGAATATTATGGGTACTCCTGTTTGTCACAGGTCAGACTCCAATTTGGAAAGATAAAAAGTTTGTCTAGGAACTAGAAAATCTTTATTTAGCAAATATTTATTTTGTCTACCGATAAGCCAGCCAATCATGAAAAAATATTTCTTATTTAAAATTTTTAATATTAAATGTTTTGGCCTCAAAGACCAAAATTTAATTTTTAGAAACTACTCCCAAATTATAATTGCTTACAACTAAACCTTTCCATATAATATAAGCAAAGTAAAAATAACCGACTTTCATCACTACTACCAAAGTCAACAAAAACTAGAAGCAAGCAAATGTTCACCACTCGACACAAATACCTATTGTATACACATATGGACCTAGAATGAATTTGTTTGTATTAAAAATATAAGTTTACTATTTTGGTAATAGGTTTAAATACAGTAAGGACAAGCAGTAACTTTTGTATGAAATGTTTCCATCTTAATAATAACTGGTGATCTGAATCATTGTGCTTGGTCCAACAATGAAGTTTTCTAAATAATGTAACTGAGAAACTACATAGGCAGAAAAAATATAGTCTTAGAGGAAGGTTGAAAGGAAAGGCTGAGAGGTGGACAGGTCTTGGGGATCAGTGCTGTAGAATCAAAGCTTGTAGGACGTCCGAGTCTATGAACCGTACCAGACTAGGTGCAGGGGTGCTTCTCTTCAATAAATAATGTAAGGAGTCATTTTTCCTTAGCTCGAAAAATCATTTAGGCTAGGTTCTAAAACCCCTGATAAGGTTCCTGTTAATTTTCCAACGGATCTACCAACAAATCCAGCCAACAAGAATATTCCATTCTACAATACTTTTTTATCCTACCGATAACTAACAGCAACTTATCCGGCAGTTTAAGACTTTAATATGTAGGTTGGTACTACTTGTAAGGTTCTGATTGACCTATGGTGGCTGAAAAACAAAGATAACTGGAAAATTCAAAATCATTACTTTATGGTTATGTTAGTTGAAAGATGTTAGTTGAAAGTTCAACAGGTTTTGATTATTAAGCTTGTATTATAAAATATCACTTGTGCTAGAAAAAAAAGAAATAATGAAAAATAAAAGAATTGATCTTTTGAAGGAAAGAAGATGAAAATGGGAAGAACTGACCCGACAATTCGATAACCGGAATTTCAATCTACACCCAACAGTTTCTTTATAACTTCCAATCTAAATAAGAAAAATACAAAAAAAAATAGGAAAGATTGTACTTTATTTAAAAAAAAATAAAATAAACAAGAAGAAGAATTCTACCATTTCATCATCATCGTCATTAAAAATATTAAATGAATTGTTACCAATAAACAAAGTAGCCTCAAATCAAATGTAACAAAAATAACCAATTTACTTTATCTGTTGGATAAATACTTAAAGTGAGCTTCTACTAGCTAATAACTTTATCAGGAGTATAGCAAAGAGATATATCGGGAGATTGTAGAACACAATTTCTACATTTATCGGGAAGATAGCCCGATATCAGGAACTTGTCTGGCAATTATCAGAATATTGTAGAACCAGTCCTTACTAAATTCTTTAAAATATTTCAAGAAATGTAGATGGTCTATGTGACTGTGTTCATTTTTATTAGTATTAAAAGCTACTGATTTAGTGATTTCTGTACATAATTAACTCAACTTTATTATAGTAAATCATTTGGAATATGTAATGTTACCGCATTACATATTAGAATATTAAGGATAGGAGTATTTTAAATAAAAACACATTCGCTTAGTTAATCATTGAGAGGAACCCAGTAATTAACTAACTGTTGCTTTGGAGTGGGCAATGGTGCAGAATACAATTTGGTTAGGATGGAATGAGGCCACATGACTAGGAAGTAGCCAATAGTGTTTATTGTTGTTGCTAAGGTATTTATAAAGTATGCTACAGTTACAAGTACTGTGATTTCAAACTAAATATCATATATTTCACTTCCTTTTTTCTCAAATCTTGGCTTAAAAAACAGTCCAAACAGCCAATTTTTAATTTTTTTATTTACAATTAACTACTAGCACATAATAACTAACAATATTATTGTGCATTAATAAAAATTATTTTAATTATATATTTCCTTATTATCAATCACTTAACCTAAATAACAATGTAACTCATAAACATTTCACCTTTAAACAATAAATTATAATGAAATAATCGGTTACTGTTGAAATTAATAATAATACAGTATTTATATTAATAAAATAAAATTAAGGTTGTTTAATAGATTACAGTACTCTTTTCTTTTGCTTTTTATTCAAATAAATTTGTTGGTTTTCTACTATGTAAGAGATAACTTCTCTCTAGTAATTGACAACAGAAATCAATTAACTGTTGCTTAGGACTGGGCAATGGTGCAGAGTATAATTTGGTTAGGATGGAATTCCCTCACATGATCAGGGAGCAGTCAATAGTGTTTATTGTTAGGATTCAAGCTTCCCGCCTTGGTTTTTAACTTTATACTAAATAAATCAGTGGTTCAGTTACCTAATTAATGGTTCTTTATTATTCAATACAACTTGACTATTTCTTTTAGTTCTCTTATATACTAATTACTAATATTTTATTCTTCTTAATTAATAAGACTACAGAATGACTCTAAATGTTATGACTCACAAATCGATTCTACGTTATAGTTTATGACTTGTTTGTAAAATAATTACAAGGTTTATACACAAAGTTTGCTCACTCTGTTTGCCACTCTAATGAATGCTCGTCTGAAGTCTCAATTATCCTAGGAAACTCTTACTCGCCAAGTCCGTCTGGCTATCTTCAAGAATTCCTCCAGCACCTCCACTTCATCAATCTTAACCCACTGATGAAGTTTCTTCCCATTCAAGGGTTTATATACCATTGTAGCATCAATGAAGTCTGCCTTGCTTGCAAGGTAAGCAATTTCATTATTTTTCCAGGTCCGTCACAATAATTGTTGTCATACTGGCTTCTTAAAAAGAGTGTAGACTATATTCCTAACTAAAACTAGCCTAATTCCCAACATTATTGTTGTTGCTAAAGTATTTATAAAATACATTTACAAGTAAAATATTTTCAAACTACAAGTAAATATAGTACATTACAGAATATGAATAGATGTAAGTATTATTTTGTGATTTATGCTTACAAATTTAGTTAGTGAGCTTAAAGTATTATTTATTATTATTATTATTATTATTATTATTATTATTATTATTATTATTATTATATGCATTTTGAGGTGTTTTGAGAAAGCTTTGTTCTATAATCTATGATGAAGCTATGGTAATAAAAACCTCTACAGATTTGCCAAGCAAGTGATTAGTTTTCTTTATATCCACCCATTTGACAAAAACTAATTATAACACTGTCCAAATTAAAATTAATAACACTGTCCAAATTAATTATTAATAATACTGCAATATATTCTGATATAAACTTGCCTTTGCGAGAATTTTCAAGAACATCTACTCCAAATTGAACAATGTCCCCTGAACATACTTCTCGTGGTGAAGATTCTTCCCCTGATTTACTTAGGCGCTGATTGTTAACAAAAGTCCCATTGCTACTTTTAGTATCTTGTAGAAAAAACTGGTGGGAAAAAATATACACATCAAATTAAAATGAATTATTGTAAACATTAATAATGTGCAGGTAAATGTGTACCACATAATTCTAAGCGTGAAAGTTAAATTCTTTTTAATGGTGTTACCTTAGATTTAGCGATAATAATATGCGTTTGAACTCCATTTTGTGGATCAACAACACATAAATAAACAACTGCAGAATATCCTTGTTCAGATGCATCTGAAAATCCGTGAAGTTGTACATCAAGAGCATTGTCTAACTCCAGACAGTGAGGTATTTTAAAATATTTTAATGAGTGTAAGACATTTACAAAATTTTGCCAACCTTTTGTTATGTCGTTTGGCAGCGGATTGTCCCAAGAAAAGACCAAGGGTCCATAAAACCTGTATGATACGATTAGCAAAAAATATTACGGGCGTAAGCCATCCACGTGGATTGTAGATGCGAACGATTATTGATAAAAAAGAGCGTTCAGTGTAAGAGTCTTTTGGAACATCTATTACATATAAAAATTCATCAGTATTCGGTAACCATTTAAGTCCCAATTTTGAAAAGAGCGGTTGCTCATATGAGCTAAAATACAATGGTGTTTTCCTTTTTCAGAGATTGCAAAATTTCAATAGTGTTTGAAGCCCATTTCCTAAGTTGAAATTGACCTTTGTTTAACAGCGAAATTAACTATTAATGAACTGTTAAAGCGGAAGTGATCTCATTGGCTCCTATGACAATGTCATCTGTATAAATATTATCTGTAATAACGTCAGAAGGTTCAGGGAATGAAGCTCCTTTGACAATGACTATTTGTTGCAGAGTGGGTATAGCCAAACACGGTGAAGAAGTTCAACCATAAGTAACAGTTGTTAATTTGTAAATGTTAAGTGATTATGAATTATCTGAATGCCAGATTATAAGTTGGTATGATTGATCAGCTTGGGTGATCTTTATTTGTTGGTACATTTGATGTATGTCACATGAAAAAACTATTTTGTGTCTGCAAAATTGATAAATAATATCGCAAATAGTATTTAATAGTTTGGGACCAGTGTATAGTAAGTACATCATTTAATGAAAGACCATTAGACAATTTAGGACTACCATCAAAAACTACTCTAAGTTTTGTGGTTCAACTGGTTTCCTTAAAAACCTTGTGATGAGGTCGAAAATAGTGCTTAGATGCAATGTAAAATCAGTTACATATGTCCAAAGGGAATATAATCATTGATATATTCTAGGTAAGAATTTTTAAGTTCTATGTTTGCGTTTAGTTTATTTTCTAAAGTGATAAAGCGGTTTTTTGGCTATTTCGAAAGAATGGCAAGACTAGGTGTATTTTGTTTCATCAGCAAATTGGTTATTTATCTGCCAGTAGAATCACATGTAACATGTGATTGATAATTTAGTTCACATTCTAATTCGTCTTCAAAAGGTGAGTTTAAGGTGGGTAATTCTTCTGTAATCCAAAATTGTTGAATTCTTTTATTTAATTCTATGTCACTTATTGTGGCCATAGAAATAGTGTTATTATGTGTAGAGTTTGTGTTTACAGGACCAATGAGCATATAACTAAAAATGGTTTCTATAGCTGTAATAAATAGATCTCCCAAATCTAATTTATGACCTATAATCAGTTTTCCATATAAATCTGCGTCCAATAAAATGTGTATTTTTTCCGGATAATTATAATTGGGGTAGCTAATTTTAATTTTTTTTGCAGATCCAAGTTTACTTTCCATTTGGGTAAATCAGCTATTATTTTATCAACTACAATAACATTGTGATTTTGAACAAATGAACAACTTTTCAGCCTATTTAAATTTAAGTGACTTCTTTGGCAGAAGTCTGAATATTTGAAATACCATTTAAAGCCAAGTTAGCTGGTTTTAACCGAATGCGTAAAAATTTTGCAGCACATTTTGAGGTTTTAAGTGAACTTTTACCACCAGAATCTAGAATAGCAGTTACTAAAATTGACTTAAGATTGTTTCGTAGAAACATTTAGAGGTAAAAACAACACTGTGATTTTGAATAAATGAACAACTTTTCAGCCTATTTAAATTTGAGTGACTACTTTGACAGAACTCTGAATATTTGAAATACCATTTAAAACGAAGTTAGCTGGTTTTAACCGAATGCATAGTAATTTTACAGCTCATTCTGAGGTTATAAGTGTACTTTGACCACCAGAATCTAGAATAGCAGTTACTAAAAATGACTTAAGATTGTTTCTTAGAAACATATAGAGATATTGTACCTAAACCAATAACTGATGAATTGTGATGTGCATTTAAATTTGTTAATGCAGTCAAATTGGTAAGTGATTCCCCGCCAGCTAATGGTTTAAAAAGAACTTTGTTTTTATTTGAGGATGTGGAATGCGTGTGTTAAATGAAGACAAATAATGTCCGGTGTACATCCAGGGCTGATTTGTTTCTAGTCAACTTTTGTTATTGTTGTTAGAATTTAAGTTTGACCTATTTTCGAAATGTAAGAGTGTGATGCTAGTTATTAAATTTATGACATGTGTCATCTGTTTATTGATTTACGGGTGTAAAGAGCTTAGACAATTGATACAGTAATTATTTGTTTTGATTAAATCGAATCGTTTAAATGGTTGCAGGTTTTGGAATTCCATGCATTTATATATGGGGTGTGAGTTGTTCTTGCAAAATGGGGAACTTGTCACACTAGTTTTTACTGGAACATTAGAGTGATAAGTGTGTTATATTTGTTTAAGCAATTGGAAATCATAAGAATCTTTTTGTTTTTCTTGGAGGTTGCGAATGAGCGATTAGTTTTTGAGTTAAATGTGTTTTAGACATTTGACTAGAGACTAATTGTTAGTCTTCTAGGTGGATACATTACTCATTTAGGAATTTTATTAGTTCAGATACAGTAGGCACTGCATGATGTTGGATAGAGTGTGTATTTTCAAAACGTTTGCTGAGTTCTGAATCGAATTTGCTTCAAAGAAACATAACTAAAGTTAATTCCTGAGTTATCTCATAAGTAAGAACTTTTAAAGCTTGTGAATTCTCGTTGAAAATGTGTAAAAGTATGTGAATACTCTTATGTGGGTTAGCAGTAATGTTAGGTAAATCTAATATTTTGCTAATACGTAAATTTACTAAACATCATGTGTTTTGGTACCTAGCCTAAAGAGAGTTCGAGGCAACCATGTAATTTAATGAGAGAGGGAAGCCCTTAATTGTGTTTAATGGTTCACCTTTTAAACTAGAGAGTAAATATGTGAACTTTTCTACTGCAAATAATGGGTTGTTTTGATTTATAATTACATCGAACATGTATTAAAAATTTGTCCATTCAGACAAATCAACTGTAAAAGTTGGTAAGGCTAATTTAAGTAATTTAGCGTTAATTTTATGTAATTCTGAATGATAAGACGAATAGTTGGGTCATTCCATATCAAATCAACGAACTTACATTAAAAAATCTACTTGACCATCTTAGATTTTGATAAAATTTGGCACAAATGAGATAAAATTCATGTAGACATAGAATAATGTCGTTTTAATTTTTTATATCAACCCATTTTTTAATTATAGCCATTTAAAGTTTTCAAAAATCACCTACAATCAGTCGATGGACACTTACTAAAATTGTAATTGCTCTTCTCCTAATTGAGCTAGAGAGACTTGGGAGTGGTGTTATTTTCTTCTATTTTTAATGGCCTTTCATTTCATATGCAACATCTAGGGGATCTTGAGAGAAAGTTTTTTTCCAAAATTGATAATAAAATTTTGAATTTGAACTCCAAAAAAGTCACAAGTTTACAAAATTTTTAAAAATGCCCAAAAGTAGTATACTATAAGACTAATGTGTGCAACGTTTCAAAATAGGATAGTAATTGGTTCTTATGTAAAATAATTTAAATCTAACATGAAATTTGAGAAAATTTATATATTTGAAATCCAAAAATCACCATTTAACTTCATTTCAATCTAAAACCCTAATTAAAAATATTATTTAGGTAAAATAAGAATTTTAAGTAAAATATATTTTAGGCCTACATTTATTTATTTAGACGCAACTTTTTTTCATATCAGACACAATTAAATAAAAAACAATAAAACAAGATTTATCAATAAGTTTTTTACTAGTTTCAAAGAATTCAATCCTATGTGAGGCCTATATAAAAGTTAAATAGCAAAATAAAATTATTAAAAACCAATGAGTAACTTGCTGTAACAGTTCTAGTTTATTTTAGTGGTTCACTGGCATGTTGGTGCAGTGTGTGACATGTTCAGACTTGCTTCACATTCTCAACCATTGCAGTGAAGCAGCTCAATCTGACTGGCATCGTGTTGTTTGGATGTTTAAAGTAGTGATCTCTTTTTGATTTATAGTTTGTTTTGTAATTTGAGAAACTAAGAAAGTTTTATTTATTTAAGTACTATCTGTAATAACGTCAGTTTATAAGTGAATTATTTAGTGGAGTGATTATGTGAAAAAAGCGATCAGTTTTAAATTCTAGATTTTCAAGTTGTTTTTTTTCTTTAACCCTTAGCGTACCAACGTCCTGATATCCGGACATCAAAATATTTGCCTAGAAATACCAACGTCCGGATATCCGGACGTGAGTAGAACTGTCTAGAAATACCAACGTCCGGGAAACAGGACGTTCCATTTTTTTTTTTTTTTATTGTTATTTTTTCATCAAAACTATCCATTCTTTGGTTTAAATTGTTACTAAAGAATTGTAGATTACGAATATGTGCACATTTATGCATTAATATACGATCTACGACTTTCCTTCATTGATTTAAAAGGCCTGGTCAATTATCAGCTGTTGTGTTTTAAATGCACGTCGTAGTAGTTGTATTTAGCGGTAGTCTGTGTTGTGTTTCGCTTGTTTAGTGAGAGTTTGAGGTTAACTATTTCTATTTAGTGAATTTTACTAATAAAAATGAATCGTTCACAGTCACCAGTAAGTGAGAACACTATGCGTGCTATGTTAGATGAAGAAAATATAGACGACGAATATTTGTCAGATGAAAGTGATATCAGATCTGAAGTAGACGATTCTGACATTGACCCTGATTTTGAACCGGCATTTGAGAATCGACCATCAACGTCATGTTTTTTGGACAAATATTTAAATAGTGATAACAGAAAAAAACGTAGGTTATTTAGTTTTTCAAGTGAGAGCAGTGATGACGAACCAGTTGAACAAACTCCAACTACTAGGCCTGTTGGTCGACCACCTAAAACTAGGCCTAGGCTTGATGATCACGATTTTAGTAGGCCTAACAATGATGAATCTGATTTAGAGCAGACTGAAAATAGGCCTATTCACTGGAATGAGGTAGATGAAGAAAATGATCTTGGTGTAGAACATATTTTCAACTATTATGAAACACCTGGAGTCAAACATTGTCCACCTAGAAATTCTAACCCTATTGCTTATTTTAGGCTTTTTTTTACTGTTAGTTTGATTGAGGATTTTACTAAATATACAAATAAATATTCTAAAAAATTTGTGGAAACCAATAATGATAGAATAGCAGAGAACAGTAAATTGAGAAATTGGACTAAAATTACAGTAGAAGAAATGTTTGCTTTTATTTCAGTGCTATTGAACATGGGTGTAAATAGAAAACCTGCACTTTACTGTTACTGGAGTACATTACCTTCTCAAAGTATGCTTTGGTTTGGAAAAATGTTTAGCCGAAATCGCTTCCAAACCATTTTAACTTTTTTCCATGTTACAGACACTAAAAATATTGCAAAACCAGGTGAACCCAACTACGATCCTTGCGCCAGATTTCAGCCTTTAGTCGATCATTTCAATACAACATCAAGACACTACTTTTCACCTAATAAATTTATTTCAATAGATGAAAGCATGATTGCTACAAAAAACCATACACAATTACTTCAATATTTACCCAAAAAGCACCATCGTTGGGGTGTAAAGTTATGGTCAATTTGTGATTCCGTTACTCATTACTGTTTAAGTTTTTTTGTTTACAAGGGAGCATCCAGAGGAGTCGAAAAAGAAATTATAAAAATTAATGGACTTGGGTTTCATGTTGTTACAAAATTATTAGAAATGTGTGGACTGTTTAGGAAAGGTTTTCATTTGTTTATAGATAATTTTTTTCATTCTATTCACTTGGCTAAATATTTGTACCAGAATGACATTTTTGTGACAGGAACTCTAAATCGTAATAGAAAAGGAATTCCTAAAACTATGTTAAATAAATTTGAAATAGGTGAGAAAAAATATTTGAGAAGTGATGAATTATTGATGCTTGGATTTAGAGAAAAGAAATCTCAAAAAAAAACCAGTGTTACTCTTATCGAGTGATGCTAAGGCAGGTAGCGAGCAAAGAACCAAAAGATGTGGAAGTTATATGAAAATAACAAACAAACCGAGTATGATCAGAAATTATAATGATTATATGGGGGGGGCATAGATGTGTCTGATCAGATGCTCTACCAATACTTAGAAGAAAGGCGTTCCACAAAGGCTTGGAAAAAAATAACCTTCAACATCATCGGTAGAATGATGCTGAATTGCTATATTCTGTATAAAGAAAATACTGACAAACCCCTTAAAAGGTTAGATTTTATTTTTTCAGTAATTGAAGATTTGTCTCATAACTGGCTGACAAACAGAAATAAACAAAATTCTCCAAATTGTACTGGTAGGGCTGTAGCGACACCTAATATGTTAGGGGGCGGAGATGCCAGAGTAAATTTAAGACCATCTTTAGAAAAAATACCAATGGACAGAGAAAAGAACTGTTCTGTTTGTAGTGCTGCCAGTACAAAAGCTGGAGGGAAAAGAAAAAAATCTACTTTCCAGTGTATAAAATGTAAAAAAGGTGTACACCCATTGTGTTTGCCAAATCATGGTACATGTTTTACTTCTGTTTAATTTTGTTTGGCATGCTGGAAGAAAGACTTCAATAAAAAATGTTTTTGTATTGTAATATTTAGTGTATATATGTGTGGTATTTTATGGATTTAATTTGTGTTTCTTCTGATTATAATTATAAACTTCAATAAAATAACAGTTCGAATCCTAGGAACTATGATTTTTTCAATGTAGTGTAATTTTTTTGTTTTTCGTTAGATTTTGTTCAAACTTTGTGACTGTGTACAGTTTTAGTTATAGTTTTCAGTGAAGTGAACTATTTGTAAAAAAAAATTTTTTTTGAAGCAAGTTTCTACAAATGAACGTAAAAAAAACAACAAAACAAAATATGGTGAGTACATTTGATTTTAAAAAAATAAAAATTACTTTTGTTATGAGCAAATAAAATAAATATTATGATAAATAATAGAAATACACACATTTAAAAAAAAAATCATTCCGTTTGACTAAAAAATAAAGGTTTTATTAGCAAAAATGTAAAGTTATGCAGAAAGGTCTAAAAAGGGCTGGTATTTCTCAGCAGTCAGATACAAAACTCACTGGTATTTTTCAATCTTTTTTTTTTTGCTCCGGTGCTCTAAGGGTTAAAGGAATATTTATCTTTCATTTATTAAGAATAAGTAAAATATTTATTTTGGTCTTAACTATTAG
Organism: Aphrophora alni; assembly: GCA_963513935.1. Classification (NCBI taxonomy): domain Eukaryota; kingdom Metazoa; phylum Arthropoda; class Insecta; order Hemiptera; family Aphrophoridae; genus Aphrophora; species Aphrophora alni. Next base: position 37,285,013 of record OY740765.1, on the reverse strand, counting down.
TAAATTCTTTTTGAAAAATGCCTCAAAATTTTATTTAAAATGGAACATACGACTAAATTTTCAAATTCAGCATGTGAGATTTTTATTTTACCCCTTAAATAAAAATAACCAAATGTTACAAGTTGGATGGTTGATTTATTCCCTGAACTAACAAAAAATTCAAAAATATGTGATACTTGTAGGAAACAAATATCAGCACAATCAAGAGAAATTCCTACAACCTCGTACCAAAAGCAGAAAGCGGTCTGCCCAGACAGTGAGGATCCTAATTTTTCTTTTACGTCAGAAATGATTGACATACTTAATACTTCCCTCAGTGAATTAGGTGAGTCCCCAATTGACAAGAGAAAAACAAGTACAAAAAAATATGCAAACAAAAAAGTTCAAAAGATTAAGTCTACACGTAAGAAAAAACTTTTTGAATCAATAGGCGACTCTTCTGATAGCAATGAAAATGAAAACTTAGACGATTCACTTATTCAAAATCTAAAAGTTAACTTCAATAATTCCACATGTAAGGCTAAAAAAAAAAAAATAATGATATTGACTTTCTACTCGAATCTTGGTGAATAAGAAAAATCATGCACAAGTTTAATGCTCCTAACTACATGGTTCGTCAGTCAAAGAAAATCATTAAAGAAAAGGGCATTTTAGAGAGCCCCAATCTGAGAGCGGGCAAAAATCTTGTAAAAGAAGTTGTGGAAGCAGTAATTTCATTCTATGAAAATGACGAGGTCAGTACAGCAATGCCAGGCATCAAAGTGTTACTATTATCTATTAGGATAGAAAAAAAACTAAACGTTCTAAAAGGATAATACTTTGCAATTTAAAGGAGGCACATTCTTTGTTTAAGGGCAAATTTCCAAATTATAATGTAGGGTTTTATAAATTTGCCGAACTACGGCCAAACTACTATATTCTAGCAGGTTCTAAAGGAACTGATTCAGTATGTATATGCACGATACATCAAAACATTAAGCTCATGATTGAAAACTCAAAATTAGGAGTTATCACTGATGGTCAATTTTAAAAATATAAATATTGTTTGCCAAAAATGGTTTGCAACCCACCATCAGTGGACCCAAAAAGTTATACTATTTTTCAGATAGGTCCGCCACTCAATATAAAAATAACTTTTCCAATCTGTGCCACCACCTTGAGGATGTTAACATTGCAGCTAAATAGCACTTTTTTGCCAGTGCCTACAGCAAAGGACCTTGCGATGACCTAGGTGGGACCATAAAACGATTGGCTGCTATAGCATGTTTGCAGCGTCCTTACGAAGCTCAAATTCTTTCTGCTGTCCAACTTTATGAATGGGCTCAAAAGAACATTTCTGGAATACATTTTTCATATACTACACAAAAGGACCATATCGAATTAGAAATAAAGTAGTTGTATCACGATCTGCAGACAAACTTACGCTAGCAGACTGCTATGTGACAGTTGCTTATGATGAAAGATGGTGGCTAGCATATAATGGACAGAAATGAAGACCTAGATGAAGTTAAATTAACTTCTCTTCATCCCTATGGTCCATCACCATCATTCTGCTACCCAAGAAAACCAGATGTTCTATGGGTTTCTATAACAGACACACTCTGTCTTGTGTGTCCAGTTACTCGAAGAAGAAGAAGCTATGTTTTACCAGAAAATGACAGTTTAGCAAGTAATAAGGTACTATTTAAACGTTCTCAGTGAGCTTTGCTAAGTTCAATGTGTAATTCATATAATGACAGTGTTATACTAGATTTTTATTCCAAGATAGTGTGAAGTGATAATCATGAAATATTTTTAAACTCTTAAACCAGTGTCATAATATATTATAAGTTAATTGTACTGTAAAGTCATCTTTGAAACTCAATATTCTTGAAGGTAAGACTATCTCTGTTACATATTTGGTTAATAATAAGTTTGTTTAAACTTACTTATGCTTGAGATGTTATATCTTTTCTGAATCAAAAATGTAAACATTTACAAAACCTCATCTAAACAGAAATATTTTAAAGTACGAACCCATTACCATCCCATTTTGAAATTTTGCACACTGCTTAGTCTTATAGTAAACAACTTTTGGGAATTTTTAAAAAATTTTTATACATGTGACTTTTTTGGAATTCAAATTCTAAATTTTAGTATCAATTTTGGAAAAAACTTTCTCTCAAGACACCCTAGATGTTGCATATCAAATGAAAGGCCATTAAAATAGAAGAAAATAACACGACTCACAAGTATCTAGCTCAATTAGGAGATGAGCAATTACAATTTTAGTAAATGCCCAACGAGCGATTGTAGGCGATTTTTGAAAACTTTAAATGGCCATAATTAAAAAATGGATTGACATAAAAAATTTAAACTTTAAATTTTTCTTAGTCTACATGAATTTTAACTCATTTGTGCCAAATTTCAACAACATCTGAGATGGTTAGGTTGAATGGGTGTGTTGATATGACATGGAATAGGTCAGCTCTATGGGTTTTATTTGCGGTACTAAATCATGTATCTGAGATTTAGTATTAAATATGAAGTCTGCAATTCATCTTGTAATTTGAGATTTGCTCAAATTCAGCAGTTGCATCGTAAACTAACTTGTCAACTAATGTGTCAAATTCTAAGGATTTAATAAAAATTACTTCATGACGATCTTTCAGTTTATTAACTATATGTGGCGGTATGTTTGTGGATTTATTAAGATTAGAAAGTTCAATTAGACATTCATTTACTCCCGCTATTCTTCCTGTAAATAGCTCTGTTTGTTTTAAAAATATTGAGTAACACATTTTGACTCATTAATAATTAAAGAAATCAAATTGAACTAACTTGATGTGAATTATTCACAATCAGCGTGTTGAATTACTAGATTAATTTTAATAACTTAAATGTAAATGGAACATATTATTGTTAAGCGTTTAAGGTTATGTGCATAGCTACACAATACAGTTGTCTTGGTGTAGTGGAAACAATGGCATGATAGAATGTTCTGGAATGTTCAATTGCAATCCAGGTAGAGTTACTATTTTAAGGTAGAAAAATTTATATTAATAATCGTACACACACAGTACATGACCTTTCCTAACAAGAAAAAAACCTATTCAATATTGTGTATAATATAAATGTACAATTTCCAACGTGCAATCAAACATTCAAATAAAAAAAAAACTATAATTCATAGCATGAAATCAATATATCCAGCCCGGAAGACCAAACATTATGTAGAGTTTAAAGTATGTGGGAATTAGGTATTTTAGAAATTCCAGACGATCAGTTAATTTTAATGAGAATTAACAAACAATTAATTAAGAAATCCTATGACAAAAGGAACAAGATTGTGACATCAATGGATACCGTAAGAAATATGTGACATACCTTGTGTAGAGTGTCTTGAAGCGTAGAAAATCGAGCGTTGCCTGGATAAGTCAACAGATCTGTCTTGGCTGCTAGCTAACAGTTGGGTGCACATATAATATATACAATGTACACCCACAATGTCACAATGACAAAGAAAATGATACCACAAACAGTTTACAACTTTAAATGTTTGATTGATTCACTTAGTTATTTTCCATATATAAAATGTTAATCTAAATGTGGCATGTTTGTATGGTAGTGACGCCTACTCTGAAGGAATGGTGTCCCTAAAGTAGTTTGAGTATAGACACCACAAGGAGGCGAACGTTGTTCTGGTTATAATGTCCAGACCTTGTACAAATTAAATGAGCGGTTGTTCTAGCTCTAATGTGCAGAACCAGCGTTTCTCGGTATGGAAAAACTAATAACTGTGGTCGTTTGATACCACATGAGGAGTACACTTTGAGAACTCCACAGGTTCTAAACGATACGTGGAATGTGCTAGGACAGATTCAAAACCAGAATAAAATGACCATGCAATGGTCTGTAGTGTTCCCTAACTAGGGTTGGGAGTTGTGTTTAGACAGTAATGATGATCGCTAATCAAAGATAGCCTCTATGGGACATGGTAACCTTTTTACGAGATTGTTATGTTCATGATGTGGGGCTTGCTTTAGCAATTCGAAGTACGGGGTTCTGTAAAACGGAATTCTTGGCCAGGACAATAGAAATTACTATTAGGCTCTATTTTATACGGGTTGTGAGAGAGACTACATGCTCAATTTAAATTGACACATCGGTTGTTATTGAATTGTTTGAATTTACCAAACAGTTGTAGAGTAATGATTATTTTTAAATGTCAGCTTTCTTTTTCGGTGACCTAAATAGAGCTATGAGATACATGGAAGTATTATGTAGCCAGAACACCTGTATCTGCAGTAACAGGTGTTTCTATAGAGGACCTGAAATTAAATAAACACTTTGTCTCGGATTTGTCTCAAGGTTGGAATATAATAAGACTCATATTATTGATATAGTTTAGTAGTACATTTGCCACATTCATCTATATAAAAACTAATACAAGCCATTATGGCATTCAAAGCATTAACACCTATATTTATGGTATTATATGTGAATGTGATAGTAAGTATATTAGCAAGACGAAAATAGCTCTAAATTTAGTAATTAGTGAACAATAAAAGACATGATTAAGCCTAGTAATAAATAAAAAATAGCCGAACTTATTTGGTCAAAAATCATAAACCAATTGAGAAAAAGCAAAGATAATAGAATGGGAAATAAGGTTATATTAACTAAAAATAATTGAAGAATCATATAAGAGTTAACGGACAATCAGAGTTACCAACTAAACCAGTGTAGAAATAACACAATTATAGCTTTCACAAATAAAACCTGAATTAAAAATTGAAAAGTTTCTATTTTAACCCATTCAGGAAAACATTTTAAAATGTTTATTATACAAATTTTAGTTTTGGTACTCACTTTAACCCTCTATCTGGCGATCGACCCAGCTGGGTCGATGCATGACGCTTGATCGACTTAAAAACACGTATTTTGCAATTCAATATTTCGCCCATTTAGAATCGTCCTACCGCAGTAAATAAAATAGTGTTGAAAAGCTAATGTTCCATAGATACATAATCATGTAAAAAAAAATACCACAAAACATTATAAATAATATTCCAAAAATTGCTAAAGTTTGCATATTTTTGATACGTAATGTCAAAGATTTGAGCTGACAAGTTGTAAACAAAACTGACGTCATTTTTTTCTAATATTCCCAATTTGATATTTCTGTCAAACAGATCGACCATAACACTGTTCGATAGATCGCATCTTTCTCTTTTGATCTGTGCTTTCCAAATCATTCTATCTGTTATAGTTTTTATTATATAAAAATTAAACAAAATCAAGAGTTTTAACTCATTTTTACACGCTAAAAATTACATTTTTTTTCAATACAACTTTTATCCTAGTAGATATTATTTTATCAAAATGTATAATACGTCATTGTAAAGGTAATGTTTCAATATTTCATATTCATGTTTACCAAAGTCCTTCTCACTAAAAGTAAAAATTCCATAATTCAATAAAGTTGACGATCATTCCGCTAGATCGCCTCACTTGCCATGACAGGGTTTATAATATAGAAAAATCTGTACTCTGTGTTCATATGACTTTACGAAATGGTAATACTTGTCCAAATGCCACAAGTTGGCAATATTATATAGTATTTTTCTTTCTCTTTCGAACTACACATTCAAAATTATCATGCGTTATATACTTTGCGAGTTATATCCATTCTAAGAAGTATTCCTCCGAGTTTACTCTCCAGTTTGCTCTTGTGAGTGCTTAGCCACTTTAGAAGATTTTGATCTTAATTTTTATATAATCTTTCCGTTTTTTGTACTACTGTGAAGAGGAATATGAGATCTACAATTTGGTATGTATAACTCTATAGGAGCAAAATTACAAAGGCTGTGGGACAATGGAAAACTAACAGAAATCGTCATTTTGTCTTTCTATCGCAAGCTTCTTGTCGACGTGGAAAGTTGCAAGTGTAACACGTCTGTGTATTTTTTCATATATTGTTAATTTATTGTTTCATGAAGCGATTTATTTATTATAATTTGTTTATACAACTTATAATATATGTGTCAGTGTTTGTAGAGCGTATTTTTTGGAGTGATTTTTCATATTATCGGTGTGTTTTTATAGGCCTAGCTTAGCCTCCACATGTATTGTAAAGTTAGATTTTTATGAATTGATTTATTTATTATAATTGTTTATACAAGTTGTAATAAATGTGTTTAGTGTTCGTAGAGTGTATTTTTTGGAGTGATTTTTCATATAATCGGTGTTTTTTTCTAGGCCTACCTACCACGTACTTTTGTATGTAAACTTTGAGAAATTTTAAAATATGAATAATGGCATCCAGAAATATAGCCAAGTGTCACAACCTCGAGTCTATTGTAAAGGACCCATGCTGCTAACATTGATGTAGCTAACACATGGTGTGGTACCAAGTCTAGACCTTTTGTAATTCATCAGTACAACAGCTTTATGGGTGGGGTCGATAACAAGGACATAAGTATCTACCATGTTACTTGTACTCGGCGTTGTAAAAAGTACTGGCGTAAGATAATCTACAACTTTATCGACATGGCCATTTTCAACGCTTGGATTCTGTACAAGCACAGAATCCAAATGTTAAAACCTGGCATTTTTCATGGTTGATTTAGTACGTAATCTGTGTTACGCACCGGATTTAAACGCACCTCCTGCTCCTGACCTGGGAGTGCAATTACGTCATGAACTACCATCAACATCAACAGCGACTGGCCCGGCACCTTTACCACCATACACACTAACCAGACTGACAAATGATTGCAAAAAAGATTGGGTAGTCTGTTGTGAGGGTAGCGCTGTCGGGTTAAGGTCTCGACACTGGTGTGCAGGGTGTAACGCCGGTGTATAACCGGATTGTTACATCAAACTCAACCACTACTGGAGGCCTGGAAAAGGAAGGACTAACTATGCAACCCTTCCCAACCAGTAATGTTGTTTCGTGATGTTCCGGACAGCTGCAGCGCTACAGGATATCTGGATACCATTCAAAACGTAAATACACAAAATTTATTTTATTTTAACTTATTACATTATATTATTCATATATTTGGTTTTATATTATCATTTACATGTTGTATGTATGAATTTATCATTTGCATGTTGTATCTAAGAATCTTTGAAAATAGACCTAACCTTGCTTATTATCATGCAAAAAATACCACAAAAGTTATAAATAATATTTTTTTAAATTGGTAAAGTTTGCATATTTTTATGCATAAAATCAAAGATTTCAACTGTGCCGTTGTAAGTAAAAACGACGCCATTTTTTCTCATATGATCACAAATCTATTTTTCTGTCAAATAGGTCGACCAAAACACTGTAGATCACATCTTTCTGTTTCCATCTGTGGTTTACAAATTGTTCTATGTGTCTCCTTGATCAAATTATATTGATCGCGAGTTTCTCCTTGACCAAAGTAGTAACCTAACGGAACAAATTTCAATTGGCATTCAGTGCAGTTTACGAAATAAGATAATCGATTATTCAATCGATATTTTGTAACCGAACTTTACAGTATATTGTAGAGGAGATTTCATTCTACAAGTTGGTATTACTTGATATACGCTACAGTAACTTTCAGTTTCTTGTTTTTAACTCGGAATATAGCCAAGTTTGTGACAATCGTGAGCTAAATTGACATGAAAAGGCATGGCGCTTATTGTTTTGGGATTATATATTTCTGTTATTATGAAGGTTTGTGTATACAAATTGTATATACAAGTTACAATGTGTTTTTATTTCTAAAGTTTATTTTTTTGAATGAAGTTCTAGTTTTTGAATGGTTTATATTTGGGCTAACCTAGGTAAGTTATAACCTAGGCGTAAAAGCAAATTTCTTATGTGAAGTGTTTTATTTGATTATACAAGTGTATATGTGTGTTATTCTTTGTAGAGTTTATTGTTTTAGTGGAATCTTGTGATTTTGCTTTAGGCCTAGGTTTAGATAGTAAGAGTTAGGCCTAGGTTGTCGAGGTTACAAACCTAACCTAACTCTTGTCGATTTCCAGTTTTACAGGAAAACATCATTTTTATTTTGAAAATTTTAGAATTTGATTTTTTTTTTTTACCAATTGTTATTCACATTTATACTAGAAAACGTTTGTAATACTTGAAAAAAATGTAAATAAAATTTTCTATGCTCAATTGGACTTTGAAGTGAAATTTAGCCTTCGATTTTTGTGTTTTTTTTTGTTCTTTGCCATACTGACTCCAAAATTATTTTTCAAACTTTTTTTTCATTACACTACTAAATTCTATGAACCTTTCTGAATATAGACTCATGATATATAAACGTTGGTTTTCCATAAATATTACAATTTTTGGTGAATTTTTGAAAATAAATTCAACAAATTCCCTTTTTCCGTAAAGCAATTTCTGTATTTTTGAAAATGTAACAATTTTTTTCCCCCTAAATATATTCACAAATATATTACAAATCTCTAGTAATAGTTGAAAAAAATTCCAAACTTTATTTTGTATGGTGTACATTACCATTTCTGTGAAATTCTTCCCTCCGTTACTTTCCGATTTTTGGCTATTTGATTGATAACTCCAAATTTTTTACATCTAACTTTTTTTTTTCACTACACAGCTAAATTCTATGCACCTTTCTGAATATAATGATATATAGAAGTTGTGTTTTCCATAAATGTAACTATTTTTGAAATAAGCCTAACAAAATCCCTTTTTTCGTAATTTTTTTTTTTGAAAATGTAACATTTTTTTTTCTCTTTTTTCTAAATATATCCACAAATATTATACAAAACTTTTCTATATCTTGGAAAAAGGTGGTAAGCTATTGATTTTGGATGATAAAGGTTTTTCTGAAAAATGTTAACTTCATTTTTTGACATCTAACATATTTACTCCAAAACCGTTTAAAAAAAAAAATTTTTATTACATAAATGAATTCTATGCATCTTTCTGAGAAAATGATGTCTTATAAGTTAGATTTTATATAAAAATATTTTTTTATGAATTTTTTAAGAAAACAATTTTTTACAAAATTTTTAACATCTGCCGATTACAGGGTTAAATACATTTTTTTATGATTTAAAAAAATTAACTTTTTATCTTTTACCGTTTTTGAGTTTTGGATCGTCCACTACAAAGGAATATTCACTCATACAGAGTGCTTAGTTTTATCCCCCCCCCCTTTATTCTTGGGAATAAAGGGAAGAAAATATGAGAACTACCCATTACTATACCCCAACACAATATATTAATTTATAATATAATTACAAAAAGTTTTAAAATATTTGTTTTTGGAAATTTTTTTTACAAAATTTTGTTTTAAAATTTAAAAAAAATATTAATTTTGCTAACAATTCTACAAAAACTCAGCAAAAGGTTAACTATAACTAGAATGATCCGTCACTTGAAGGAACTTATTTTTGTGAAACTCAAGAACACAGTTTTTACTTTGGGCAATGCAAAAGGAATCTGGCATTTTGTCATTGGTGGTCTTCTCAGAACAGCCAGGGATTTTACACCTTGATGTATTTTTTTGGTCCTGAAATTCTGGAAGTTCAGGATAACTCAACGGATTGAGAGGTTATCCATTTTGTCAAGATTCCAAGAAATTCATAAATTGCCCGATAGAATGCAGCACCTGACAGTAATATAATGTGGAGCTATATGATGAACTTAACCTTCAAAATGGGTCGAGTCTCAATTGAGACGTGGAACGCCTTGCTTGTAACACACTCAGATTAAAAAAACTCTGATATTGCAACTCGTCATTAGGGTTACTTAAAACCATCCTACCGAAATAAATGTTATACCATTGTAAAGCTGACGTTTCGTAGATGCATATACATGTAATCAAAAGTTCATAAAACGCTATAAAAACATTTAATTAATTGGTAAAGTTTGGCGTGTTTTAAGTCATAAAAATGGCGACTAGCCAAATCTTACAAATAAAGCAAATATGGCGTCGTTCTTTGCCATATGTCACACTGTACATAACCAACCATTTTAATTGTAAATCGTACTGTTTTTAGTACAAATCTTTACCTATCCAACAGAGTTCGCCACATGTCAGTAACCCATATTGTATTGATTCTAGATTGTGTTCACGACAAAAACCCGTTTTACAGCAAAAAAAAAAAGTTGTTTTCTTCAACTCAACTTTTAGCCTAGTAAATGGAGTCGTAGAGAAATGAATTATACACCATTGAAAAGCTCGTGTTTCAAGCTTTTAGAGCTGTGTAACCTGATTTTCGTAGAGAGAATAGACAAAACAGAAATAAATCTCGTAGTTCGGCAGTTTGGCCGGCAGGGAGCTGCAGTTGACGAGACAAAAACTCTAACATATCTTCGGATCTGGATCAGTCCATATATAGATTACTATTTGTCTTAGCTCACACATGTTTATCTCTTTGTATAGACAAAATACAGACCTTTCCAATGATATAAACCATCACATTTTAGTCGGTCATAATGTAGGCTTACTTTCATAAAGAACAGCTGCGTTTCGGAGTTTCCGTTGCAAACGAAATCAAAATGGTGTGCGTGTTGTTCCTTTTCGACAATTTTGTTGTGATAAATCGAGTGTTTTGATTGATTATAAAATAGTATTATATAGGTTTATATGTGTGTTATTCTTTGTAGAATCTATAGTGTGTTATTGTTATAGTGAAATATAGTGATGTTGATTTAGGTCTACAAAGCATTAGTTACAAGGCTTAGATGCGTAGGCCTCGTTATTTATTCCTTTTTACTGGTAAGTGCTTTTATTATTTTGAAAATTTTAGAATTTGATTTTTTTTTACCAATTGTTATTCATATTTATACTAGAAAACGTTTGTAATACTTGTAAAAAATGTAAACCTAAATTTTCTATGCTCAATTGGACTTTGAAGTGAAATTTGGCCTTTAATTTTCGTGCTTTTTTTTGTTCTTTGCAATACTGACTCCAAAATTATTTTTCAAACTTTTTTTAAATTACACTACTAAATTCTATGCACATTTCTGAACATAATGAGATATAGAACTTTTGTATAAAATATATATTACTATGTTTGGTAAATTGTTGAAAATAAAATGACCAATGTCCCGAAATTCATAAAATAATTTTTGAAATTTTGAAAATGTAACAATTTTTTTTTCCGAAAAATATTCACAAATATATCACTAAAATTTTGTAAATCTTAGAAAAAGGTGGTAAGCTATTGATTTTGGATGATACAGGTTTTTATGAAAAATGATAACTTCGTTTTTTGACATGTAACATACTTACTCCAAAACCGTTTCAATTTTTTTTTTTTTTATTACATAGATGAATTCTATGCATCTTTCGGAGAAAAATGATGTCTTATAAGATAGGTTTGTATAAAATTAATATATTTTATTCATTTTTAGGCAAACGAAGAATTTAAAAACAAATTAACATACACCGGTTCTAGGGTTAAAGCTTCCTGGAGGCCAGACTTCGAAATAGAGCTGATTTGTTTTATCATCCTCTCAAGAGGTCAGTTCTCCCGAAAGGGTTAAGTACAGCTGAAATTTTACCAATTTATGGTAAATTCACCCTAAGGTGTGACTACAAGGTCATGTGCTAAGCTTTGGATAGGAGAGACAAAAGGTTGATCACCACCATGATAAAATAGTTAGATAACTTCCACAGAGGCACTGAAACTTTTTTGCTATATGATTCAATTCAACATGGTGTTATCATTTCTTGTGTTATTCTTTTGACTTGTGGATTTTCCTAATCATGTTTGTATAAATTCTTAGATATTTTAACACTTCCAGCCTAGTTTCCTTTCTTAAGTTACATACCCCTGCCCTAGGATACTCTGCTATGTTGATAAGTTTGATTTTCTCGTATGTTTTTTCACTTAATAACAAGAGAGTTGATCTTAAAATGTTTTGTATTAGTTTCTATATACATAAATTATGGCAATTGTCTGAATATATTATATCATAAAAAAGACTCCTTTCTGTTTCTGGAATGGAACTTTTACTTAAAATATAAAATATGAAATTTCTATAAGAAAGACATTTACCTTTCCATTAGCGTACCAAAAGAGAGCATGATTCCGGGAGAGAACCTTACAGTCAAAGATGCCATTGTTTTGAGCAGCTCGTGCTCTTGCTACAGACCTACCGATTTTTACAGGTTGCTCCAAATTTAGTGTCCGATCCTGAAAATGCAACAAGCAAACTAATAAATATTATGAAATTGATAATAAATAGACAAACTGTGCATAAACTTTCTCCTAAATACAAATTTATCCTCTGATCAAAAATTCAAACTCTAACTGTATTAAGAATTCTCATTAGTCTTAACCTTGCAATGGCCAAAATATGATTATCATATTTTATAAGTAGGCCTACAGTCTACTGAGCCTAACAATGAAATTCATACTTTATGTAATGGTTTCTTACAATCTCTATTGTACAAAAAGTATTCATTGTATCCCAATGATTTTAACACCAGTCGATAGGGGAAGAAACAATCTTTTAATAATAGTCCACATCGTTGATCTGTGGCCATCATCCACTTTTTTGGTGGCAGAAATCGCCTGCTGAAAAATCAGAAATTCTCTGCTGGCTAGAGACTGCATCCATGTTGGCGGAAATCAGTCAGGATGGCTATGAGGATGTGGTCTCAGGCGATAAATTAATCAACAAAATGCAAGCTTAATGTTAAATAAACTTTTTATTAAAAATAAAATGTGTAATAAAATTTAAGTAACATGTTAAATTTAGAATTTTAAATTCGCGACAATAGTACTAGTTAACAAATTTAATTTCTAATTTCCCTGCCAAAAAAAGACATGAAAGTTAATTTATCACTTCATATGCCGAAAGTGGACTGACCTCACGGAGCGAACTACTCGCCGACAGTAGTCGAAGCGTACTCTTCCAAACAACTCTGTGTCTGTCCTCTTCCCCCCCCCCCTTCTTAGTGATCTCGCTAACTCAGCAATCCGTCTATTACTTTATAGAAAATTACAATTTAGGATCCCTTTTCAATAAATATCAATTATTAATTATATATTATAAATGGTGAGCACCTTGGCTGGGCCACAGATCATAGACTAATTTTATTCAATAAATAAACTATCATTCAACTGATGCATGAGTGTGCATGAGTTTGACTCTGTTATAGTTCCATTTTTCCCTTTTGCATTTACGGTGAGTTTCGATACAATTAATTTACATAATTATAATTAGTGATCACTAACTTGAATTCAAGAAATCTATGTGAACTACTAGAAAAAATTAATAAGACAACAGGGAACTATCAGATGTTGTGTGGATAGTTGGACGATGAAACTTCTTCACTTGAAGTTTTCTTTTCCAGAATATTATTTTATTTTGCCTAAATAATTTTATAAACTTTGTTTTTGAATTTATTATTTTTTAAAATGCTTATTTTGTATGTTTTACTTTTTTTTATGTAAATACAATCGTACTGTATGCTGTAAAACGTGAAATTTATTTCTATTACTTTTTGGTTTTACTCTCCCATACAAATGTTAATAATTACAAAATATATTATATAATAATGTAGAAATATTCCTTGGAATTTGTTTGATCGAAATGATATGCAACATAATATAACCACTATGTCTTATTAGTATTATATAAAATAATTACTAAATGCTTGCAATATATTACAAAAACACCTGGCCTTACAGGTTGAACTGCCTGGTTTTTCCAGAGTTAAGAAAAAATAATAAGTACATTGCACGCAGTTAATATGCTGACATTATAGAATATAAATTTCTTTAGCTTTTTTTATGTATAATAAACGCAAAAAATAAAATAAAAACAAAATCAAAATAATAATGGAAGCAAAAGCCAGAGAAAGTGAACGAATGAAAAAATTCTGGTGTGTCAAGAAACCCTTGTAGGAAAAAGAAGCTAAATGTACCAGGAAAACATTGTACAAGGCATGTTTTTTTATGTTAGGTCCAGTTTATAATTGTTGTATATATACTCTACACAACATAGCATAGCATGTTTACGTGAATCAATATTCAGCTGTTAGCGACTATAGTTTAGTCATTTAGAGGTTAGTTGTTCATAGTGTAAGGGTTGTTGGAAACACCCGTATTTAATAACGATTAATCAAAAAAATCAATAAAAAATAATAATATTGGGAAGAAATTCAAATAAAAGAAGTTGTAATAAAATTTATATGTAAAATAAACTTATCAAGAATACAGTCGACTGGCGGATGTACAAGCGGATGTCGGATTAAATTTCATAAAACAAGACGCCTGCAGTTTAACAGTTTCCCAAGGAAGCTATATTGATGACAACCAGAATGTCTGCAAGATTGTGCAAAAAAATAAAAACCAATCAGAAACATTTAAAATTCAAATAAAATGACCCAATCAGAAGAAAGGAGAGAAAAGAAGTGGGAAACGTTTCTCTAAAAAACACGGTCTGTCTATCGCCATCTCTCTACAGGACAACACCTAAAAACATCATCAAAAGGTCGACAAGGTTACTAAATAATCTATTCGATATAAAAAAATATATAACAAGCTAATTATTCCATGATATTAAAAATAAATAAGTGTTTCATTGTATAAGTAAGGGTCAGTCTTTAAATAAAACTCAAAATCAAGGTGAAAACGGGAGTGTTCGCGTAAAGCGTAAAGCATAAAGGTGTAGTGTGAAAAATAAAAGTGTAGGGTTATAAAAGGTTCAAATATAAAAAAATTTAAAAAAGGTGAAGTGTCTAAAGAAAGGAGGGAGAGTGTTATGTAAGTAGAATTTAATATTTATAATATGTATTTGTAAGACAGATCTCGGTGATTAAATAATAATTAAATCAAATACCAGATTTCAAAAACAATAAATATCAGACTAGAGCAAATCAAAATTTTAAAAGGTTTTGTGTCATTTTGTTGAATTAATATCGATTAAAGAATAAAGTAAAGGATAAGTTGTTAAATGATGTATTAAAAGAGTGTAAAATAGATAATTAAGATTAGAACTAGACGTTTTGTAATTTAATTTTAGGGTAGATGTTGAATGTGTTTATCGCATTGTAGGAAAGGTAGTTTAAAGTAAAATTTAAATGATTTGTTAATTTATGAATATACTCAAATATTTCACATAGCATATCTCTGTAATTATTGAAAACCTAGTAGTTCTTTTGGAGTGCCTCACAAGCTAAGCAAAATTTCTGACTCGTTTCAAGAGTCTGGTGGAGCCCCCTAGGATAAAGGTAAAGTCTAAATATAAGTTTAAATTCTAAAGGTTTACATAATTAAAAATAAGCCAAAATCTCACAAAGGTGTAAGCACTCAAAACCTAAATTAAAATTTTTTTAAAAATCTTACAATAGTCATCCATTTATAATGAGTGCTACAATTATTGATCCCACCAATTGTGAAGTATGTACAGTAATTCATGTGCAGTATAAATTTCGTGAACATCCATGCACTTTTTTGTGCGTAGTAATTTACAGGCTACAAATTTCTATTAAAAATTTTCAGAGCTCTTGGTTTCATAGCTTTCCCAACAACTGCTAATGAAAGTCTATGATTTCCACTGGCATTGAAACAAACCATAATTGTCAGTCTTTCTTTCCTCATTTTATACCCCTCAGCCGAAGTTTCTGAACCAGATGCTAATGTCTTTGTCGGTAGAGCTTCCAAATAGAGCCCAGTTTCGTTGCAGTTGTAAACTTGATCTATAGTTAATCCTAAATTTGAAATTTTGCAAATTAATTTTTCACAGTAACCTTTAACACAATCACTATGAGCACTCATGACTTCTCCTTCTGTGGAATGCTGCTGGATCCTGTGTCCCTGCTTAAATTTTCCCAACCATCCTACACTGACCTTGAATTCAGGATTTCCATTTTAACTTTTGTGTCAATTTCTAGATCTTTTTGAATTAAAATTAGCCTATTCAGAGGTAAGCCTAAACTTTGTTGTTGTATGAACCACAGATACATAGCCTCATCTAACTGCTTGTTCATCGGTAGAGTAAGTTTAATCCGTTTACTAACATCGCCATCCGAAACTTCCATTTTTAAAATAAAATCTTTGATTGATCTTGTCTCCATTCTTCTTTATGTCGTTAATCGATGTTCTTGGAATTTTATAGATTTCGGCAAGTTTGCTGGCACTTTCTCCTTTTTAAGTCATAGTAGAATTTCAAATTTTATTGGCAGATCTGTAGTTTTGCAATTTGAGGGTCTTTTCATAGCCATTACTGTTTAAAGAAAACTAAAAGTAAGTACACACACAAATCAACAAACACAGTACTGTACAGAACAGAACAAAACGGAAAAGAAAATGACTAACGGATCCCACTATAGTAACGTATGGAACGTTGTGGAAGAGTACACTCTATATGTACTAGTATGGTTGAATGTCACAAGGCAACTGTTCAAAACTGTTTGTGTAGTCTATAAAGGATGAACGATGAGTCGGCATCTAGGTATGCCACATCAACACTACAGATAAGGGGAAAGTGTGTTACATTCATGCCCAATGTACTTCTAAGAATTGATATTGAAGTGATAATCAGTATCAATTTTTAGAAGTCATTGAATCAAAGGAAAGAGAAGAAGAAAGGTTTTATTTATAGCCTACAGTGTCACATACGATAGTGTGTCCTACTCAAATGGCATTAAACAATAAACCACAACCAACCGGATGTTTATTAATCCACACTGTATTTTTTTGTTTTTTGGAGTGGATGACGAATTACATAACATGGTGATTTATGGAGTAACGAATTATTGAGTTTCCACCGTAATGTGAAAGTATCATTATCTATGTTATATACAAAAAATGAAAATTTTAAAAGTTAAATTTTAAATTCAAATCACCTCTGTTTTTAATATAAAAATATGCATTTTTTGGCAGATTCTGCTAGAACAGAGAATATACTTATTATTAACTAAATATTACATAATATGGCTTGTTGTTAAAAAAAATAGTCGGTTACACCAAGATTCAGTTGGAGTTCCTCCTCCTTTAGAAGTGAGTTAAAACTAACAGCAATAAGTTTCTTTGTAAGATTACCAAGAATGAGTGGGAGTTTTGCTGACATATGAGGACAGCCTTCCCTGCCATCGCCGAATAGTTTATCACATCAATGTTATTCGTATAGGAGAGGACCAAATTAATATTTCGTCCGCCATTTACCACCATCTGGAATGAAAAAATAATCTCATCAATCAAAATACAAAATATATTACAAATAATTAAAAAACTATAGTAAAAATTAGTATGTCAATATTAGATAGTAAAAAGTAGTTTATTCTTTTATATTGTTCAATGGTTTGTTGAATGCCCACAAATAAAATTTTATAGCTGTCTTACTAACTTATTTTAACACATTTCCGCCTAATTTGGCCTCACAGAATCCAATAAAATTATTTTCAATTTTGAAAAATGCCCCATAGGGGCCCAATTTGGGGGTAGGGATGCTTTTTGAGGAATTTTCAAATGTAAACATGGGTTGTGTGATACATCAATTTAAAAGTCTAATTACCCTGAACATTTTGGTGCAAACAAAAGTTAATTATCTTTAACTGTATGTACAAAAAGCCTAAAACTCAAAATTCTTAAATAGCAACTTATAAAAAAATGTATATCAAATAAAAGGTCTTTTCAAAACGAACATTTTTTGTATTTGATCTTTTTTCTATCTCTTACTGTTTTAAAATGGCAGCCAAAAATCTCAATTATGCCAGTTTAAGAAATTTAATAAATTATTTTTATTTGAACAAACAGGTTTTTATGATTAAATAAATGGACATTGTTATGAAATCAGAACAAAATTCAACATGTTTTAATTTTTCAATGAGGATTAATACTTTGGTAGTAGTTGTCCATGTTTATCTTTAAAAGATAACAATGATTCATGCACATGCACAATCTCAATGCAGGCTTGGACTAGAAAGGTACTTTGTATCACCCTCAACAGGCTTATCATTTGCGGTATGCTGGCTAGATATCTTTATCTGACAAATATGATTTGGCTACCCTTAGTCAGTTCATTGGTATCTGCTGTGAAGGATGTACTGATAGTACTGCTTGTACTTTTTCGGAATGCTGTACACAAATGTGGAGGCATTCGATATGCTAATGGTGTTAGGCAAATGTTTCCAAAACTATGTGGCTTCTGCGAGGGTGTTTGCCAAGCGGTATCCAAATAGGGAACCTCAGTCGCGAATGGCCTTTCATAGACTTGCTAGTCGAGTTCGTGAAAAAGGACAGGTACAGCCTGACAGCAATAAAGGTAAAACTCTTGAAAGGCCTGTAAGAAGTGATAAGGCACCAGAAGTATTGGCAGTGGTTCAACTAAACCCAAGTGAGTTTTCCAGAAGAATAGCTCTTGATTCAGGTATGAGCCAAAGGTCAGTGTTGAGGATCCTGAAAGACAATAAAATCATCCCTACAGCATGTCACTGCACCAAGAACTTCATGATGATGATGGCATATATACTGCACGGGTTGTCTGCCTCACCCTATATAAGACATTTCATCATTAGAAACTGAAAATTTTAAAGCCGAACTATACCCTTCATTTGAGTTGAATAGGAGCCATTGATTTTGTTTTGTATTTTGCTAGGCTCCACCACAACTTATCATA
The DNA here is from genome assembly GCA_963513935.1 of Aphrophora alni. Lineage (NCBI taxonomy): Eukaryota > Metazoa > Arthropoda > Insecta > Hemiptera > Aphrophoridae > Aphrophora > Aphrophora alni. Next base: position 37,266,430 of record OY740765.1, on the reverse strand, counting down.
CAAAACATAGGCTTACCACAGAATGAACAAATGGCTATCTTTTAGTATTACAGGTGAAAATGTTGTCGTAACAATTTATCTAGTCCTACTAAATTATACTTTGTTTCTAATTTAACATAAAATCAGAAAACATCAATAATTTAAATTAAAAGAAATCTTAAAGAAAAAAATTCTCGCAAATGTGTTTATAAATCAAACACATTTTAACAACAATGATGTTAGTTATAGTTTGATAAATGTAGCTCATGTATCACTGAAGATGGTGACATTGTCATTGAAACACGTTTGATTTAATAAACATATTTGTAAGATATTGTGTTCAAGTTTAATTTTAATTTTAAAACATCTCAAGTAAAGCTCAATTTTTATTTATCATTCATTTGGACCAGTATAAACTTCACCTAATAAATCATGTTTTCCGATATAAAATTATATTTTAACAAGTGTTATTATCAACGATTTTTATATATTTCAAACAATAACTGATTAGATATCAAAAATTGTACACAGTAAACGTATATATTACTAATATCTTTCTTAAAATCAAAAATATCTAAAAAATTGTTCAAAAGATGCTTAAAATCTGTTTTTATACCACAACTAATATATAATTATGCAGTTAAAACAAGAAAGCTCTGTCATTTAGGATACCAGAATACGACGGAAACAAGGTAATATCTAGTTATTCTCAATATGACTTGGGCTCAAATACGTTTAAAATTAGACACTGGGCAATTATAGTATTTAAGTTACAGAAACTAAAGATTAGATTTACTCAAAACAAACCTCAATATAAAATTCAAGAAGCAATGTATTGCTCATAATGTGACATCATGATTATAACAATATCAGGGCTAGTAACAGTTTATAAGGTAAAAAAAAGTGGAAAAAAAAATGACTAAATTTTATAAAAAAGTGAAAAAAAGTGACTAATTTTTTAAAGTGAGTATGTGATTAAAGTAATGTGATTTATGTAAATTTACTTAGAACTATAAAGTAATAAAAAATGAAGTCTGTTATATATTTAATTAAGTAGAAGGGTAGAAATATACAGGGAAATGATGTCTATAAAGTACCCAATTTTAATAAACAAAACAAAGAAAAAAATCGTCCTCAACCGCCCCTTATTTTTTTCTTTGTTTTGTTCATTTTTTTATAATTTATTTACTAAACGAATTACAGAATAAAAATTCAAATAAAGACAACTAATAAAGCATACATATAAGACATAAACAAACACAAATATAAAGACCACTAATAAAGCATACATGTAAGATATAAACAAACACAAAATATAAAGACCACTAATAAAGCATACATGTAAGATATAAACAAACACAAAATATAAAGACCACTAATAAAGCATACATGTAAGACGTAAACAAAAACAAAGTATTTGGTAATAATAGGAACTAACAAATTGTTATCAAATTTAGTAAAAACAATTACTTTTTCTTGAAAAAGTCTGAAATTCGACTTGTTTTTTGTTTTTTCTTAATTAACTTGTAAATTCTGAACACTGCGTCTTTTCTCTGATGCCGCTTCCTGTACTTTAGTGACACCTTCCAGCATAGCTTGTGCCAAAAATGCATTACTAAAATCCTTTTCTTTCAAAGCTTTCTTTAATCTTTCATTTGCTTCAAACAGCAGTTTGGCTGCACTTTCACTTTGCTCCCTTCTTCTTTTCATAATTTTTTTAACTTTTCTTCGTCATCAGCAATGTTTTTCCTTTTTTTGTCAAGTTTCTTATTTTCTTCTTCAGCTATTTTCCTGTCTTGTTAAGCCTTCTCAGCTTCATCTTTAAGTCGCTTCTTTTCTCTTTCCCTCTCTCCAAGAAGGCATTATATTCTTTATAAGCCATACGTCCCATGGAAAGGAGTTCTTCAGTTATAGAATAAGGTAAGGTTTAATATCAAACCTTTTAAGGGCACTTTTAACAGTGATTAAAGCATTTAAAGTTCTTTCAGACATAGATGCTCTATCGTTTGTAAGAGTCCTGCCTGAAGTCGAAAATCCTCTTTCCACATCAGCATTTCCATGTGACAAGGATAATGAAGCTTTGATAACTTTTTCAACTGTTGGAAATCTAGGACTCTTTCCAGTGGAATCAGATTTGATAAAAAACTGAGACCAATAAAGATCAATGGATTTTTCTTTGGATTTTGGTTCATCTTTTTCTAATTGAAGAAGTTTCCACTCATCCACAAGAATATCTGTTTGGACTTGCTATGCCAAGGCCCTAGCAATTTCAACTATACTTTGACAACTCTCTTTGGACAGCCTTTCATTGGGATCTAAACATGACAATCTCTTTTGAAAAGGATTTGTAACAGATGATTTGTTCACAATATGCTTAATAGCTACAGAAAAATGTTTTTGAACTTGATAGCAGAAAAAAGTCCTATCTTTCTCGCCAACAGTTATCAAGTTTGTTGATATTTCATCCAAAAATGTGAGATCTTTTAAAGGAAGTAGATTTTCATTATTAAAAAAAAAAATCATCATTAATTTTTCCAACATCAAGATCTTTGAGAACTTCTAATTTACAAATCCTCCCTATCATTTCCATGACTAACTCCGACAGCATATAATGTAACAGATGAATTAGCGGTTCTTCTTTTTGGAAGAAGCCTGTGATGCTAGTAAAGATTTGAGAACTAGATATAACAAAATTAAGTTCTGATTTCATTGTAGATTTCTTGAGCAGCCTTACAATTTTTAGATAGCCGGACCTTTTCATTAAATTTGGCCTATGCTTTGGCACATATGTTAAAAAATACTTCTCTGTAGCTTTCCATTGTTCTAAAAGTCTTTCAGCACTGCTCTGTATAGTAAGCTTTGTATAGCACTGTTCAAGTGTACGAAGTTCACTGCAAGAAGCAAAACTATAGTCTGCGGCAACACATTTCATACACCACATTATTTCTGCTGCAGTAGTTTTATCTCGAACATTATATAAATTGACAGTTTTAGTAAACAAAGGCAATGGTGTCAGTTTTTCTTCCTCATGATTTGAATCTTCTACACTAGAATTAGTTGGAAGTGGTATGTTCAATGACAACAATCTAAGTTGATTTGTGTTTAATTTTACTTTGCACCGATTAATATGAATTATTTTATTAGAATGTTGAGTGATGGCCTGAAAGCCATTTGAACTTATATTGATAATTTTATCACAGATTTTACACAACAGTTCACTGTTTGAATGTTTTTTCCCCCAATCACTTATTTTGTACCCTTGAGGATTATTTTTATCCAACCATAAGTTCTGAAACTTGCACCTTCCCATAGTTTTATACACTTTATTGCACAGTTTATTTATTAATTAGAAGTGAAACCTGAAACCATTGAAGACAACCTGTAATTTTGTAAACAAAATACTTTCAAATATGCACAAAAAAATATGTAGTACTGTAGGCAAATAGTACATAAGGTATACAATAATTCAATGAATTATTGTATATCTGAAATACTACGCAGTTGTCTGCTACATCAAACTGAAAAAAAATGCTTACAACAATCTGGGTTACAACAGATTGGAGCATGAAGTGCCCCTCAGTTTGGGAAAATTTTGTCCCAACTTCATTGGGGTAGAACATAAAAGAATCTAAGTAATAAAAAAAAACAATTAAAACTTTTTTTTTATTAGTAAAAAAAAGTGAAGAAAAGTGAATAATTTTGTAAAAAAGTGACTTTAAATGACTATGTCCAAAAAAAATGAAAAAAAAGTGAACTGTTACCAACCCTGCAATATTAAAATACATAATATAATTCTAAAACCATGATGAAAATAAAAAATCGTGCTGAAACAGTGTTGTTAATGGAAGAACTGAGATTTTTATATTCTAATAAGGTCAAATTTAAATGAAGAATTATATGAGGCACATTTAAAATTACTCAATAGTTTTCATTCAGCAATCATTAACAATATAATGGAATTTATCATATTTAAAGCTTATCTTACAAGGTACCTTCTTCAAACAAAACAATGCCCAGAAGATAAGGTCAAATGTAAACATGAATTGTAAACACGGGTTGCCAACTAAACATCAATTGATTTTGACAATGACGAAATGACAGTTCTCAATACGAGTCTAAAATAGAATGTCCTACATAACAATAGAAATCCATTGATAAGTGAAAAAAATCAATGCTGATGCTGTTTTAAAATCATTACTGAATATCAAAATCTAGAATGAAATTACTAGTGATCATTACTAATTACAGGCGGGTCTCGTTAATCCGCACGCACGGTACTCCGAACGCCGCGCTACTCCAAACGGCCTTCAGTTGCCATTTCTTAGAATTGCCATGTCACAACAACGGAAACGTAAACAAAGTAAAGGATTTAGTTGAGATGAGTCACTAGTCAGGTCATTTCACTGTTAGTACAAAGTTATTTGGAGAAATGGTTTTAACATACAGTACACAGTTTATTGTGTGACACGTATTGTACAACTTTATTATGTACTGTACTATAGTTTTTAAATTTATTGTACAGTAATAAAATTTGTTTTAAATTATTTCTGGCATTTTTTTTGCATTTCCTCAGTAATCCGAACTTTTTGATAGTCCGAACGCCCGAGCAAACAAATATTCGGATTATCGAGTTTTGCCTGTAACAACAATCTTAATAACTGTTTACAAAAATTTTTAAATAACAATAGACTGTACAGTCTGAACTATAAATATTTTTGTGAACATAAATTTCTTAAGAATATAAATAAAAAATTAAAAAACCACGATGTCCTCATCACCAAAGTTGATAAAGGTAGCACCATGGTTTTAATGATATGGCCATGTATATTTCAAAATTTAACGAATTCAATCAGAACAACAACATTGAAGCGATACTGGATAGACTCGACTAAAATTATGTTAAAACTTTAAATGATGTGTTGAACTCTTGCATACATTAATTAGACACCACACGTCACAAATTAAAACCAATAAATGCTCATGTACCACAGTTCATAGGCCTCCTAAATATATAAAACCGACATACCCATCAAACCAATTATAAACTATATGACCTGGATACAGTACTACAAATAAAAAAAAGAATAATAAAACACATTATTACAGTGAAAAATAACCATAGTAGCCTATTAAAAACATCATAATTCCATTAATGTGATAAAAGACATAAAAATGCACTTTAATTACAAAATTTCCTCTTTCAAAATAATGTATACACTAGCGAATGTACTTGTCCATGAAACTGTAAACATTTTGAGAAATTACCTTATTGAAGTAAATATACTAAGTTCTGAATCCACAAATGGACTAATAAAAGTATTTGTTTTTAAACAAAACTATTCCTCTTTTGACAATAAGTACTTTATCCAAAAAGAATGTCTAGCCATGTGCTCACCAATGTTGTGCTTGCTAGCCGACATATATCTGAACCATTATAAGAATACATATCTCCTACCTAATAGTAATAAATTAAAAGAGAATAGATCATTACACCCAATGTGTAGACACGTTCATAATTTTCTATAGTAGGCCTACCTTAAAACAAATAGACCAGTTACAGAACGTTTAGAGAATGTTATAAGCCACATCTTCCCAAAAAAAACTATAATGGTACTAAATCTAATTATGCATGTCACCTAATTGACAACAATCATATTATAGGCGACTTTGATTCTACTATGGAAGCTTTACACACAGTGCGAAAGGCACGTTAATGAACGCTACAGAAGAGTATGATATATATATATATAAGATACGGAATGTTAATAATAGACAGTTCAGCTTAACATTTTCATGACAGTCTGTGATTTGGCCATGACAAAGTGCGTACCAATACAGATACAAATCGGTGTTCTTTAAATATGTGCAATTATTGGGTACTGTTTTGTGTATACTTTGTTCTAATATTCGACGATCTCTTCAGAGTCATTCCTGATCATGGAGTTACAGCTCGAAAACATGTTGAATCTTGACTAAGAAGTCATGTGACAGACCAAATAAGGTAATTAAAGGATATAAGTAATTAAAAGTTATAAGTAAATAAATAACATCAAGAACATAGCCATAGCCAACAGTTATAAAAGTTCCATGATCAACAAGCTAGTTAAAAAACGACCAATTACAGTTCCTGTCTAACAATTATATAATTTGGCAATAAGAATCTAGGATAAAGGAAGCCTACATTGGAGTTAACATAAACTTAGTCAGTAATTGGTTGGCCATTAGACTATGTGTACCATAGTGTTGAATATGTTGTGTAATGTGTGTTATGAGTTGTAAGTTTTATGTTTTATGCAGACTGAGACGACTGCTGTTGTCTGGATCCTGTTATTCTGTGGAGGAGTTTGTGAGGCACTGAATTTGGTTGTGTTATTGTAAAGTACTATATAATGTTTTGTTTTGACGTTTGTTGTACAATTGTAATTGTCTACAACAAATAAAATGTTTGATTGATTGATTGATGTAAACTTAAAGCAATGACAGAGTAAAAGACATTTAAAAATAAAATGTGAAGCTACTTGAAGGAATGTATTTTTTATTCAATAGAAGAATTCATAGGATTGTCGTCTGATGAAGGTGTTTTTCTTTTTATACGTCGGATATGTATTGTATTAGGAAAGTAATTTTTTTAGAAGTGAAAAATGTATTAAATGTTTTAAATGTAAAAATTCACTACCAGTCTAATAAAATCTCCTAGCTGATAATAAAATAAATAAATAAATTACATTGTGTGTTTTGTATATTCGAGTGTACGGTTTAAGTGTCTTGACATTTTGTTTGTTTGTTATTGATTGTTATTTTACATTAATTGATAATTTATAATACGCCTATTTATAAAGATAATTTTGTATTGTTATTGTTTTCATGTTAGAATTAATGTATAAGTCACATGACATATTTCATACAATATTTATATTGTCAAACGAGATTAATAAAATTGAATTGAATTGAATTGAATTGAATTGTTATATATATTATGATGTCAACAATTGTAAAGTTTTACACATCTCATGATGAAACATATGTTTCGAAACACATCATACACTATGCAAACAAAATCACACAACGGAAACAAAGAAATATCTATAATTACACTATATTTGTTTAGTATAGGTCCTATGTGTTTAGTATTTGTTTCTGTTTATAGGTGCAAGTGTGGCTGTGAAAGCAACTATGAATCTTGGATAGACATAATAACATCATTTCAGCTTGCGTTCTCTATCTAGCCACTTCAAGGTAAATTTTGAGTATCTTACAAGTTCTGCAAATTTAAATGTTCCTTAAATTTCTAAAATGATAGCTTTTCTATTGCTGGCAATAGAACAAATGTACAAAACAAAATATTTATATAACTTAATTTAATACCAGAAAACAACATTAAAAAAACTAAATTTATATATTTTTTAAAACTTACATTATACCTCCCTTTCCTAATAATACCAAACCATAACATTTTTACTACATATTGAAAAAAATTAACTTTAAAAAGTAAAATTCAAATTTTGTTACGCATTTTTTAAATGACCATGTTGTTCAGTATGCTATCACACAACACACCTCATCCCTCGTCACGATATGGTTAAAAAATGCATCACCATTTTAGTAGTGGAGGTTCAAAAATGACAGAGCAGCATCCACAAGCTTTTTCTTGTATTCCTCTGAAAGCATTCTTGAAATCCACTTGGCACAAATCTTCTTGTATATGTACTGGAGCTTAACAGAAACAATGTAATAAATTACAGATCATGAACATTGAGAAAAAGCCTCACACAGTTCCTAAATAATAAAGCGACTTTGTTTATCAAGTCGTTAATAATAACAATTGACCTTCTGGAACATGAACCATTATAAACATTAGTTCTTCCTTCAATAAACAGCCTACATTAATTACGCATATTTCCCTCATTCATAACTCTTTCTCCGATATGTTTTTGACAAGTTGTCAATGAATTTCAGCAGGACAAATATTAGTTATATAGTTAAAAAATCTAAATACAGAGAGAAGTTCACAATAGGAGTATGCTTCCTTTACGACATTGTAGAGTATATGTGATATAAACAAACTATATAAATAACTTTACAATATAGTTGCTGTTATCTACAGAACAACTGTTAATACTGTTTTTGCGTTCCTGATGTGGGGATGAATACTATTGTTTCGTACTGCTTTCTTTCGATAGCCTAAGTTATGTTTTAAATATTAGGCTTCTTACATTCAGTTACTCAGTGTTAGGTTGTTACAAAATATATTATTAAAAAGGTTTTGAGTCTATATTTACCTTCACATCTGGGAAAAATTGTATGTTTTCATTTAAGCTAAAGAAACAAAAGTTTATGGCCCAAAAATTAAAATGACAAGCTTCTTTCAACTTGTACCTATAACACATATTTAGAATATTTGTTAGTGTTATGATGTACATCAGGTTTCAAGGTAAAACTGGATCATTAGGATTTTTACACAGCCATGCCATAAGAAATTGTAAATATTATTGAGGGTTGTCATCGATAACATAATTTAAAATTCACAATATTTGTTTTATCATTTATATTACTAAATTTCTACATTTGATAAGAAGCTACATATTTCTCCACAAAGTTATATCAAGCCCATTTGAGTCATATCTTGAACATAATTAAAAACTCACATTAACATGGAGCTACTTTTATAGTGTTTATGTATCACTATCTTCTTATATTTGGAAAAGAAGTTAGTATTCATCTGCTAAAATCATTACATGGCTAAAGTTATATAACTCACGTAAATATAGCAGAAATATATCACTAAGATACAAGTTATCTGATTCATGTAAAGATGTAAAAATAGATGACATTTTTATAATCATAACATATAGAATGGGTGCAAAACAAATATTTGACATCAAGAACAGGTTAGATTGTTTTATTTATATAAAATTATTTTCAACTGTAATTAAAACTTACACAAATCAAGTAAAATTAGCAGAGATACATTACTCAAGTTATGTGTAATCTCATTCACACTATGCAAGATCTTGTACATGATTGTGTATAAGAAGTGTGACCAAATAATTACATCCAAGGTAGATTAACGAATTTAATGCACTAAATTTATAATCAGCTGTTAACAGGAAAAATATATATTAAGTTAATTTCAAAAAGCCTAGTGAAACCATTCAATTAGCCTGAATGACTTAATAAATCTGAATAAACTGAAAGAATTTTATTTTAAATGTTATTAGGCTTAGCCTACATGTAAAGTTAGGGTTTACCACTCTCATACTAATCTTAATTTTGTTATGGCTTCTAACCTAGCATTATAATTTCAGAGATTGTGGATTTTATATGATTACAAGGCAATTTTTATTGCTCGTTTTCTAGTATAGTAGAGCTACTTTATACTAACTTTGGTAATTAAGAAGATCCATTACAGATTGTAAAAATGAAATAGCCTAAATGAATTAACGTGAAAGAAAAATAAATCCAAAACCATTTTTAATAGTATTTCGTAACTTAGACATATTCCATAACTGAACTCAATATAAGTAACATTCACAATTTCAAGTCCTATTTAGGCCTACAGCATAACAACAAAAATTTCATCCCATAACGCAAAATAACAACGCAAAAACAAGGTATTTATTTACTGTAGCCCGACTGCTAATTATCGAGGTTTTTTTTATTATTAGTTTACTACATACCTTACTTCTTAAGAATAAATAATGTTTTCAATGCAAAAATCAATTTTTTGACCAAAAACTCACAATTTAAAAACTAAGACATATTAAAATTTAAAATAGCATATAGGTTGACGCATGCGCATTACATAATAACATAATAACTACGCCTGGTCGCTATTTCAATGTCATGACATGATTGGCCAGGTGACTATATAAAACCACCTGGCCAAAACTTTCCTAGGTCTATTTAAGTTATTAATTTGCTTACTTTAATACTGTGGGGCGATATAATTTCACAGCCGACAAAACCTGTGATCTCAGATAAATATTGCAATTTCTTTAGTAGGACAGAGGAGGGTACATTTAACAACATGGGGCATATTTCAACAGTTTGAATTTTCCGCCTTTAGTACTATTCAGAAATTGGCCAGTAGGTGAACCAATACACTTGTATGATGTATATCAGCTGGCAATTGGATTCCCTCCATTTCTTTTCACAGTTGGTTTGTTACTCAGTGAAACAATTTGTGGGTCCTCAAAAGTAAAAAATTGATTTCGATTTCAAACATGTTTTTTCAACAGCTATTTTCTAACAAGGTAAGTGAGATTTATTTATCCAATACTCTTCAATTCTGCATGAAAATACATTATAGATGAGTAGAAACTCTTTTTCTAAGTAAAGCTACAAAATTTTAACCAAATGGTGGAACTTGGGGCAGATTTCATCAGGGTTAAGGGGGTATATTTCAACAGTGTTGAAAGATACCCCTGCCCATTTTAGGCACCTTGTTTTTTTTTCAGATTTCAAAGAAAATGGTACGAACTACAACAAAAAAACACAACTATTTTTTATGAGCTAAACTGTATGCCTTCCCTTGTTGATTTTAACATATGCACTAGTCTCGAATTCTGAAATTTTTTCTTCCAGAATCCTTTTCCGGGAGAAAAGAAATGAATTAAACAATCCACTGGAAGTTTAGGCTTCTCTAATTATCTGGCCTGGATTGTTTAACTCCTTCAACAGTTTGAGTTACCTCAACTTCTGGTACCCTTTTTTGTAATTCTTCCAGTAATTGTATTTATTTTAATCCCTTTGTCTCAGGGAAAACACAAGTAATTTATACTTTTTATTTATCTCTGGTAGTGTGTTCTAAAGAATACCTATTTAAACACAATATATCTTACCTTTTTAAGTATAACCTGTAAACATATATTTATTTAGGTGTGTGAATTAGAATGACAAAATAAAATCATTTGAAAAAGTTATTATCTTTCATTAATTTTAATTTATTGAATCTAAAAACAAAATAAAATATTTTTGGTTACAACAATAAAACATTCCTTAATAAATTTAAAACAAAAACATTATCTTATTAATACATAAAAAATACTTATTTTAACAATTTCCTTACATTATGAACAGATTGGCTAATAATTTATTTATGGTTTTAACTATTTTCATATATTATAATAAATTTTTAATTTTAAACAAAACCCAATTCTGTGTTATCCGGACACTAATCACTAAAATGACAATATAATTAGTAGTCCAGACCAATTTCTATTTAAGAGAATTTTTTACTTTTAATTAACAATTTATTTTTTAACAAAATCAACACACACTATTTATCATTTAAAATATTAAATTTCTTATGCTAAACCATTTTTAATTTATTACTACTGTATTACATTTTGTTATCCCAGGAAAATCAGTATGTAAGCTCTATTGAATTTAATTTAATATTTTGGCTAATTTTGCCTTTTAAAGAAAAATTTTAGGTTGGTTTTTCCAACCTTGACTTCCGCTTTGATGATCCTGGTTGGAGATTCGATCCTGATGTCTGTTGGTTGTACTTCGCTTTACAAATGATCCATGTTTCGGTTAATTGATTGTGGTTAAGCTGATGGTCAGCATAGAATGACTGGTTGTATATTATCTCAACTTTTGACTTTCATGCACTTGCCCAGCACTAACGTCTACACTTCACTTCCTTAACACTTCTTTTAGTTTTCATTAATTTTGCACTTTCTTTTAAATTTGACTTTTAATCAACATTAGACTTTTTAAACTTTTTTCACTTATTTAATTTTAATTTCAAAATTTATGACTCTGTCGGCATAGTCACTTCGTAACCTTGACTTCCCAGCATTCTTGAGAGTGTGTCAGGCATAGCCACCCCTTACACTTGCTATAGCAAATTTTTTTCAGAGTACCTCTCCAGAAGGTTAATTGGCTGTATATATAGCCAGAAACTATCGTATTTTACTACCAATTTTTCTCCCTTCTGGGAATATTACGATAATTCCTTATTTTTCATTTTATAGTGCTATTATTGACTTATTCTTGACAGGTAGTGCTTTAGTTATTTATTTTTGAATTAATTCCATTTTTCTAGTCTCTTTATCTTTTATTTAAATTGTTTTATTACAATTAATTATTATCGTTAATCTAGATGTCTGTTGGTACTATAACTCCTCCCTCTTCTATGTCACAGATTTCTGGAGTTTGGATCCACGCAGGTCTGGACTTGCAGCAATTGTAAAATTCACTATTTACCTTAAAACTCTTCTATATATTTTTCTTCTAACTTTTCCAATTTTCTTTAGCCATCATTTTGTAGTCCTCCACTTTGGCTTTCTCGACAACTTTGATTGATTTGGAAACGAAACCATCTACGTCAACGAGTCGCTGTCACAGGCCAGAAGAAGTCTTTATGCTACGGTGAGAGAGGCGAGGAAGCTCAGGAATTATGCTTTTGTATGGACAAGAGGTGGCAAGGTATTTATGAGAAAAGATGAAAAAAGCCCCTTCTTAGTTATAATGAGTAAGACTGACCTAGATAAACTGTCATAAAGTTGAAGATTTTAGTAAAACATTATTAACAAAGTGAATATTTATCTATTTTTGTGTGTAATTTTTTGTTCTTTTTTCTTTTTTTATAGTAATTCCATTGAAGGTACTGGTATTTTTTGGTTTCTTTTGTAATTTTTTTGTTTTAGCCTTAAGCTGAGGTAATCTCTCTTAATAATGGTCAAATTGGGACAGTTAATAGTTTTTGAATATAAATTGGAATGAATGACATTTTAGGATGTAAAGTTTTTTGTCATAATAAGGATTTAGTAGTTATGCATCTTAACATTAGAAGCATGCGGCGAAATTTTGATGAATTTTTAATTAATTTATCAGTCTGTGAGAGAGAGAATGCCGAAAATAATCATACTAACGGAGATATGGATAGGAAGTAGTGAGATTAATTTGTACTTGGTCGACGGATTTAATATTATTCAAAATTGTAATGAGGGTTATAGAGCAGCAGGTAGAGTTATTGTGTATATTGCAGAAAAAATTAATTATGAGAATATGTTGGTTTCTTTATCTACATGTGATGCGTTGTGTACTAGGATTAAATATTTAAACTTTGAGTTTGTACTTCTGGCAATATACATACTGCACAGCGAAGCGGTACATAAGTTTATTTCTGAAATTGATAGTTACCTTGTTCAAATAAATAACAATGATAATCTTATTGTAATTGGGGATATGAATATTAATTTGTTTGATAAGTCAAGTATTGTAGATGATTATCAACTTGTAATATCTAGTCATGGTTTGGAATCCTTAATTAATGTGATAACACAGCCATCAAGTGGTTCTTGCCTAGACCACGTTTTGGTCAGATTTAAGCGAGTAGATTTATATGACGTAGAAACAGCTGTTTTGGACTTCGGAATAACAGATCATAATCTTGTTGTAGTAGGCCTAACCTACGGTAATAATAATATAGGTGATAACGGCGCAGTAGGGCTAAGAATCCCTCGTATTGATTACTCTTTATTTCGTGGGCATATAGCTGAGGTGGATTGGTCCGAGGTTTACTCACAGAATGATGTAAATAATGTGTTTGATTTGTTTATTTCAAAGTTTATGGCTTGTTTGAAAGAAAGTGAACGAGAAATTTATCAACAAAAGAAATCCCTAAAAAAACTTAAGCCATGGATAACAGATTACTTGTGCCAACAATTAATAAAACGTAATAAATTACACAAAAAAAACTAAATTCAAAATTAATAAGTTTTATAAATCCTTTAGAAAAAAGTTACACTTTGAAATTAAAAAACACAAACAACTTTATTTTGATAATTTATTCAAAAAATGTAACGGTGATTCAAAAAAGGAATGGCAAATCATTAATGAAATTACTGGCCAAAGGAGAAAAAATGTCGAAATTAATTTAAGAAGTGAGAATGGAGTTATTGTCACTAATTCCTTAAATTTATCGAATATGTTTAATAAATACTTTGTAAGTGTGGTTGAAGAAATTAGAAATGGTATTGTATATGAGTCCTGTACTTCTATCATGGATATTTTTCCCGTAGCTTCTCAAGAACGGTCTATGTTTATTGAGCCAGTAACCCCAGCTGAAATTGTAAAACTCATAGCAACTTTAAAAAACAATAAAGCTCCCGGAATGAGCTCAATAGCTTTAAAAGCAGTCTCAGAGCTGATTTCTAATGTCTTCTCATATTTATGTAATTTAAGTTTTGTCTCCGGTATTTTCTCTAAGAAACTTAAAAGAGCTGTGGTTATACCAATTTATAAAAATGGTGATAAACAGTTACCTGGTCAATATAGGCCAATATCTTTGATATCATCTATATCTAAAATTTTGGAGAAATGTATGAAGTCAAGGATGTTATCCTTTCTGTACAAGACTAAATTTTTTAGTAAAAATCAGTTCGGTTTTTTAGCAGGTAGCAATACAGAAACTGCTATGCTCAATTTTATGGATGATATTATGGGTGGGATAAATTGTGGGAAGAGCGTTGGTAGTATGTTTCTGGATGTGACAAAGGCTTTTAATTGTGTTGATCACAATCTCCTATTAGAAATTTTGTCAAAATGTGGCGTCAGAGGTATTGTTAGTAATTGGTTTTCGAGTTATTTGACTGATAGGGAACAATGTGTGAAAATTTTGGGAAGTGTTGGTGGGATGGATAAGAATAAGTACGGAGTCCCCAAGGATCAGTGCTAGGAGCTATTTTGTTTATTATATATGTAAATAATTTATGTAAAGGGAGGCTGCAGGGATACATATATGCTTTTGCTGATGATACAGCTTTGTGTTACGTTAGGAACACATTGCAGGAAGTACAGTCAGCTATGCAAGCAGACCTAGATGCTCTAAGGTGGTGGTTTTCAAAACATTACATGAGCTTGAATACTAAAAAACCCTGTTACTAGAACTTTAATTTGAGAGGAGAGTCGAAATTGTTTAAAACACCTCTACGGTATAAGTGCATGAAGTGTGTAATAAGAAATATGACATGTAGTTCTTGTATTGTAATAGAACAAGTTAAATGGTGTAAATATTTAGGAGTGGTTTTGGATGAAGGTCTGTCATGGAAATTCCATATAAAGGCACTGCAATACAACTTAAATAGAATCTTACGTGTATATTTTCACTTGAAGGGAATTGTGTTCCTAGATATGTTCTGTGTAAAATATATTTTTCAATGGTTCATAGTTGGTTGGAATACGGAATCTGTTGTTGGGGAGGTACATATATCACGAGCAATAATCCTTTGATAACAGTACTACAAAAAATGTTTACAAGACTGATCATGCATAAAAGGAGGAACGTTTCATCACTGCCATTATTTCGACAACTATCTACTATATTATTATCTCTTAGATATTTATATATATTTAAGGTTATGAAAATTTTTTATATAAGGAGCGGACGCTTTTCAGATCTGCAGTACAGAAATGATTACTTGCTTAGACAGAGGAACAAAGTTTTTGTACCCAGAGCAAAATTGACAATCTATTCAAAATTTTACTCTGTAGTCGCACCTAGAATATATAGGCTAACCAACTTCCAGGAAAAAATTAAAGCCTGCACAAACCGAAACCAATATCTAATTCTTTTGAAAAGCTGGCTTTTGGGCATGGACTGTGTTGAAGGTCTGTTGGAGGTTGTGGTATAGGAATGCATTACTATTCTAATTTTGTTTGGATGCGTGGATGAATGTAAGAGATGTGATAGGGGTGTGGAAGTGTTTTTTTTTCCTCTTAATAATTGTGTTTATTGTTGTATTTCTTTTTACCATGTTAAACTTGGAGATAGGGATGTGTATATATTGGTATGAGAGAGAATATGTATAGACTATTATGGTATGTGAGTGTTTGTACGTTACGTATGTGTAAGTTTTTACCGCTTTATATTTATCTAATAGATGCAAATAGATGGGCATAATTATCATAGAACAAATTATTATTTAACAAATTATAATATTTGTAATAAATATTAAATTTAATTTGAATTTATTAATAGTTTAACTGCTCCCGATGGTCTCTTGAATTCTGTTATTTCTTCTTTTTTCTCTTTTTACTTGAGATATGCAGCCTCAAAACGGGTAGACCCATGGAGGCTGCTGTATTCCATTCCGTATATTTTTGTTTATCTTAAGTTTTTTTTTGTTTAGGATTTAGAAGTAATATTGTTTTGGTTTTTCTTTCCTGTTGTTGTGTGTTTTAATTTAAAGTAATGTATTATTATGTCATATGTCAATTTATTTGTTTTGTTTTAGTTTGTTGTTAAAGAAAGCTTTATTTTTTATCTTATCTCTTTTTCTCAATCTAAATCATGTTTTGTTTATCTAATTGTAATAATAGGAATGGAAAATAATAAAATAAAATAAATAAATGTCTGTCGGTCCATTCTTTCACAATACGCTATGCAACAATCGTCGTAATTTCCAATTTCAACTTTTCACACCTTTTAATTAAATGTTTTCAAACTTCACTATTGTGGTGCCTCGCGTGTATAAGTCCGCTACCCGCGAAGGATATAATATCCGCACTTGATTTCTCACTTTTTCATTTATAGGCTTGTTGTTTACTGGTCACCCTAGGATTTACATATTCTTTTTATTAAGTATGGTAATTCTAATCATATTTTATTAATTTCCATAAGTTATCTTTTTTTGGTTTCACGCAAAGGTGTGAAAACTATAACTTTTATAGTTTTTTTCAATATTTTAATTTTCTCTTTATTTTTCTCTTAAACTTTATCCTTTTAACAAAATCTATACAAAACATTTTCAAAATTTTCTCTTATTCAAAATTTATTAGATTTTTGAATTGGTCATTTTCTGCTAGCTTTTTAAATATTACTTTTTTCAAAAATACTTCAGGAATCTTTCTTATATTTAGGCATTGTTATGAAAACCTCAAGATTTTTTGATTTTGATCAATTTTGAAAAAATTTTATTCAACTTTTTTGTAGCATGTGTTCGTTTTTATGAAATAACCGTAATAAATCTGCATTGCGTACAACTTGTACTAAAATTACACATCCTTTAACATTATAATTCATCAAATATGAATTTCTTATTCAAAATCGACTAACACATAATTTTACTGTTTTAACAAGTACACGAAAGTTGACTTTAAATCTGGGTATAGTTCAGTTTCACCGAATCGCCATGAACAGCAAATTGATTACAACTTAGTAAAACCTTGTATTAGGACTAAATTTTGATTTTTCTCTTTTTTGACCAAAATATAATCCCATACAACGATTTTCTGTTGAAGAATATACAAGAGAATCCGAAATAAACCTGAGGTAAGTGCAGAAGATAATGCAAAATCAGTCAAAAGAAGGTCAAGACGGAATGTCATTACGAATAGCAGCAGACCTATTTGGAATGCACTATTCTGCTTTATTTTATAGACTAAAAAAAAGTTGGTCAGTTATTCCTAATAATGATGAATCCAATAGGCCTACAGCTGGCACATCCAAAATGCTACAGCACTAAATACACAAGTCAACAAGTATTTACGGCAGAACAAGAAACAATACTTTGTGATTACATAATTAAATGTTCAGTTCTGAATTATGGGTTAACAGACAAATACGACAGCAAGCACATAATTATGCGAAGTGCCTCGACTCAAAAATTCCAAATACTTGGAAGGAAAATAAAATTGATGGGATTGACTCGTTAAAAAGTTTTATGAAACGTCAACCACAACCTACATTAAGAAAACTTGAAAATACTAGTTTGTCAAGAGCTACAGCTTTTAACAAAGCAAATGTAACAGAATTTTATGACAAATATAAGTGTGCACTCAAGACTGAAGGTTTTACAGCAGGAAAAATCTACAACATAAACGAAACAGGTGTATCAACTATCCTACAAGCTACAAATGTTGTATCTAAGCTAGGAGCTCGTCAAGTCGGACAGGCTGTATCTGGTGAACGAAGCACCATGATAACCATGTGCATGATTGTCAACGCAATAGGAAATACAGTCCCTCCAGTATTTGTATTCCCGAAAGCAAAATTTCATGACTCAATGTTGTTTGGGGCACCACCAGGAGGTTTAGGATTAGTAAACAGTCTCAAGAGTGGATGGATGACAGGTCACCTGTTTTTAGAAGTCTTTAAACATATAAAAAAGCATGCATATTGCTCTATTGAAAACAAAATTCTTGTGGTAATGGATAACCATGAGAGCCACTGCACACTTGATACTGTAGTGTATGCAAAGGACTTACTGTAGTGTATGGTGGTAGTGACTTTTCCACCTCATTGCTCTAACCGACTCCAGCCTTTGGATGTTGGAGTCTTGGGACCGTTTTAATCCAAGTTGAGAATTGCACAAAACAACTGGATGATGTCAAACCCAGGCAAGTCTATCAGTATCCGCAACTTAGCAGCTTTGGCAAAAACTGCTTATGCAGCAACATTTACAAATAAAAATATAACTACAGCCTACCCAAAAACTGGTATCTGGCAATTAAACTGTTTGGTTTTTATTGATGAAGACTTTGAAGCATCTTGTGTCAATGCAACTATCACACAGCAAGCTCCATCTCTTCTTTGAAAACTATATAGCAGAAAGTAGCCCTGGCACTAGCAAGGAAAATCCAACAACGATGGTCAGTACACCAGGAAAACCTGATAAAGAGCAACAGAGTGAGGCTTGAGGAAGAATAACACCAGAAGACGTGAGGCCATACCCTAAGGCAGTAGCACAAACTAAAAAAAGTGGGCAGAAAAAAGGGAAGTCAAAAGTATTGACAGAAATGCCAGAAAAAGATAGGATTAAAAAAGAAACTATCAAAAGATTGGAAAAGAAAAGGAAATCAATTGCTAATGTAAGCCAAACCAAATTAAAGTCAAAACCAACCTCAAAAATTTTATTTGTTGATTCTTCTGAAAGTGATAGCGAAGACAATGTTTCTCTCCATGATGAATTAGATTGTGAGGATTTAGACACAGATATTTAGATTTAGGATTTAAAACTAATAGCATCTACAACTTCAGAACTGGAAGAGCAAAGAGATTTTGAAAGAGGCTTAAGTGATTATTTGGTGGTAATGACTTTGTTCTTATTCAGTTTGCTGGAAAGAAGAATGAAGTCATATATGTTGGACAGATTGAAGAAGTAGAAGAAGAAGGAATGCGGTACAAGGTTAAGTTCATGCGAAAAAGGGAAGATACTTGGTAATAAGATACTTTTCCTGAAAAGGAAGACATAAGCTCAATTGAAAGGCATGGCATAAAAATGAAACTACCTCTGAAAATATGTTCATTGCCTATTCTTCACTGGAAAATAAAATTTATTTGGTTCTATTATGTGAACGTGTTCATTTTTATTCACTTGTTGAAATGTACCCCACCAACAGTTGAAAAATCCCCCTCCCCCCCCCCCCCCCGAGTGGAACATTTCAACAACGTAGCCTACATGCTTATTAAAAAAGTAAAAAACTACCTCTTGTAATTTTTTTCAACAATTGGTAAAATGTATATGATATTTCAAATATGGCTTTGTAGTCATTGGTGCTTAGAACTGTTTTTTTTTATTTAGTATAGCTTCACAAAAATTCAGAAGTCAAAATTTTTAAAAGGTGCCCCTCCCTACCCTAATGTATGACACATGAATGTGAACATTTGCCATTTGTCTAACCTATAAATATGTGGATTTCATAGTTTTTAAATTGTGATTTTTCGGTGAAAAAAGTCTTCCGCATTGAAAACATTATTTATTCTTATGAAGTGAGGTATGTAGTAAACGGATAAAAAACAAATACCAAAAATTAGCAGTCAGGCTACAATAAATAAATACCACAAACAATGCTATAAAAATAACAGCAACTATCTTACAAAATTATTTATAATCCGTGACAAATACATTCTGCAAAGTCATAAAAAAACCACACTTTCATAAATATAATCTGTAAGTTGTAAATGGTAAATAATCAATCGTATCTAATCAAACATATCCTAGACGTCAAATATTTGTTGTGTAGATAGTCACCGGTATATAATACTACCTATATGACAATATTATTTAAGACAGTTTAATACTCATAATTTATCTACTGTATCTATCCTATAAAACTCTATCTCTACTATTAACTTATCATAGAATGTGGCAACATCTCTCCCCAATTAAAAGCCTCTTACTTAATATTAATACCGTAAAACATAGCCTATAACAACAAAAATCTTAAAAGAATATTTTTAGTTCTCCCCACCCCAAAAATTCAAATTCCAATGTGTCCCCTAAATTTTAATGTGTAAAATTTAATTTTTACAATTTATAGTTTTGACAATATCAATCAGCCAGTTCCATATTATCCGAATTCCACACTCCCTTAATTCATCTACTGTAGAAGTGTAGCTTCTTTGTACTTAAACAGTTGGTTTATTTTCATAATAGTATCTCATTAGGTAAGGATGCAAGGATGACAGCAAAATTTGGTAAATATGCAGTATACATGTCTTTGTGATTTAGTAATGAAAATTAAGCATTGTATTAATTATTGGTAGATATGTAGATGATGTTTTATGTTTATTTGAAGGTACTGACCACCAACTTGAGTGTTTTTTAAATCATTTAAATTCTATTAACTCGGCGATACAATTTACTATGGAAGTAGGACAGAAAAATCAAATTAATTTTTTAGATCTTACAATTAAAATCATTGATGGTAAGCATAATTTCAGCAATTTTAGGAAACCTACGTTTAGTGACAACATTATACATGTTACATCACAACATCCTTATAATCATAAATTAGCTGCTTTCCATAGTATGTTGTATCGCCTCATTAATATTCCTATGTCTAATGATGTTTTTTGTGCTGAGCTTGTATGCATCAAACAAATAGCCATTAATAATGGTTATGAAGTTAATCTCATTGATAAAATGTTAAAAAGAAAATTAAAAAATAATGCTAAATTATTTATTTTTCCAATAGTCAATTCTAATAATTCCACACAAAAGTGGTGTAGAATTAACTATTTTGGTAAAGTTTTAGAAAAGAAAAAACACTGTAAACCAGCTTATTATTCTAAACAAAATTTAGGAAAGATGTTAGTAAATTCCAAAGATAAAATAGAAAAAATGCAAAAAAGTGGTGTGTACAAACTGACATGTAATATTTGTAATGCTGCTTATGTTGGCCAAACAGGCTGTAGTTTTAAGTGTAGGTTAGGTGAGCATGAAAGGAGTGGCGGTTAGGTTATAATGATTCTAGTTTTTCTAACCATTTAAAAAATCATACGCTGACAGATTTTTATTCTAATATTAATTTTTAAATTCTACATGTGAACGTAAAAAGTACAAAATTAAATGTTTTGGAAATTTTAGAAATTAAGAGATTTTTGTGTAATGATGCTAATCAAGTTTTAAATGACCAAACGGAATTTTTGTCATTTTCTCCTTTACTTCAACCTCTATTCAAGGTTGGTTAATACCTGTGTCAATGACCAGTGGGGGGGTTTCCCCCCCCCGGGTCTTTGTGCTTTGTTTGCTAACGGGATTTTCCTGCCTTTCTCAACCTTTTATAATAGTTCTTGTGTGTATTGTATTTAGTCTTGTAAGAGCCTCGTCAATACCGTAACTGACAAAACCATGGTCGGCTAGACCAAACAAATTATAGAATTTACAAATGAAAAATTGTGTTTTATTTGTTTAATGAAAATTATGCAAATCATGTTGTATGTATCTCCTATTGTGACCATTACATCATACTTTCAATCTGTAAAATCGTTTAAATTACAAAAATCAATTATTTCTGTAAAAAATAAACAGTTAAAAAGTGTGAATTCCTGGCCATGTGAATGAAAGCATTAGTCAATCTATTGAATCTAGAGATGTGATGAAAAGAACAGAACTACTATTTCAGAACAGTTCTTTGACCAGAACCGTTATTTAAAAGAACAACTCCGCAAAAACTATTGTTCCGCAAAGAAAAGTCATATTCATTGCTGCATCCACTACTCACTGGCTACGCCCCATATTTTATGACCCATAAGTCATAACTAACAATAAAGGCTAGGTTTCCCTTCTTAGCCTTTTGTCGTATTTAACAATATATTTTATTGTCTGTACCCCTCTAAAACACATTGTATATTTTTTGTTCACTAGTTCCATGTTTCATCATGTTTGTACTTTAGTTTTAATTCAGACATTTGGTGAAACTGAATCTCACAACACTTGATGAGACGTAGTAAAAGAACTATAGGTCTGGGAAGGTAACTATACATATAATATGGTTACCTAACCAGGCCTAGTAAAGGAAGTACAGATCTGGGAAGGTCTCTATATATATATATATATATATATATATATATATATATATATATATATTTTTTTTTTTTATGTATATATAAGTTTATGTAAGCATAAACAAGCAGGATATTTCTTATCTTAAAACAAACTTTACAGTTCAATGCATAAAGGTCAACATCTAGCTTGGATTTAAGAAGGCCTAATCCAAGTACTTTGTTTGTTTAACAAGACAAACAGATAAATCCGGTAGTCTTTATTGGCTTCCAAGTGGTTGTATGGACTGGTTAGATGGATTTTGTTTTTTCTATAAAAAGAACATTCATTGTGAAAGTAATTGTGCGCGTTCTAACTATATTTCATAAATATATATTGCACATTATCAAGCAAGTGTAATGTTTTTATATTATAACTCAAGTTATTAACTGTCGTCAGTATCAGTTAAACCTACTATTTTCTAATAAGTGTAAATAGTGTACTCCTGCTGTTCACACATAACGGCATCATAACTAACTCATGAGGTTACAATGACAACAAAAGGTCAGACGGTATTTTCTTATGTTTGAGGCTCATCCCCGGGGAAAATTGGTATTTCTCTTTAAAACATTATATCATAAACAGTACTAAATTATTTATGTTATCTCTGTTAAATTGTAAAAGTTTGTTTTGTTTGACTTCTTATAACATTGTGAATTCATTTTATTTCTGTTTAAATTAGAGGAAAGTTAAGTTCAGTTGAATCATTTATGTAAAGGAGCTCCTATTAATTTCATGTTTTGTTTTATTTTATTTTAATAAGGTTGTATCTTTTATAAACAAATATCTATGAATTATACGTTTGGGAATACATTGCTGAATCAAAGTTAATTAATTCCTTCCATTATTCCTAGTGACGCGGTTAGGGTGCTAAGTTCACTAGTTAAGATTAAAAAAATATATTAAAAAATCTATTGCTTCCACTGCTTAGCTTTAGCATCCTATTTTTCAAAACCGAAAATTTGTGTTTCAAAGGGGGATAATGAGAAAGTCATTAGTCTCATGTTAAATTTAAAACGTTTAAATTGGCGCGCTAAACCCAATAAAGTAGGAATACGATAGTGCGGTGACGTCACGCGAGGCCAAGGCAAAACTTTGCTTGTCCAAGCGTGAAAAGCCAAACTATGGTAGTTCTAATTTTATTAAAAAACTAAAATATTAAGTTATATAATTATTCAGTAGAATCAGTCAACTAATAATATCAACAAATAAAAGTACTTAAAACAAAAAAGTTATTAAAGAAATTAGAAGGGCTCAAAAACCTAAAATTTGCAAAAAGGGGAAATTCAAAAATCAAAAGTAATAGAGTCATAAACAATAGGGGACATAGTAATAATCAGAAATAAACAATAAATAAAAATAATAACAACAAGGGGAGAATGGACTTAGAAAGTCATTCTTGGAGAGTTTTTTTTTTAATTTTTAAAGGTGAAAGGGGAATAAACTAAATAATAATAATAATAGCAATTGAAAAGACAATCGTAGGGAATAATAATATGTGATCAGAATAAGATTTAAAGTTAAAATGGGGGAAATATAATAATAACAAAAGGTAAAAAGTTAAAGACCAAAAGCGGTGAAAATAAATGTTAAAGGGGAGAAATAAGAAATGAATAATGTGTGTTAATGATGTAAAAATGCAAAACAACAGAGCAGAGTTGAAAATTGATAATAGGGGGATTTTATAAACAAATAATACGACGCTCAAAAAGTCACGACTTCGAGCACCAATAACTCGAGAGCCAAGTGAGCTACGAAGAAAAAACTAAAAAGTTATTTCCGTCATAGGACCAGGAGAAGAACCTTTGTGCAAAGGAATTTTGAAAAAGGACTTAAATAAAAAGTTAGATAGTGATAAAATAGACATTCGGGAAAAGTGCGGTAACTCGAAAAATACGCGGCCGAAAACGACGAATCGAGTTCGACAAGACCCTCAAGAACGGAAAGAAGAAGAAGCCGAAGAGAAATCAAAGATCGGGCCAGCCGTTCAAAAGTTACAGCAAGATGTACGAAAAAGTGTTCAAAATCACAATCTACAGGATTTTTCATGAAAGTCGCTGCAAGTAGCATGACATCACAGATCAGAAGTTGGACTCGCCTGACCAACTGCTAACACAAATAAAGTGAAATAATAGAAAGATCCAAATATCTATTAAAAGGGTTTTTAATGGAAAATAGTTAATAAAAACAATACAATAGATAAAAACTAAACCTAGAACAGCTTCTAGTATAAAAGTTTCGGAGAAAAGCAGCCGAAAACTACGAAATATACAGAAGAGACATTTCTTCGCGAGAGGAAGAAAAAATGGTTACCTTTTGCGGGAACATTCCCACAGAAAGGGAGAACCAAAATTGTCAGTCGAAAGACGGATACTCTAGTCTCAGTCGCCGGACAGGAAAGACGTTTCTTTAGTCACTCTACTATTTTTTTCTAAATTCAACTTAGCAAATTTCAAGATAAATATTTCAAGTAATAGTAAAAATAACTTATAAAAATTTTTCAACTAATTTCGAGAACCTTCTGCAAGAAGATCCATCTACAGTGAAGGCTACGAAATTACTACCAGCAGTCAACAACTTTAAAATATCCAGGAATTGGAGAGAAAATAACTTGAGGACATCATAAACCGATTACAGCAAAGAACTTCACAACTTCAAGATCTTCATGTTAAGTGTGAAAGTACACTAAATCTAAGGAATAATTCGAGAAAAGTAAATTCATTTAAATAGTAAATTCATTGGGGAAATTGTGAAAAATTAACTTCATTAAATTCAATTTTCACTCTGCTTAGGTTTAAAATATTTTTCAAACTTAAATAAGACTATTTCAGTTAAGGAAAAACTATTTGTAGTCCTAGCTGGAATAGTCAAGCTTTTTCCAATTTGTATTAGTAAATATGGAATTTATATTAGATTAATTGTGTTATATTTTGTTGTTTGTTGTGTTATAAAATTTAAAATTGTTTTAATGTGTTTGATGATAAATAAGACATAAAATTTTATTCTCAAGTGTAATTCTTTTCATTTACCATTCTGGTTTTTTAACATTGCTTTTTTAAATAACAAGAGTAAGAAATTCATAAATATAAATGTGCTCTGGTAAAATATAAGAAATATAAAGTATTGAAAAATTATTATCAGAATTCAGGAGCCGATTTCTTCCAAAAGGCACTTCTCCAGAGAGAGAGAGAGAGAGAGAGAGAGAGAGAGAGAGAGAGAGAGAGAGAGAGAGAGAGAGAGAGAGAGAGAGAGAGAGAGTGGGTAAAGGTAAATAGTAAATTCAGTGAGCGATAAAATGAAATTCAGGGAATTTTCTTAGAATAAAAAATTGTAAGTTATTGAGAACAAACTCATACTTGCAAAAGCCAAGCTTCGCAATATCTTTGATTAATAAAAGTGTAAAAGTGAGTAACTTGGTCTTGTCCGTGATTGAACAGACACGAACTCCTGACGAGTGACGTTCCAAAGCGAGGTTCGAAACACAAAAGAAGCGAGAGGTCGCGGTAAGTGATGTTCCAAAGCGAGGTACGAAATAGCCGGAAGGGGTAGGTCGCGGCAGTGTGTGTTTGTTTGTTTGTTGACCTTACCGGATTTTCAATTCATTTACTAGGAGTGGTTGGGTCAATATATATATACCTAGTGATTAACCAGTTGAATGACACGCTATTATCGGTAAACCTCACACGGCCAGAATTTGGACTTTTTTACAGCTTATTTTAGACAGAAATAATGGATTATAGTAATTCAAACGGATTGACAGATTGTAAGGATGATCTAATGGTCACAATAGGAAGTATGTAAAATACGATGTGCTTTAATTTTCATTACTAAATTGCAATGACATGTATTCTGTATATTTACCCAAAATATTGTATTATACTAATAAAAAAAAGTTCGTAATAAAAATTCTTATTATTTTCTATTGGTAATCAATTGAAACTGTCACAAAAATTTGTTTGTAAATATCATAAAATTTAATCTGCAATAATAACAACATACAAATTGAAAAACTAGAGTTCAATAGTATGTTTTATAGATACAAAAAAACTACAGGCCTATAAATAAATAAACATGAAGGACAAAAATAGACGGGATGCAACTGTTCCTAACATTTTGAAATATAACATAACCTATCATATAACTTGATTCTGAAATTCTGAAATTATTACAACTGATTAATAATAGAAATTTCTACTCCTTAAAACACATACACACACACACACACGTGCACACACACGTGCACACACACACACACACATACACACACACGCATGCACACACAATCTCTAAACGCTTTCGTAAAATAATTATTGTCAAAATAACTTATGTCCAACTGATTAGCCTACTCAATAGTCAATAGTCAATAAGTGCTTTATAGCCGGTAAACATTTTACAATGTAATGGACAAAATTCAAAAAAAAACAAAGTACATCAATTTACAAATACATACTTTAAAAAACATATTCATATCTTAACACATTCAGTGACATTAACTTTATACCACATTTCATATATTCATTTAATGAGTAAAATGCCATACTCATAAGCCAACCCAAAATGACATTTTTAAACTAACTTTCAGACAACTCTCTAATTTCTAGTGTTAATTTATTAAATAATTTATATTGTTTATATTAAAGAAATGCACAGCGTATTTATTTTATTTTGTGAACAGTTAATAAAACAGAAATGTTTTCTTTTTTTAAATGATGTAGAACCAATATCGTAAAGTTTTGATTAAATGTTTTGTAGCAAAGAGAAATAATGTGTTAATGTAATCCATACATTTTTGTTGGTTTCTCCGATATGTGAGAAGAAGGTATGTAGGCTAATCATCAGCTAAATTTCAGTACTTTCATAAAGTATTAAAAAAGCAAACTTTAATAAATATAACCCATAAATTCTAAATTGAAAATGTAATAAAACTAATCAACCATGTCGTAATTTACACAATCATTTGTTGTGTAGGTTAAAAACCTTTCTGTGCTGAATAAAAAATTTCAGTTTCATTAACTTCAAACCCTACCATGAAAAGAATAAAATAATAGCCCTACAGTATATTATTAACGTGCTATTCGCTTTTTCACCACAAAAATTGAAAATGAAAAGTACCAACAACACATACACTTAGGTTATGTACATATTGCAAAAGGAATTCTCAAGTTCACTTATAACTGTCAAGAAACCAACATTAACTTCCAAAACTGTCACAATTAAACCTATTTTACAAAATAAATATTTTCCATAGGGAATAATTTTTAATAGTGAAATTTCGATATGTATTACAAAATGTAATAGCCTAATAAACATGAGAACTTTGATAACAACATTTTAATTTCAAATGTTAGGATCATGTATTGTATAAGACATTAAACGATTTAAGGATCACTTTAGTTTTTATTAAAGTACGATGATTTCGATAATGTAATAACATATTTAAGTGATATTTCAAGTAAATAATGGTTGAAATATTTAAATAGGCCTATAGGTAATTGACTTATAACCTTGTCCTAGGCCTGTGCTGAATTAATTGTGTGTCACGTACGATATAAACAAAACAATAATTATTTGAGAATTCGATGTAAAGATTATTTTATAAAATGAGTCAAATTTTTTTTACTACCTACATACCTTATTTTGAAATTGTAATATAGAAAAATTACATATTTTAACGCGAAATTCAATTTTTCACTGAAAATTTTCAAATGGAAAAGTACCAAATTCACTTATGCTTAGGTTATGCAGGCATCGCAATGGAAATTTGTAAGTTAAAAAATGACTTCTAAAACATTAACCTGTCAATTATAACTAAACGCGGCTATATGGATTCGATTCGATTCCATGGATTCTATTCCAAATGTGTTTGTAGCATTGAGAATACTCTTAACACTCCCGGTAAAAGTAGTCAGCGGCGAGAGAAGTTTTTCAAAGATGAAATTAATAAAAACCTATCCAAGGTCTACTGTGAGCCAGGAACAATTAAGTGCATTGGCAACTTTGGCCATTGTAAATGCTCTATTGAATCAAATGGAAGCAGACATGCTTTTAAATGGGTTTCTAAAGATGAAAGAAAAATCTCCTTTTAATCTCTTCGTAATCATTCAAGTAGATATAATCTGTATATGTATTTATAGTATAACATAACAGTAACAATGATGACAGTTCGTAAATAAACTTCTGGTTTGTAAAATAGCTTTTTGTGTATTCTTTTTTGATTACCTTCTACCTTTGATTTTGTGAACAATTATTGTTCAGTAAAGGTACTTTTATTTGTTGGGGGGGGGGGGGGTTATTTGTTTGCTTACACTTGAAAAAAGACCTAGGGCTGGCCCTGGCACTTATATATCCTAGTTCACCTAGCCATATAATCACCTAACCAGACCTAATAGAAGAAATATATAGTCACCTAGCAGACCTAAATAAATCTAATAATTTTTACCATGGCAAATAATAAACACAGAGTGATGACACATTCACTAACTTTTGACGAATGTAGTCAAAATATTAACATAAGTATTCGTAACCAGGCCTGAATTTCATACTAATATATTTCTTATTTTATACTTAAGTAATGGATTTTTGTACTTCAAAAGTGTCTTGCAACACCTAATATCTCATTTTCTCAAAATACAGTAGGTAGTAATCGATTTCGACAAATTTCCAAACTAAATTTCAGACCGAGGTAGATTGCATAATTATCTAATTCAATAGTACTACTTAATGAATAATATTTTCATTATTTTAATGAAAAATAGAATGTATAACATACTAGGACCTCCACCAATTTTTTTGTATAATAGGCCCTATAATTTAAAGTCCAATCTACAATTTAAGAAATATAGAAATTGAAAATTTGAGATGTCACAGATACCCCAAATAATTAATTAGGCCCTGTAAACTTACTAAAATAAAAAAACTCATAATCCTATAAAATAAAAACGGTAAATACCTATTGTACATTATTATCAGATTTTGATATGAAAAATTATGAAAGCGTTATCTTCTATTCAAACAATCAGATCATATTTTTTGCCGGAAAGCATGTTTCAAGTCCCAAAATGTATATCTTCACTGTCAAATAACACATAGAAAACAAAGGAACTCAACTGTTATTAGGTTAAATCCAGCTCTGATTACGAAAGCCTAGGTTAATATTTATGACTAAGCTAGTAAAGTTAGAGGATATATAACATTTCGATGTTTATTACTAAAACTACAGTAGGCTATATAGGCCTATATTTGTTATGGTAAAAAATATTTGTTTTATTAAGTCTGACTAGGTGACTATTTAGACTCATATCTATATATAGTCACCTAGCCAGACCTAATAAAACAAGCGATCACAACATTCACTGACTTGACAAACATAGTTATCAATATTAATGTAGGCAGTCGTAACCTAAGCTGGATGTACTTTTATATTTCTTATTTTCTACTAAACTAATGCAGGGTATGGTAATTATAGGCTATATTGTACAACTATCTGAATTTTAGTCGATAAAAAATCATGCAAATTTAAAATATTGGTAATTGTTCAGTTGATACTGCGTTGTGATTTAATACAGAAATTTTATGAAATTATGTTTTACATACCTCATTATGAAACAAATATATCATCCTTAAGATGGGAAGACCATTTTCAAATATGATAATATAATATAATTTATTTCTGTCAATTATTTACTGCAACACCCCAATTTCGATATTTTTTAGTTATTTTTATACTACATACCTGTCTTCATAAGAATAGTAACATTTTTTGTGAACAAAAATGTTTTGCAGATATGAAATATTTGTAGGTTAAGTACAGATGGCAAACACAATGTTTCAACTGAGTTACTATGTTTATATCGGAACACCAAAGTAAAGCAACATTGAGTGTAGATAGTACTTGGATATCTGACTGCTTGGGAACACTACATGCAAAATTTCAATTGGGATTAATGTTGTCATACGATATGTAGGTTTATTTACGTGTATGTATGTATATATATATATATATTAGCTACATTACTTGATCTTGTAAGGTAAAAACAATTCACATACAAACCTATTTTAACATGTAATTCACTTAATTGACCTTAACCTAGAAAATGTGAAATTAAGGTGTTTTTTTTCCGTGAAATACATTTTTGTTCACATAAAAATGTTATTATTTATATGAAGATACAAAAAATAAATAATGAAAACAAAATCAAAATTGGGGCACTACAGTAAATAATTACCATATATATAACCCATATATATATATATATATATATATATATATATATATAATAGTTACCTTCCCAGGCCTAATAAAATATTAATATTTAATATGTTAAAAATACTAATATAGCATACAGTGTATAACATAAACATAGATTTGATAATGCAGCCACTAACTTGACTCAAGTAGTCATTACATGAGCACTGAAACCTTCTCTAACTTGACTAACGTAGTCATACAGACAAACCTACACATTCATAATAACCCAAAAAAGCCTTGATTTCCTCAATATTAATGGATTTTAGACTTTAAAATTATCTAGCGTTGTCAAAAAATATAAAGCGTTGATTAATGACAATAAGGTAAATAGTTTGTTTGCATGATTTTTAGCGACTGAAATGCTGTGAGGTACAATACATAATTACCTTAATGTATTTTGTGACTTGAAAATTGTCTTTTGACAAAAAACAAATGATCTGAACACAACGTAATTAGTTAACGATTTCATAATTTTGAATAGCAAAATCCAATAATGATGTACAATAGATATTTACCATAAAAACTATTCTTCAGAATTAAGTGTCTAACCTCTCTATCAGTGATGGATCACTTACGTAAAAGAAGTGTTTATATTAAACTTCTGGAAAAACTTATAACAGTATTATTTCTGTTTCCATTTCTATACATATGATATTTATAAGCAAGGCAATTATGCATTGAAGGTCACCCTAGTTTTTAGTAGCTAAAAATCAAGGAAACAATCTATTTAGGCCTACCTTGTTTGTCATAATCAGATATTGTATAACAAAGCAAAACAATTTTCAAGTCTCAAATTAAAGTTTTAGAAATAATTTTTGAACTTACAAATTGCTATTGCAGTGTGTACATAACCTATGCATATGCGAATTTAGTACTTTATAATTTGTGTAATTATGCAGTCCACCCTATTTTTTAGTCGATAAAAATGATGCAAACTTAAACTATTTACCATTCTTTGTCATTAATCTGATATTTTTTACATTGGTAATTATAAGTCTCAAAATCCATTAATATTGAAGATGCTGACACTTTTCGACACAAGGAATTAAGGCTTATTTGGGTTAATGACAACATGAATCAAGTTTGTGACTGCATTACGAGTCTATGTTTACAAAGGTCTGGGAAGGTTATATATAGGCCTATATATATATATATCTTCCCAGACATTTGTCCTTTAATTTACACACCATTTTTACAATAATGTAACTTACAGCGTATAACATAAACATAGACTGGTAATATAGTCACAAACTTGACTTACGTTATTATTGTACACATTCGTCATAACCCAAAAAATCCTTGTCTAAATTGTAGGCCTAAGTTTCATCTATATTAATGGATGTCGAGACTTGAAAATTATTTATTAATGTTAAAATATCAGATTAATGACAAATAATGGTAAATAGTTTAAGTTTGTATCTTTTTTAGAGACTGAAAAATAAGGTGGACTTCAATGCATAATTACCCAAATTAAAAATATTAAATTCACTTATGAGTAGGTTATGTACACATCGCAATGGCAATTTGTAAGTTCAAAAATTACTTCTCAAAACTTTAATTAATAAACTTTAAAAGCTTATTTTTAAGTAAAATTATTATTTAACCGTTAAATTTCAACATAAAAATAAAAAAAGAATAAAATTTTGAAAAGTTAGAATAGTTACTGTATTAATCTATAGGCTTTCAATTATTCACTGAAAAAGTTTATTTCCGCATTATTTCAAAATAAGGTGTACAGTATAACACCTAGACAATTTTTTTAAATAATCTGTATATCAACTTATTTTGAAATTGAAATAACCTGAATTTTTCACTGAAAAATTGAAAAATATCTTTTTTTAAATAATATTTTCAATTAATAATTGTGTGTCTGGTCTTCATCCATAATGTTAACATCCCAGTAGGCCTAAATGACAATGACACAAACAACATTCTATTGAAAAATATGTTTTAACAAAAACAATTTTTGTTTTAACAAAAATGTAATGCACATGCATCATACAATCTTGATATTAGGTGACATTTGTATGTCAGTGGTTAAAATGTAGTCAAAACCTATAGATTAATACAGTATTCTAAGTTTTCGGTAAATTAATGTTGTGATTCAATATAGAAATATCATGAAATCGTGTTTTACATACCTCATTATTAAAAAAATTGGATCATCCTTAAGCTGGGAGACCCTTTTCAAGTATGTAAATCCATTATTTCTGTCTAAAATGAGCAATTTAAAAGTACGAAATCCTAGCCTTATTAGGTTAAGATATCCGTTTACGGTAATTCATATGGCAATGATTGTGAATATATTGAGTGCCTCATCACTCGATGTTTATGTTCATCCACAAAAAGCAAATAGGTTCGGATATGTAAATATATGTTTTAATGTATATTTAGTAAAGATAGGTAAGAATAGTTATATATAGTTACTTAACCAGAACTGGTAAGGAAACTATATATATTTACATAATTTATATATATATATATATATATAAATATATATATATATATATAGCCTACATTTACTTCCCGAGATCTACTTCACATAATTCTGAAATTATATAGCGTAGTAATACATATCTGTTATAAGACACTTTTAACGACATGCAATTCTTGACTTATGTAACCTAGACGCATAAGCTCATAGTCATCGTGTATTCTGATAATTAAATGCACATTTTAAAATTGTTTATTTTAACAGAAATATTAGATTATCATACTTGAAAATGGTCTTCCCAGCTTAAGGATGATCCAATCGTTTCATAATGAGGTATGTAAAACACGATTTCATAAAATTCCTATATTAAATCGAAACGCTGTATCAACTGAACATTTACCAACTTTTCGAAATTATATTCTTTTTTATTTTTAAGTTGAAATTTAACAGTTGAATAATTATTTTATTTAAAAAAAGTAATGTTTTAGAAGTAAGTTTTGAACTTACGAATTGCCATTGTGAGGTGTAGGCTACATAACCTATGCATACATGAATTTGGTAAGCCTACTCTTTTGTTTTTAGTGAAAAAGTGAATTCGGCTTTAAAATACTAATAAATCAATCACTAGAGCACTGTGGTGATTGTATATGAACAAGGAAAAAACCCAAAGCCACAAAATAACACAACTACACAAAACTATACAATGTGTTTATATCACCTTATGTACATTTGCATGTTGAAATGTACATAAGGAAATATAAACGCATTATACAGTTTTGTGTAGTTGTGTTATTTTGTGGTTTTTTCCTTAGTCATTTTAAAATATCAAAATAAGGTATGTAATAAAAAAATTAGAGAAATTAAATTAATTAATCTGTTTATCGATTTATCAAATAATTACCAAAGTTATCACTAAATTATTATATATCTTTTTTTAGGCCTATACAAATGTTTACTAGCCTATATTACACACTTGGTGCAACAGAAGTGTGTTATTTTTATTTGCAATTTGTTCCTCTCTATTTAACCACTGCCATTTCCCTTGAATGATTGATTACTGCACACAATTTTTTTGGTCTATATCAGTTGCACCTCATCCTCAGACAAATAAGGTAGTATAAGTTTGCATCATTTTTAACAACTACATACTAGGGTAACCTTCAATTCATAATTACCATAAGTAAAGACTAGGCTAAGATTTTTTTGGTTAAAAGAATACTGAATAATATTAGAATAAGTTTCATATTTATACATTTTAAGTCCCCACACATGTATACTACTATTTTCAAATGTTCACAGTATGGCTGGTATGAGCCTTTTAGAAGACATGTAACCAATAAGCCAAGTAAAACTAGAGCCAAACAAAAATGTCTACACCTAGCCTACTTAACTAATCTAACCTAAAAATACCAGAGCTCAAACTTACACAAAATGTAGTTTTAATTATATCAATTGATATGTCAAAATTGATCGATAAACATAACCTAATTTTAACAACACAATTTTTTTTAACCGATATCGCATGAAAAAATTTAAGTACAAATTTTAAAATTTCAGAAAGATGTTCCAAAGACCTATATTAAATTATTAAATAGGCCTACGCCTATAAGCCCATCCCATTTATGAAACGTTTAAAAGCACGATTGTTTCTTACCACACATTAGCAATTATGTTATTTTATTTTAATTTAATTTATACTCTTACCTCGCTAACTCTAAATAATATTATAACAACAAAAACTTACTTAACATCGATCTTAATCACAACATTCAACACCAAATACTTCTCTTCACAGATACCATGCAGAATAGTTATTTATGTTACTTTTAACGTCACACATGTATAGGCCACATTGTAATTTCCGCAAAAAAAAAAAAAAAAACGAGAAATACATGTCACAATTTTGAATAATAAAATACTATTTTAAGACTAAAATAGTTCATTAACAACACGACCTTACACAACACTATTATAAAATTATGACTACTCAACCACTGGCGACTGGCGTATTACCACTACTCCAATACCAGAGATAATATACATACATGACATTTGACACCCTGTCAAACAAGCACCTACTTAAACTTGGTTTGTGCATGTCCAGATTCATACGTTTGTCAGATGTTTGGAGGGGATTTTCAATTGGAGACTGGAGACATTCACTAAATTAAAATATTGTTAACCAAACGAATTTTTGAATGTTTGGTTATTTACAAATGGGGAGAAGTGTTTCCTAACGTATTGTTGAAATATAATTATCCTTTGACGGAGTTTTATTTTGGTATTGTCTGATTAAGAATACTGCCATATTAACAAATGTAGTCAAGTAGAACTAAAGCCGGGTTTACACGATGCCAGTTGGTGAGACAGTTGTCTTGGCCAATTGTCATCACGTGATCGCGGGATTGTCGGAGGCCAGTCAAGTTGAACGTGAACCTGTTTACACTTTACACGGGACTGACTGTCTACTGCCGTGTCTATTGTTACGGCAGTAGACGGCGAAACATGGCTGTCGTCGTCTGTTGAGTTCCGCGAGGACTTAAAACTAATGTTTAATGATCTGTGCCGGGAATTTATCAGTGAGTCTTGCAACGTGCTAGAAGAAGAGTTAAATAAGAAAAGGGAGTGGACAAGGAGATGGCTTTTAAAAAGAGACAGTCAGAGTGTATCATCTCAACTGATAAGGGAACTGCTTATGGAAGATCCTTCGGAATATAAAGCATGTTTAAGGATTAGTCCGGAGAGTTTTGATGAACTTTTACAGATGGTTGAAGGTAAAATATCCAAAGAGGATACTGTAATGAGAAAAGCATTGTCCCCCAAGTTAAAATTGGAAGTGACGCTTTCATACCTTGCTACAGGAAATAGCTACAGAAGCCTACAGCATTTCTTTCGAGTGTCAAAACCGGCAATATCAAACTTCATTCCTGAGGTGTGTGAAGCCTTGTGTAGTATAAAACTGTCATTAATGATTTTGAACACAGTAGTTTGTTATATTTTAAATGGAAATTATGAATTATATTTTGTAACACATTTTTCTGAAAGTTATCAATATTTACTTTTTTAATTAACCATCTTTGGGTATTTCCAGGTGTTGAAAAAATCTCATTTTTCCACATTTGTTGATTTCTGTTATTACTTTTTTTTTACCGTACTTAATGGTATTCCACATAAGTACCTAAGCAACACTATGTTTAACATTTTCCTTTGAGATTTTTCTACAATTATTTTAAAGACATTTACAATAATACACTTATTTTGACTTTGTAATGATACTCCCTGGCCTAGTCGATTGGTTGATCTAGGTTGAATAAACAAACCTAGAATGTAACAAAAGACCGAAACTATTTTGACTCTATAATACAAAGATCAGATGCAACTGTTGTGACAGGAGTGAATCATGCTTTTTTATCCCTCTTTTTCTAAGTTATACCATTAGACTTACCCCACCTCTTGTATACACAAACTCGTCAACTACGCATCTCAATATTGCTCAAAGTTAAAACTTTGTCCTACCATAATTATAGAACTTATCCTTACAATATTTTTTTGCCAATTCGCTAACAAGACAATTGACACTTTTTCACAACGAAACCATTCTATTCACGTTTAGTAGTGTGTCTTTTAACTACAGTATTTTCAGTATGGTTTCGTTCATTACATAGCAAACTTCCCAATATTCTCAATTATTATTTTCCTTTTATACAATATTTTCAATTATTTGTTATATATTTTTAACATATATATATAAACGCTCGGTAGTTTAACATTTTCACGAAAAATGGATTTTATTTTTTTCTCCATAGTAAGTCACGAATTTTATTTTGTTAACAATTTTTATTTTTTACCAGACTGATTTTCTTTTATTTAACCAAACTCCCAGACTCCGAATGATTTGATTTTTGGAAATATAAAAATAAAAATTATATACAGTAAAAAGAGCTATTGGAATTGTTTTAACAAATAAAATTATTAATGAATATGTTAGAGAAATAGGAAGGCCAAAGGTCATCTTAAGTGATCATTGTAGTCAATTTCAATCACATGCATGGAAGGAGATTTTAGAAAATAATAATATCAAAATTAAACACACATCTGTATATCACCTACAGAGTAATCCTAGTGAGCGTTGCATGAGAGAGCTAGGTAGGATGTTTAGGACTTATGTACACAATAAGCACACGAAGTGGCCACATTATGTAAAATTTATAGAAAATTGCATTAATCATTCTATACATGAATCAATTAATGATAGTCCGTATGAGATTATGTTTAAAAATGAATGTCCGCGAATCTATAACGAGTTATGTAAGTTTCCACCAGGAAAAGTTATTAAAGAAAAAAATCGTTTTGGCAAGAAAAAGGTTTAAGTTAAAAGGTAATCAGAGTAAGAAATTGCATGATAAAAAATTAAAGCCTGTAAAATTTGAACTAGGAGATTTTGTGTTGATGAAAAACCATTATTTATCATCAAATTTAAGAAAAGAAATAAAAAAGTTCTTTTTGTTATACCAAGGTCCATATAAAGTTTTAGATGTAAAATTGGAAAATGCTTATGTAATAGGAACAATAGAAACTCATAAAATAAAAGGAACATACAATGTAACTCAATTGAGAAAGTATATTTTGTAAGAAATTCAGATAAGTAAATAATAGAAATAGTCTTGTGGACAATTAAATTTCAAAGATAATATAATATTTTTTTTTAGTAAATTTTGTGAAGTTAAACGAATGTGAGTAAGGAATAAATATTGGAGGAACGTTTTGTAGTTATTAGATTTAGGATTAATATACTGTAGAATAAAAAGATAAAATGTAAACATAAACACATGTAAACATTTACATTACGTGTGTGATAAACGCTGAATTTCAAACTGATCAAGTAATATGGTTTGATTCAAGAATAAAGGATCAACTTTAGATATATGTTCTTGGCTAATAGGTTTAAGACGAATAAAACGTAAGATAAACTATTTACTTTAACGGATAGGTTTTGTATAATAAATATTTAGTAAACACTTGATAAGCAGCTGGACTATATTAGAGACGCATTGATGGAAGCAATGTTTAGGTTACATAAGATGAAAAAAATATGCCTATGGACATTTCATAACGTCTGATGTTCAGTTATTTCAAGACGAAAGAGTTTAGCTAGAATAGAGTTGTGACCAAATTAATGAGTCAGTTCTGAATAGTTGTATTTCAGAAAAAGTTTAAACTCTTTTCACATATAATTTAAAACTAAGTAAAATGCAAATGTAAATGTAATGGTTATTTAGAATCAAGTTTTTTAGTAAGGTTTAACCCGCGATCACTCGCGCCTATCCGCGTCACACCGTTACTCGTGCGTTAGGTAAAATCTAACATGTGGTAAAATTAATAAAAACATAAGATAAAGTTAAACCCAGTTATTTATTTCACATACTTTTAAAAACAAGTTATAAACTATGGTATTTTTAAACCTTTTAGCATAGATATATCGTTCTAAAACTTTTAAAATTTTGTAAAAACATTATTATACAGCTAAATTGTGTTCTTATTTTACATACTAAAAGAAAGTTACTAACTATACAGTAGAACCCCTCTTAACCGGTCTAGTCAATAAAATTGCAACTCATTTTATTGTACATAAATGTATCGTATATATTATGTTACGTATATTATACATCAAACATGAAAAATTAAACACTACAAAGCTTTTTTACAGATTCCCCTCTGTCTAGTCTTTTGACACATTTAACCGCGTCTCAAACGAAACCAACACACGCTTCCAAGAAAACTGAAAAGAAATGTTATATTTTCCATAATGTAGGCTATACTAAATTGATTTGTGGAAAAAAAGCGGCCCATCAAACGTTTTTGTCTATGTATGTCTGCTATACCGACGGGTGCCAATGCCGCGGTGTTTTTATGCCGCCGACAATGGGATACCGCTATCGACAAAGTCGTTTGACTCGCCGCTGCTTTGGTGCCGCCGACAATGCGATACCGATATCGACAAAGTCGTTTGACTCGCCGCTGCTTTGGAGCCGCGGTGTTTTTACGTCGTCGACAATGGGATTCCGTTATCGACAAAGTCGTTTGACTCGCCGCCGCTTTGTTGTTTCAATTACAATTTATTTTCGGAAACTCTCATCCAACCAGTACACTACGATATAGGCCGGTTAATCCGAGGACCGGTTAATCCGAGGCCGGTTAACAGAGGTTCTACTGTATAGTAATATTAAACATTTTGACATAAATACTGCTTCAAATAGGTTTTATAGTGTAAAAGAAATATTTTAATATAAAAAAAAATAATATACAGATTGTTCTTTTATTCATCTGAATCTTGTGGAAAGGCTGCAGCTGCACACTGGAAGCAATTCAGTACTGTGGATGCGGTATGCTCCTTACAAACTGCTTGATCACAACCACTACACCTGGCCTGCGTGAACCTGTTCTTTCGTAGTGGGCAGTAAACACAACGGGTCTTTTGGCCAGTTTCACGAGGAGGTTCAGGAAGCGCAGGAGTTCCAACAATGAGTTTTATCTTTTGTCTTAGTGAAACCGATAAATTCATCAGCAATGATCGTCTTGTCATGTGAGGCAGTGCTAGTGTTCTTGCTAGCTCAGTCAAGTATTTTCTTCTGGGAAGTAAATTATTAGTGTTGGTTTTTAGGATTATCTGACTGTTATGCCTCCGATGTTTAACAATGAACAAAATACAGTGAATGGCCATCTATTGCTTATCCTAGTAACACAGTATTCACTTTTCAGCCTATCTACCACATCTACACCCCCTTTAGTAAGGTTGTAGAATGTGATCAGCTCTGGCTTTAATTGTTCACCAGATTCTTCATCAATTAACCCTTTTTTGTGCATTGTAGAACCAACTAGGACATTTTTCCCTTTTTTAGGTATATAAGAAGTCAGCATACAGTTATTGGGGTTTCTAGAATACGCAAACATTGTGCTTTTCACTGGTCGTTCACGTAAGTTACTAATCAATTCTAATGGCAATTGACGCTTTTTTTACGTACAGTGCCTACTACAGTTAGCCTGTGATTAGCGTACAGATCATTTGCTAATGGTATGTCCATAAAATAGTTTTATCCATCGTAACATTTCGTCCAGAGAGATCGATAGGCTTTGTCATGCGTTTTACAACACTAACTACATCATTACCAATGTTATACTCTCCTTGAGGCTGCTTACCGGGATAAACTTACTGATTGTTTGTAAAAAACGTTCTTGCATCGACTAGTGCATAAATCTTAATACCGTATTTGGCGGGTTTATTAGCAATATACTGCCTAAATTTACACCGACCTCTAAATCCCTCTAGCATTTCATCAAGTGTAGTCAGTTCACCAACACTGTAAGTTTCTTGGCATTTTTTTACGAACTCCTCAAAAACATACCTTATTGGAGCTAAGTTGTCTTTAGCTGCTCGGATAGATCTTGTACGCTTTTTGTCAAACCTGATTGCTTGGACAAGGGTTTGAAAACGCCTTTTTGACATTGTTGCCACGAAGATATCCGGAGCTGTGCCATCATCTGCCCATAACTCATCCAAGTTCAAATGGTTGGCTTTCTTGACACCAGCCCAATACAAAATACCAAAAAAGGTTTGCATTTCAATAAAATCAGTTTGAGGGCAGTCCCTATTACCTCTCGAATACTCCTGGCTCATAACTAATAATTGTTCATTAGTACAACAAACTATTTCATCCACTATACTGTCAGGAAAAAATAATTTCCAGGAGTCATAAATTGTCCTAGTATCTCGTGCAATAGGCTTGACACCAGGCAATTTAGTTATTATATTTTGCCTAGGAGTTCTTGATGATGGAGGCTCTAGTACATTCCATTTGGTAAATTGATCTCTTCCAATATAATAAGGTCTATTAGTAACATCAATTTGAGTACTTACAGTATGTAACTGATCAGTTTGTTCGCGGGAGGAACTAGCCCTTGGTGGAATTGTATTATATTCAACCTCTACATCAGATTGTTCTGTGTTGCTGTCATTGTCTTCAATTTCCGTAGAACCTTCCGATTCTGATGGAATATCATCAATTTGAAGGGAAACGTTCTCCTCGTCCTCTTCTAACCAACTCAAAATTTGAAATTGGTCATTTCTGATCATTTTCCACACTGATATTTACAATACATAAATGTCACAATACACAATGTACAAGATACACCATATACAATACACTTAAATGTCACAATACAAAAACAAAACACTAAAACAAATAATAATACGCACAAACAAATTATCCAACCACCAAAAAAACACTGACGTGGTTACTCGCGTCGTTAGATTCAGCCTAACAACAGCAACGACTTGCCTACTCGAGTGTTAGAATTGTACTAACCGATAGCGCATGCCCCCACCCCATTCCACACTCTTGCCACAAGCACGACTTAATCTGACCAAAATGTGCGGAATCACGGACCTAGATAAATTGCCGAGGAATAGACAAAAGGACGACTTCAAAAAAAACTTTTAAATAATAAATATTTGACAAAGTTGAAAAATGTTAGATTCAACCTAACAGCGTGAGTGATCGCGGGTTAATGAAGAATATATTTGTTATGAAATAATAATTCTAATGAGAAATCGAGTTGAATAAAATCTTGAGGAAACGAATGACGAATTGCGTAATAACTAAGCCTGGTAGATAGTAGTCAGTCAATGTTTAGGTTACAGTGATAGGAAGGAGATGAGACACATGTGCCATCGCCAAATGTCTAGAAGGGTATAGTCAATGTAAAAAAGATACAGTCAGAACAAAACGAAGTGTTTCAAAATTAACTTGACTACTTTTGATGAAATTTTTTATTTATTTTGTATTCATTGGCAATGAAATTAAGTAATTAATAATGGGTGTAGAGGTTGGGTTAAACGGTAGTCGATATCATGCTTTTATTCTTAGGAATAAAACATGTATACAGCATGGAAGGTGTGTTATGTCTGAAGACCATAATGCATTACTTTCATGTAAGTGTCTGTAGATGTAATCAGAAAGATACAATAAGAAAGTCGGTAAGAAGTGCCGAGGAGAAGTTAATGATCAGATGTGTTTGTGAGGGTTGGAAGCCGGCGTCTGACTAGGACAGACGTATTTTTGTGTGTGGAAAAGTACAATTTTTGTAGAACAATGTAAGGTAAAATGAAAGATAGATGATTTAAAATATGAACGATTAAAGACAGTGTGTAGTATCGAGAAGTTGTTTTAAAAAACTGTAAAAATAGACATTAGGCTTCTTAAAAGCAAAATGGACAATGAAAGAGAAAGCGTGACGTGTTAAAAAAAATGTATTCGTTTCATGTGAACAATTCTAATGGTGTTTTTAATGAAAGAGACAGTGGACTTTTATTTAACTGAACTTTAAGTGAGTAGAAAAGAAAGAATACATGATAATTAACGAATAGTGAATTCCCAATAGAGACGATCAACCAAGGCTCAAATGCAAGGAATGGCGGACTTCTGTCGTCAACTAGGAGGCTTCACGTTACAAAGGGTATATATACATCTTGGACATTACTACAAAGTGGTAACATATACAATAGACAATATCAATACCATTTTATAAAATTGAAACAATATTATTTTATTCATGTTGCACCAAAAAGATTAATTGTAGAGTTTTTAAGTATAATTAAGATGTTCTAATATTTTGTTTGTTCAGTAAATTTAAGTGCTTTTTAGATAAATGATTTTTTTCCAAAATAGTAATATAAAATTTTAAAGTCAATTCAGAAATTAATTCAACATAAATTTAAACTTAAAATGAGACAAAGGGTTCTCATAATAGAATAATTTTTAATTGAAGTTGCAACTATATTAAAGTAAAATCATGTATTAAAGCTTTTAAGTCTCTTCAAGACAAAATTTTATTAGAATTACTGTAATAGGATATAATTGCTAATGATTGATTTATGTATTTGTTCAATAATTTGTGTTTAATAAAAAGATGTTCAGTTTCAGAAAAATAAACAAGGATTTCTTATTTACTAAACAACCACTGATAGTACACTTAGAAAAGAAACACGCCCCTGAGAACATTTTAATTCAAAGTAATTTTTTTATATTTTCAAAATTGGTGAGTTAATTCCACCTGGCGCCCATAAAGCTGAGAAAATTCGTAAATTCTTTGTTAAAAAGTGTCAATTTCAAATAACAAAACTCCCTTCACATTTATTTAATGTTTACAAGTGGGTTTGACTTTATTATAGATAGAAGACTTCCAATACATTTTTGGTAAATTTTTAATCATGCTGTAGTTTTAATGGCTCAAAGCCTTTGTTTGGTTCTATAAATTTAAAAGGCACTTCCAGACAACTAGGCATACTATTTAAAACCATAATGGTTGTTTTTTCCTGTAGATGCGGTTGTACATAAAGTGACTGAAACTGTTCATAATCTTTTCACATAAATGTTTATAATGAAATCAGTTTTGAAGTTGGAGTGTACCTTGCATACTTTTTCAATTATACCGTATTCTCTTTTCTCATACTATAATTCATTGCATACTTTTCCTCAACCAACTCTTTTTCCATTAGTTATTGTGTTTTGTATATAATAGTGTTTGCATTTATTATAATTGACAGACTGTACCTTATATTTATAGTAACTGCATATAAAATACTACAAGAGTGAAATATTTACCTAGATAAATTACTTTTAATGTGTAAAGTCAGCCATGTTAGGCGAGACCCAGGATGATTTGTATATTTCGTATTAGGGGCACCATTTGCACAGTTGGTGAAATTAATTTAACAAGTCAAAGATAGGCTTGTTCAAAGTTACTTTCTGGTGACTTTAGAATTTTGTTTAATCATAAAGCTTTTGAGAAATTGGCATGT
The DNA here is from genome assembly GCA_963513935.1 of Aphrophora alni. Lineage (NCBI taxonomy): Eukaryota > Metazoa > Arthropoda > Insecta > Hemiptera > Aphrophoridae > Aphrophora > Aphrophora alni. The sequence continues at coordinate 37,222,631 of OY740765.1, read as the reverse complement.
TTATATTCACCTTTCTTAATTGTTGAGACTAGATCTGAACTTTCCTGCTTCCTTGTGCATCACGTGACTGAGAACGTGATGTACTAGTGGTGCTTGTTGTCTGTAGCGATTGCAAGCGAAGCTTTATTGCTGTTTAAATGAAAAAAATATATAAAAAAGGTATGTAGTGTGCATTATAAAACGCTATAGCTATAAGGAGCATCCCACTCAATGTACTGAATTGCATATCTGCAAACATGTGTCTCAAGTAGATTTGTGTCTGTTACAAAATGGAGGGGTCTTTTTTAGAAGAGCCCCGCCACTTTTAATTTCACGCCATTACACAATGATTAAGCTAGATCGCTATTTCAAGTCACGACAGGTTTGGTCAAATTGCTATATATATATATAATAACCTGGCTAAACCTTTCGTACGTTTTAATGAACTTAATAAGATCACTTAATAGAAGTGGCGGGGCTCTTCTAAAAAAGACCTAAAATGGAGAACAATATCAGTATCTTTTGTAAATTTATCTTAGTAACCGTTACTTCAGTCATTTCGAAAGTACAAATTGTATAAAATAAATATTGTGTTAAATAACATAACACTTTTTCATTTAGAGTCTAGAGATATAAGAATCGCCCTGTAGAATGTGTGGCAATTTATAAAATTATATCATTTACAGATTACTTGTATGTTTCACCAGATATATTTGAATATTTCAAAGGAACACTACCCTTACTTCAGCTAGACCCAACACTTTGGTGCATATCAGCATGGAATAATAATGGAAAGCTTTCATTAGTTGATAAGAGTGCTAGTGATGTTCTGTATAGAACAGATTTCTTTCATGGTTTAGGATGGATGCTTACAAAGTCCTTATGGTCAGAATTGTCTGTAAAATGGCCTCTAAGGTATGTTGAATTATAATATTTCATAGATTGAATGTTACTATTTAAACTTTTTTGTTTATTCATCTAAAGTTAATCAATTTTATCTTCTTCTTTTTTTAAAGACAATTATGACTGAGAGATTTTTGCCTTTAAAAAAAAGGAGAAGATCCTTCACCATGTTAAACTGGCCACTATTCCACATGTTTTGTCCTATCTCTTCTTGTATCTTAACATTGGTGATGATCTTGTTTTCTAAGTAATTGAACTCATCTACTCTTTTGAGATTCCTTTCAGTATTACTTTCATTTTTGCTTCTTTGTTTCACTTTACCTTCAATATCTTATTTTTTCAAAATTATATCCACTTACAAAATATTTTTGCCCATTTTGCTAGTTCTCTTTCCAGAGCTTCAGTTTATTCTGTTTTTATGACATCATCTGCCTATGGAATTAGTTTCTTTGCTTTTCTATGACCTTGTACTTCTGTGTTGACTTCATTCATTATTATAATCCAGAGAAAAGATAATAAAACACTTCCTTGTCTCACCCCCCTTGAAACAGTATGTGCAATTGGTTGCTGTAATCGACACATCCTATTTCAAGAGCGAGGGGTTCATCGTTTTTGTTTGCAATCGGTCAGAGTATTTCTCTTCTAATCGTACACAATTTTTACACATTTCATATGTATTCTTTATTCAACAATAAAAAACACATATGAAATGTGTAAAAAATTTATTAAACCCATCCACATATTTTCTCTCTGCATCTTGTAATAAGTTTTCTTTATATTGATAAAGACCATCACCATATTTTTAGAGATCTGTAGAACACAAAACAATGTATTTAATTATATATGTATAAATATGTGCGAATGTATGGTATCGGGTATCGGGTGGGTATCTTTGTGTCGGCTACAGATGTCAGCACTGATTCTTTATTCAGTGAATAAAATACTGAACATATTTATAGAATAGTAAATAATAAACCTTATTTTGTCATTTTGAAAGGGGCTTTATACAAAAATTAAGATGCATCTGGGTAAAAAATAATTGGAGGAGGATAAGAGAGAGTAGTAATATCTGAACAATAATCTGTTTAGGCTCTATTCTAGGTTCGTCTTACTTTATTATTATTCATTGGGTTAAATTAACCCTTAGCACGCGTATGACGGGATTTCACGTAACCCTCAACTTGACTGGTAACGTGTATGACGGGATATCTCGGTTCAACACTATTTAACTTCTGCAGGTATTTTTAATTCGTTTAAAGTCCAATAGATTGCAGGGAAATGTCCTATTGGTATAATGTGACACTCCCACTACGGTCTTTGTTCTCGATCACCTGTCGTTGGGCTTTATTTGGTTGTTATAGCAACCAGGCGCCATTTTGTGCCCCAGCGCGTATAAAGTGATTTCTCGTTCTACTATGACTGTCAGTTGTGAAATGTTTTGTATCAGCGTTATAACTGCTATAGCTGTTCATTGTTGATTTGTTTTGGCTGTATTATTGTTTATATGTATATTTAGTCTATATCAGTAATTTTTTTGATGTCCTGAATGTAGGTAATTATTATGAGCAGTAGAAAGATATTTTTGATACGGTATGTTGATTTTTCTCAAAATCCTTTTTTTTAGTAAAATTTATTTGTTTGACGAAATTCAGGTTATTTTGAATTAAATAGTAGGCCTACTTTTATATATATAAAAAAAAAAAAAAATTAATGTGATTTGTTTGTAAATGGAAAAAATATATATAATCTGTTTCATAGGGCGGTCAAAAATGTGAAATTAATTATATTTTTTCTTGTTTTAATCTGTAAAAAGAATTTAAAAAATAATTTTAAAGCCAATCTACATTTTTTTTTTTTTACCAAATATATCTGTAAGAACCCAAAATCAAATAGAACTTTAAACAATCACAAAAATTTTTTTTTTTCTTAATAGCACGTTATGAGTAAATAGCCTAAATTTTTATTCAGCGTGCTAAGGGTTTAACCCTTTGAAGAGTATGAGTTTAACCGGCAAAAGAGTAGCGACGTACCGGTACGTCATTTTTAGTTCGGCTGAAAGGAGTAACGACGTACCGGTACGTTTTTGATGCAACATGAATCAGCTGTTGTTTTTTAAATTATGAACAACAACAAGGGTTATAATATCGTTGGTTCGTGTTCTTGGGTGTGTGGAGGGGGGTATCAAGTCATCACAGCTGATTCAGTAATGTGGTGGGGCACTCTAATCGATTGCGTAATCGCGATGATTTCTGTCACTGTCACAGCTGTTGTAGACTGCAAGCGCTCGGTGCCGTGGGCAGTAACCACGCCAGTTCTTACTTGTGATAGGTTGAAACCGAATGTAGTGATTGATTACTGCAAAGTCATGGGTCCAGTTGACCGTTCAGATATGATGATATCGTTCAATGACTCCACCTGAAAAACAACTAAGTGGTACCGAAAACTATTTTTCCATTTTTTGGACATCACGCGATATTGAACGCCTTCTTGATGTTTGGATTGATGAATGTATCAACAAAGAAGGTCCCTTTTTTCGATTTCAGGATAAATCTTATCAGACAGATTTTTGAAACCCATTATACTCCAAAAGAAAACAGACCCGTACCAAGAGCAATTGCAACAAGCGGCGACAAGCATCCTTTACGTTTGACAGGCCGCCACTTTCCACGTCCAATGCCAAATCGTGAGGGACAGAATCGAAGAGTTCAAAAACGGTGCTACGTTTGTTCAAGCACCAAAACTCAAGAAAAAAAACGAAAAGATACACAGTACGAGTGTCCAGACTGTAATGTTGCCCTCTGTGTTCATCCATGTTTTGGAATATTTCATAAAATGAAAATTTTTTAAAATGTTGTTTTTGATTTTTACACTTTTTCAGACCAAAAATAACTCGCTATGTATTAAAGGTATTGATTTGTAACTAAATATATCTGTTTTTATCAAAATTTGATTTTTTTTTTTTTTTACTCCTGAGTGTAATTTTTATGTATAAGGCCCTACTCCTGTGAGTAGTGCTGCTGGTGACGTACCGGTACGTCATTACTCCTGAAAGGGTTAAAAATTTGGAACCTGTGCATGTGCCTTGATAGAATGGATGTCAGGCTGTGAGAGTTGAGTTTAAGAGATACTGGTTTCTTGTTTATGTTAGGTTAGGTTTTAAAATCTTACTTCATTACTTTTCTTTTGCTTAGATTTAATAATTTTGAACCTGTACAAGCACCTTGAAGGAATGGGACCTTGCATTGACAGTTAAGTTTAAAGGATGAGCTTTAGGTTCAGTTTTCAAATTTTACTTTATTATACCTCTCTTCTTTCAGAGACAATTGGGTTAACTGGAAGCCGTTTTAATCTTTGGGTTAGTTTTTTAATTATCCTTTGGTTTAGATTTAAAACTTTTGAATCTGTGCAAGAGCTTTAATGGAATAGGATTTTACAGTGACAATACAGTTTAAAACCCTCAAACCGCCTCTTAGAGACTTAGTGTTCCGAACAGCGGCGGCAGTGCCATGTCAATGTTGTAAATCAACACTTTTACAAATCAATATTTTACCCACTTAGAATTGTCCTATCATAATGAATAAAATACCGTTGGAAAGCTAGAGTTCCATAGATGCAAAATCATGGAAAAATTCCATAAAATGTTGTAAATAACATTTAAAAAATTGTTAAAGTTTGTATTTTTTTATGCATAACAACAAAGATTTGAACTGAGCGTTTGTAAACAGAAATGATGTCATTCTTTCTCTAATATTCCCAAATCTATATTTCTGTCAAACAAATCTACCATAACACTGTTCTATAGATCACATCTTCCTCTTTCGCTCAATGCTTTCAAAATCATTCTATCTGTTATAGTTTTTAATATATAAAAATTAAACAAAATTAAGAATTTTAACACATTTTTAAACGTTAAAAATAACATTTTTTCAATTCAACTTTTATCCTAGTAGATATTATTTTATCGAAATGTATAATATATCATTGTAGAGGTAATGTTTCAATCATTTATAATCATCTATACCAAAATCCATCACATGAAAAGTAAAAATTCAAGAATTAGGTAGAGTGCCTTACCTGAGGCAAGAGTGTTTATATAGAAAAATATGTACTTTATTATCATATAATTTTCCAAAATGGTAATTGTTGTCCAAATACCACAAGTTGATAATATTTTATAGTATCAAATATTATCTTTCTTTTCGAACTGCATATTCAAAATTAAGCTATCTGTAATATTTTTTGAGATTTATTACATTCTACAAAGTAGTAACCAAACCGAATCGGACTTTTTTTTTCTTTTCGGTATGGTTTCTAAATATCAAATTTAGATCTTTCATATGGTACCACCTTTTACGTCATAGTTATTTTAGATGATTCATTCTGAACTTGAAGTTGCCACTGCACTGGCTTGCTTTGTGAACTAAATATGTGGCTAGTCAACAGTGTTCCATGGTATAGCTCGATAGAAATAGAAATAGCTCGATTTATTTCTGTTATTGTAAACTTATTTTGTTAGAGGCATGTTTAATAATTTAGACTATAATGTATTATTGTTTATAGAATTTATTGTTTTGAGTGAATGTTATTGTCAGGCTTATCTAGTACTAACCCTGTCTAGATAGGTTGTCATATTTGGCCTAACTTTTTAGTGAATTTCCATTTTTCTTACATATAAAAATAATTTTGCCTAATGAAAATTTTATAAATTGATTGTTTTTACCAAAATGTATATAAATTTATATAGGTGTATCTATATATTTTATAAAATAAATGTTGAAATATGTAAATATAGGCTTCCATTTTGTCTTCGGTTCTTGTAAGAATTTTTGATATACTGTACTAACAAAAAAAAATTTTATATCTACACACACCTTTTTAACTGTTCATCTGGCAAACCACCCGCTAGCGGGTGGATGAATAACATATGGTTTTAGTTCACCGACTCTATTGCAATTCAACATTACGCCCACTTAGAATCGTCCTATCACAATAAATAAAATACCGCTGGAAAGCTAATGTTCCGTAGATGCATAATCATGCAAAAAACCACAAAACGTTATAAATAATATTTCAAAAAATGGTGAAGTTCACATATTTTTGATGGGTAAAATCATAGATTTTAACTGTGCAGTTTTTAGTAAAAGCGACGCCATTTTAACCCATGTGATTACAAATCTATTTTTCTGTCAAACGGGTCGACCAAAACACTGTTTTATAGATCACATCTTTCTTTTTCAAACCGTAGTTTACACATTTTTCTGCGTCTCAGAGATAGTAGAAACAATAGTAGAAACCTAACGGAACGAAATTCACTTGGCATTCGGTGCAGTTTACTAAATAACATAATCGATTTTTGTATCGATTTTGTAATCGTTCTTTATAGTATGTTGTAGAGGAGATTTCATTCTATAAGTTGGTAGTACTTGATATAGGGTACTGTTATTCTCTGTATCTTATTTTCAAGTCGGAACATAGGCATTCTTACACGAGTCCGTGAAATAAAATAACACGGAAAGGGCGTGGCGCTACGTTTTGGGATTACATATTTCTGTATTTTTTTAGGTTTGTATATACAAATTGTATATAAATTGTGTATACAAGTTACAATATATGTTTTTATTTCTAAAGTTTATGTTTTTGAGTGAATTTCTAGTATGTGAATGGTTTATATTTGGGATAACCTAGAGGTATGTTGTAAATCTAGGCTATAAGCAAATTGTCTTATAGAGTGTTTTATTTGATTATTACAAGTGTATATGTGTGTTATTCTTTGTAAAGTTTATTGGTTTAGTGACATCTCGTGATTTTGTCTTAGGCCTAGCTTTAGAAAGTTACTAATTACGCCTAAATTGACGAGGTTTCAAACCTAACCTCACTTGTCAGAGTCACTTTTTAGGGGAAATCGTTATTTTTATTTTGAAATGTAACAAATAATTATTTTTTTCCCCTAAATATATTACAAATCTCTAGTAATCATTGAAAAAATTCTAAAAATCTATTTGTATGGTGTACCATTTCTGTGAAATTATTCTCTCTGTTACTCTCCGATAATTTGGTATTTGACCAAAAACTCCAAATGTTTTACATCTAACATTTTTTTTCACTACACACCTAAATTCTATGCACCTTTCTGAATATAATGATTTATAGAAGTTGTGTATAATGTATGTTTTACTATTTTTTGAAAAAAAATGATCATTTTACCTTTTTTCGTAATTTTTTTTAAAATTTTGAAAATGTAACAAACTTATTTATTAATTTTTCTAAATAAATTCACAAATATTACACAAAACTTATGTATATCTTAGAAAAAGGCTGTAAGTTATTGATTTTGGATGATACAGGTTTTTCTGAAAAATGATAAGTTCATTTTATACTCCAAAACCGTAACAGATAAAAAAAATTAACGACCCAGATAAATTCTATGCATTTTCTGAGAAAAAATGATGTCGTAAGTTAGTTTTGCATAAAATTACTATTTTTTAAAAAGAAGGAAATTAAATTGCCAGGTAGTGGGTTAAGGATTCCCCTTGAAAGAGTAAAAGTATTAATCTAAAAAAGAAGACATTTAAAACTTATAAAATTACAAATTATAATTAATTTAGAACAATAACATATGATATAATTCAGTCAACTTATAATTATTGAACTTATACAAAACAAAATAAACAGTTTTCTTCTAGAATAATGAACAGGAAGATTATTTAAAAAAAAACTAAAATTAAAATTACAATATAAAATTACAAAAGCAAATTACTTGATCTTAATTGAAGGGCCAGGGGGAAAAAAGGTCAGAGTCCGATTTTTTTGTTTTCACTGCCATTTTGTAGATCGAGATGAGTAGAATACAACCACGTTAACATTTAGCGGGAAAAATGATGAGAGTCCGGTTAAATAATTGATGAAATAAACAAGGTAAGGGAGAAGAAAGATTATAGTCTCATGTGTCTGAGAGAAGATAGCTCAGAGTCCAAAGATGAGTGGTGGGGATAATGAGTTTTCTGCAGTCGTTTACTTGTTGGCGAGTGGTGCAGGAGTTATAATTTGTATTAACTGCGCAATTTCAGTAATTAATCTAGTGAACTGTGTTGTGATTGGTGCAATGGATACAGATGAGAGTTGTGATGATCCTAGTTCTGATGACCAAGAAATTAAATCTAAAACTGCAAAGAAAAAAAGAAACACGAGAGAATGAAAGAAGTTATGAAGAAGTTGAGGCTAGGTTATATAATAGGTGAGGATTGTTTGTGCAAATGATTTAAATGTTTTGAGACTGTTATGAAGGGGAAATAAGATGTCTTATTAAGGAGTTTAATGAATTAATAGCTATAAGCAAAATGATTATTTAAGTGGACTGATTACTGTATTGCCAATTCAAAGACGCAGGAATAGGAAATCTGACAAGGAAGTGAACTTTTATAATTGTTCTTATTCTTACAGAGTCAGGCTAAATGTTGATGGTATTATACAGGATGTACCAATTTGTTACAGGGCATTTATGTCTACATGTGATCTTGGGCAAAAGAGTGCAGACAATAAAGGAATCTTTAGCACTTTTAGGTAAGGTGTTAAGTGATGACCGGGGAAAACATGACAATCGACCAAATAAAATCAGACCTGAAACAAAAAACACTGTACTTGACTATATAAAGGGATTTAAGTGAAGATAGTCTCACTACTCACTAAATGATACCGATAAAATATATCTTTCCGAGTGGTTAAATATTTCCAAATTGGCTTCTATGTACAATGATCTTAATCCTAACAATAGGGTTTCTTATGACACATTTAGGTTGTTTTCAACAATGTTTCAACGGAAAATTCAATATATCCTTTGGATATCCTAGGAAGGATACTTGCAGTACCTGTGATTCATATAAATCTCAAAATGTTGTTCTAGAACAAAACCTTGCTAGTGCTTCACAGGCAGATCCAAAAAACCCTAAACGATTTAAAAGTTCGGCAACAGCTTCATCGTACCAAAAGTGAAAAGATTTATAAACTAAAACGTACATTTAAGGAAAAGTCTTAAAAAAGTGTTGACATGGAAGCAATAACCATAGACTACCAAAAGAATTTAAGTACTCCAAACATTACCACCAATTAAAATTCTAATCTACCAATGGGTTTCACTTTGTTACAGAATGAAACAGTCATTCAAGTTTAGGTTTTTCTGAGTGATAAACGATGTATTAAACATGAAGTACGATTTATTAAGATTTTTAGAATTGGACCATAATCTTTATTGCGGCTTTAGATTTGAAATTAAGTCACTAATAATTTTGTAATGCTAATATTACATATTGTATTTTGTTTAAAATTTTCTGAGTAGTTAACAATATATTTGTATAGACATTATTATCATAATTTTATTTAAAAATAAATATTAAATCAACTTATGAGACATGAAAGTTAATTTTTTGTCATGTGAAAATTTTAGTCGACTGGACTATGATCTTTCCCCCCCCCCCTGGCCCTTCAATTGGTCTTAAGTGTTGGATACCTTCTGTGGATGATCATCTTGCTGTAACACCTGTTCTGTTAGGATTTAGGATAAGAAAATATAATATATATTATAAGTTTAGAAAACATTTTATTATAAAATAATAGTCAAATGTTTACACCAGTTAAATCTTCAATATCAGATGTGTGGTATATATTTGGAAATAATTGAAAAAGTGTTGCAACTGCTTAGCTTGTAGGTTATTAGCATGACATGCATGGTGAAGCTCTATATAAACTGCTAGTGAATGAAAACGAGGAGGAGTGGCATCCAAGATGTCGGTGGGGACGGGGAGACTCTGCTGGTCACCAGAGAGACATGACCCAGGAACGTACTTACAAAAGGGACTCACTGGCAGTTTATAGAAAGATTCATGGCCTATGTTGAAAGTTTATGGTGAGCAGATTCACGTGTTTAGAAAACAAGAGTTGTTATTAAATTTAAGAATTTGCCATTACTCTGGATTGAAGGTTTAAGGGTCTGATTAGGACAGATTACATTTTACATTGTAATTTATATGATTAAATATTAGATAGGGATATAATATGTCAAGCTGACAGAATTATTTAAAGATATAAAGTGATTGTAACAACAATAAGAGAATAAAGAATAAATTAATATTAACAATCTGAACCACCGAATTAATTTTATTTTAACCCATAGAAAAATGAATATATAAAAAAACCAAGTACAGTAGAACCTCTGTTAACCGGCCTATTTTGTAGTGTACTGTTTCCGAATATAAATTGTAATTGAAACACCAAAGCGGCGGCGAGTCAAACGACTTTGTCGATAGCGGTATCTCATTGCCGGCGATGAAAAAACACCAAGGCGGCGAGTCAAACGACTTTGTGGATAGCGGTATCCAATTGTCGGCGGCGTAAAAACACCGCGGCATTGGCACCCGTCGTCGGTATAGCAGACATACAAAAGCAAAAACGTTTGATGGGCCGATTTTTTTCCACAAATCAATTTAGTATATATTATGGAAAATATAACATTTCTTTTCAGTTTTCTTCTTGTCTTTGACTGGTTATGATTTACGTACAGTAAATTATTTACAGTAAATAAAAATGATCGAGTTACTAAAACGGAAGCGTGTGTTGGTTTTGTTTGACGCGGTTAAATGTGTTTTAAAAGACTTGACAGAGGGGAATCTGTAGAAAAAAGCTTTGTGACGAGTTTAACGGGAATCTCGGATTAACCGGCCAAATGGCCCGGGGTCAGTCCCGACTAGACCGGTTAAGAGAGGTTCTACTGTATTCATAACAGTTCATACAGAATTACATAAGTTTTAAAGTTGATGTGTTTATTTTTCTATACTTCTACTTTTTAAGATTTAAAAATGGATATACACAAAATATTAAAAATTTATTTTTTGACTCATTACATAATTTCCTCTATACTACATATTAGTTAGTATAAAAGAGAAACACCTTTTTTGTTGAACATAAGATTATACATTATAGATACCGGCGCGAAAGCTGGCACTTGAACTTACCCTTGCGCAATGGGCGGGGGAAGGGCATAAGTGGAGGGGAAAAAAATTCACAACGCCACTTTCTAATGTGACTCATCCTTTCAACGAAAAATACCTCACCCTTTTTTAATTAACATGTCAAGGTTATTATAATATCTTAAAAAAAGACCTTAGATATAAGTTGAAAAGCATACAATTGGAATATGGAACTGGTTTATCTACCCGCCAGTGATTTTTTTAGTCAGGTTAGTAGCATTTTGTTAGCAATAGCCCATGTGCCAGCATTCGCACTGGGATCTATACATAACATAGTACTAGTATTAAAATGATTGTTATACTAATGCTGAAAGTTTTATTGATAAAATAAGTTGAATTAATATCTTTAGTATTGGCTTAAATATAAATTGGTATAAATAATTTTTTAACCATTTTCCCTCTACTCTAAGTTTAATCCATTATGTTCTGTTATATATTTTTCTACTTTTAAAATATAAAGATCAATAAAAAATAGTAGGTATACATAGTACATATTTATAAAGTTTCAACACTAAAATTATACAATTGAGAAGCAGAATACTCACAACTGTACTTTTATATTAAATTTTGCACAATTTATATCTAGAATGTTTTGAAATCAGAAACAGAATAACCATATTCAGTATATTTATATATGTTTTCCACGAGATATACCCTCATGTTCAGGTAGATTGTACACTACAAAGGTTTTATATGAATTAATTGTGAAATAGAATAATTAATAACATATTACACATTTATAGGTTGTTTTTTCATGTACTTGTATATATCTACTCAGATTGTATAACTGAAAAGAAGAAGTCAAAACCTGAACATTTAAATGGTATTTTTATATGGTTTTTACCCAGTATGCTTTTTCATGTGCAATTTAAGTGCACCTGATTGAGAAGAAGAATAATCACAAATTGTACATTTAACCCTAGATTCATAAGCATTCGTCTCCCAGGCGACGCGACTTTTAGGATATATTAGTTTTTTATAGTTGCCTACGCTGCCGGGCTTCCCGCTTCGTCTAATCCTTTGTCCAATTGTCCTTTCAGTATTGCCAGGGCGTTTGGTCAGTGAATATGAGTGGTATCGGTCCTAAAACGCATTAAGTTTATTCAGTAGCCTGTGAGACGAAAGCTTATAAATAGTGACTGTGTACGATTTTATTGTGTCGTCCGGTAGACAAAAGCTTATGAATTGTGCCTATACTGAAAATTACTTTATTTAAAATTGATAAACACTTCAGTGCCATAAAATGTTGTTTTAACTTTTATTATAAATGTTTTTATAGTTTTAGATTTATTATATAGTTTAGAATAAATATATAGATAGTTTAGTTAGAATAAATATAATTTTAGATTTTACAAATTTCATTAGTAAAAACATATTGATGAAATGTGCAGTAACATGAGCTGCAGTAGAAAAACACAAAGATGGCCCCTCTGTTTTTACATTGGTATGATTAATACCACGCTAGTGAACTCTTATGTAATTTATGTGCATAACATGGTGGCACAACGGAGGAAAACGGTTTCACGACGAGAATTCGCAAAAGACATAAGTGAAGCACTCATGTTTCCATGGTTACAACAGAGACATATGGGTTTTCTTCATTATGCCCTACCATGTGACTTTTATGGATATTTGATTGAGAAAAAGAATAATCACAATGAGTACATTTATATGGTTTTTCTCCCGTGTGTACCCTCCTAATGTGCATTATAAGTCCTTTTTTAGTATTAGCAGAATACTTACAATTTGAACATTTATACGGCTTTTCTCCATTATGCACTACCACGTGTCTTTTAAGGCAATTTGATTGAGAAGAAGAATAATCACATTGAGTACATTTGTATGGTTTTTCTCCAGTGTGCACCCTCATATGTGTTTTAAGTGTACCTTCAGCTGAAGCAGAATACTCACAATTTGAACATTTATACAGGCTTTCTCCAGTATGTTTTACCATGTGACTTTTAAGGAGAGTTGGTTGAGAAGCAGAATAATTACATTGAGTACATTTGTATGGTTTTTCTCCAGTATGTTTTAGCATGTGACTTTTAAGATTACTTGATTGGGAAGCAGAATAATCACATTGAGTACATTTATACGGTCTTTTTCCAGTGTGTGCCCTTATGTGCAATTTAAGTGCACATTTAGTTGAAGCAGAATACTCACAATTTGTACATTTGAACGATTTTTCTCCAGTATGACCTACTATGTGCCTTTTAAGGTGATTTAATTGAGAAGCAGTATAATCACAGTGAGTACATTTATATGGTTTTTCCCCAGTATGGACTCTAGTGTGAATTTTAAGTGAACTTTTATTAGTAGCAGAATACCCACAATATGCACATTTAAATGTTTTTTCTTCAGTGTGCACATTCACTTGCTCTTTAAGTTTAGTTAATTTAGAAGAAGAATAATCACATTGTGCATATTTAAATAAAATTGTTTTTCCTTTGTATGCACTTTTAAGTGCATTTTAAGGTGATATGATTGAGTCGCAGAATAATTACAAAGAGTACAGTTGAACGATTTTCTGCTAACATGTAAGGTTGGTTTTTTAAATGTATTGAACCTGCTGCAAGTACTTGTGCTATTCAGCTGCATATCTAAAACAAATTGAAACAGAATTGATCTTATTTTTTTATGTACTTCTCAAATTTTTGATAAAATTTTGGAAATTATGATTCGAGTAAAAAAGTTACTTAGGATAGTGGGGAACCTAAAATGTCACTAATTAATAAAACAGGTGTGGGTGTTGCAGAGTGTCGGTGAATGGCCCAGGCCCGTTCCCTGTAGACGGAGGGTCAGGAGACAGGTTACTTCATACATACTTTAGTAGGTCAATTTCTGGATTCTACAGTGGACCAAGTTGGTCATAATTTTGCTACTTAACTACGCTCAAGATATAAGGACTTGCTACTAAAAGAAATGAACATTTGAAACTTTACACTGTACTATCGCTGATATGATTCAAGAAACTTCGAAATGGACAAAATTCATCACAAGGTAACATTTCGGACCGAGTTGGGAGTTCCTACGCTAGAAGAACGAAGCATTGGGAGAAAATATTCAACCGACACGACTCCAACTTTCGGGATGGTCTACCTGCCTTGACCAACTTGAAATCATTGAGGAACGGGACTGACACAGCCTTTACTGAACACCATTCAGGAGCCGAAGCCATATTTAAATGTACCAAGGTCGAATAAACAAATATTTGCCAAATCGTTAAATAAAATTTAAAGATAGCCTAGATAAAATAAATTGGGAAAGTTTTAAAATATTTTAAATTCAATTTTATTTTCTTAAATATCTGCTACTCATGTTCAATTGAATAGAATGTTAAGAATTATACTATTATACTGTTATACTATGTTATAAGAATTAGAATGTATTGGAATTATACATAAAACTTAGAATTAATTTTATTCCTAATTTGTACTTGTTTATTATTAGAACTTAAGAGTAAACAATAACTGATAAAGCTATTTCAACCTAATAACTTTATTCTATTAAATATTTAAATAAATATAATAAACTTGATATTTGTGATATATACGTTTTAATTTGTCTTTGATTGAATTTATGTTTGTGTATGAATAATTTAATTTCTCTTGTTTTTATATATTTCAACGTAGTTTTAAGTACAATTTGAAAGATGTGGTAATGTGAAAAATTAGAGTCTGTAATAGGTTTAAAAATCCGCGGGCAAGTAGACAGAGACAGAATGTCTAGATCATGAGCAGTATTTTTGTAAATTCATTTATAAAGAAAAAATAGATTTTCAAGGCTATAAAAATAAATAACCATGTCTAATTTTAATATAATTTAGTTAATAACCAGTGTTTAGTAATCTATGAAAAAAGACAAGGGTGTGTGAACTTTTGGTAATAGCAAGTAACAGCCAAGCGGTAAAAAGCATTTCCGGAAGTAGGAGATCTCGTGGTCTTTGAAGCAGTCGAAGTCCAGCGTTTGGAGTGACAAGATGTGTTTTTAAAATAGTCTAAGTCTGGCAATTGGAGTGATCGGACGCATTATAATTTGAGTCGTAATTCAGAATTTAGAGAGACCAGGTGTCTTAGTTTGTAGAACAGAGTTGGTTAATTGTGTCATAAAATGTAATAGGTTTGATTTCTTGTCTCAAATAGAGAATAATAACGTGTAAAATGGTTAAAAAGGTGTTCCAGGTTATTTTTTAATGACAAATGTAAATGTGGTTATGGACTTATAGACTCAGTGTAGACAATGGACAGACAAATTAAATAATTGCTATAAAGTGAGGGATTGGACAGTTAATAATTATACTTTAATGAACACTCGCGTTTGTAAAATTAAAAACACTAAGAGACTATGTTCGTTATACGCGAGTTTTGAACTGATCGTTAACCACGTGGCGAAAATTGTATATTAGAATGAACATTCCTTTTATAATCATAAACGCTATGAACTATTGTGAGAAAAACATTTCTAGAGTACTGTGCGTACATACGAAAGCTGAACATTCCTGAAAACGGCGATTCCAATGGGCTGCAACATACAAGACGACAGAATGGCTAATTTCGGACAATTCTCATATAAAACTGATGTCGTGGTATAGACATCTTATGTTAACTTTAGATTAAGAAATTATGTTATGTTTTTTAATAATTTTTGCTATATATATACATATATATATATGTTTGATCATTTAATATCCTTAAAAAGTAATTCAAGATAAATAAATAAGTAAAATTTTGAAGTATTACATATTTAAATAAATCTCCTTCAGAGATCTTCAAAATAATTAGAAATTAAAAAGAAAATTGATTTGTTGCAACATATAAAATAAAGATTTAAATTCATTGAATTAGTCTCCTTCTGAGACGATAATAAGGATAAGCCAAATTATCTAAAATTAAATTCATGTTTATTATAATAATATGTTTAAATAATATGTTTTTTGTATATATTATGATTATGTTTAATAAATCTTTATGTAATATTTCAGCACAAGTGTTTTCATTTCTGAAACCAAGATCACTGTGAAGTACACTGATAAAAGGACTCACCCCTGAGAAATTTAATAACAATAATTAACTTCTTTTTTTTCTAAATTGATGTTAACACATCTGGCGCCCTTAAGTCGAGCAAAATAAAAATTAAATTCAAATTGTAATAAATAAATACTTAGAGGAACTCTTCAAGTTCGAAAGAATAATTTTTATAATTTTTAAAATAGCTTCGCTATTAATAATTAACTACACCTCATTTTTAAATTATCACAATTGTCGCTCAACGTGTGGCATTTTTTAATGAACAAAAGTAACTTTCAAATTAATCTTAAATTCTGCCCCTGCATTTTTAAATTACCACAAATGTCGCCTCAACAGAGGGCTTTTTAGGTCGAAAATACAGTGATTTTGATGAAATGGAAGCACTTAAAATAAAGGTAAGGACTTTCTCTATAGTATAAGAAAGATTCTCTTAAAAAATTTTGTTTGTTAAGTATAATAACGTCTATAAGTAAAATAAATTAAAATGGGTTTAGAAATAATAAATGTTAATAATAACGAACAGGTTAGGGTAATGATGTTAGTAATTAAAATTTAAACTTAAAACTAAAGGTAAATAAACATAATAATAATTAAAATGGAGGGAGATGATAATAATAAGTTAATAACGGATTCAGATAGGATTAATGCAGAGTTTGAAGCAATAAAACAGAAACTTAAAAAGTATTTTATAAATGTAAATAAAAGAATAAGATGTCAAAGGATAATAGATAATAATAAGAAAGTTAGGGAACAATGGTACATAGAATTAAACAGAGAAAAATTAGATAAACAATGGCAGGTAAGGTTAGGACAAAATTTAATAGAAAGGGAATTTGAATTAAAAGAAGAAATAAAAAACATGATAATAGATGGATTAAGAGCAAGAAATGAAATTTATGAAAAAGTGAAAGATAGGCTATTAGAAGAAGCACCCCCTTTCACTGTAATGATGGTAAATGTTATAGAAAACAATACAGAAAAAGTAAATTATGGATGTTATAGAAGTAAAAATACAAAGATTAATGAGGGTATAAAAGTTAATAATGATAAAATAAACAATGAGGTAGATAATACTGAAAGTTTAAAAGCTAAGAAAAATGGTGGGGTTAATAATTTTGATGGAATAAATAAAGTTTCAAGTGATTCAGTAAATAATAATAGCAATTTGGTAAAAGAAGATCAAAATTTAAATAAAATGGAGGGTACTAATAATAATAATCTAAAGGTTGAACAGATTAGGACAATTGAACAGGGTAAAGTAAATAAGAGTGTAAAAAATAATGATCAGAATTTAGATATTATGAGTATGTTAGAAGCAATGATGCAGTGTAGTGAAAAGTTATGTAATAAAATTGATAATTGGACTCAGGAATTAAGACAAGAAAGATTAGAAAATAAGACAATAGTTAAGCCTAATGTAAGTCAAAATGAGCCTTTTGAAAATAATAATTTAGAACAGTTGATAGGTAATGTTGAAATTAATGTGTCTGGTGGGGTTGAAATAGATATAAGTAATTCAAAAAACAAAGTAAAGGTAAATAATGTAATAACAAAAGAGTTAGCTATTTATGTGAGAAAGCAAAGCTATCATAAAACTTTAGGCTTTGAAAAAATAGCAATATTGAAATTTAGAAATATATTTAAAATGCAAGAACAACAGATTAAAAGTCTTTTTGAGAAAAACAATTTTGAGTGTGAGTTTAAAAAAGCAATTGTGGAAGAAATCTATGTAAATGTAAGCAAAGTCAGTAGAGTTCAGTATTCCAAGCTGACAGATAACAAAAGTAGGTCATTGTGTCTTGATATGTCTATGAGGGGAGAAAACGATGAAATGTTTGAGAGAAAGAGAAATGTAATTATGTTGGTAAAAGAGAAAGAGAAAGGTATTTTGTCAGTACTCAGAGAGAGAAATAGAGGGGGATCTTTTGTCAAGTTAGGGTCTATTGTTATGACTAGCCTAGAAAAACTATCTAAACTAGAAGTAGTATTTAACGATGTAATTATGTTAAGAAAGCAGGCTATATTTTACAAGATGTTTCACCAATCGGGAAACCATCGTAAAAAATATATAATTTATAATTGAGTTATAATAAGTTGATTTTGAAACGACTAATAATAATGTAAAGACATTTAATAAATAAACACGGACTAGATTTTGGAAAAACAATGATAATAAGTTAATTAAGATTTTTGTGAATAAATAGTTTTAAATTTGAATAATGTATAATTTATAATCTGAAATAACAATGATGTGTATTAATAAATAATAATATAGGCCAAGCTTAGAAGATTAAAAGTTTAGTTAAAGAAACGTTCAGATATTTGTAAAGTTAAGACGCTAGGTTTATATCAGTAAATAACCGAGTGTTGTTTATTCCAAGATAAATATTGAGGTTACGTGTTAAGATAAAACAGATTAGTTAGAAGGAAAGATTTTATGCGTCTAAGTAAAATCATTAATATTGCATGTTGAAGAAATAAGATTCAATATTAAGTAGGTGGATTGAATATTAAATATTCAATAGTGTGCTGAGAGTTGGACTAAGTTGAAGGCAAGAAGGTTTCTCGATTCCTTATCAGTAGTAGACAGGAGATATTGCATCATAAGAAGGGGAAGGTTGGTTATCTCTTAACCAGGCCTAAAATTCCTTTGCGCATAGCATTGAGACTAATATACAGTGTGTTACAAAAATACTGTTCTGAAATATAAAAAACTTTTGATTCATAATTATAAATTAACTTGCGTTTTTAAATAAAAAATGTTTAAATAAAGGATGATTGGCTTTAAATAAAGTAAATAGGATAAAAGTTGATTACTTGAATAACTTTAACAGAATAAAATGTAAATTCATAAATAAAGAACTTAGAATAATTTAAAAAATAAAATTTTCTTTTTGAATTTGGATAATAATTTGTAGAAAGGATTACACAAGTAATAAATCGACGATGCTAAGAAAATAGTCGCTAAAAGAAAACATTATTTCAACTTCGGATGATATTATCTTAATGAAATTTTTTATGAATTTTAAAATTTTCTTCGTATAAATGCATTTAAGAAAGAACATGAACATTTGGGAGGATGGCAGGGTAACGGTAGTCGAAAACATGTCTTATTCTTAGAAATAAGGCATGTAGACAGCATTAAAGGTGTATTGTGGTTGTAAGGTTGTGAGGTGGGCTTTATTCTGAACTGAGTAGGAATTTTGCATTTCAACCATCTCACATCTGAAAATCATAATGCATTACTTTATGTAAGTGTCAATAGTTGTAATCAGAAAGATACAAATTCAGTCGGCTAGAAGAGTCGAAGTGGGAGTAAGATAATAGGAACATAATATGGCTACTAAACAATAAAATTTTTGAAAATAGTAATTTTATAAAAGAGTAAGTTTAAAATCTTTTAAGTTTTTTTAAATTTTATTTAAAATAATTAGGTCATAAAGAGAGTTTATCATAACTAAAGGTACCATTGATAGTGTTTTGAGAAGAATAGAGATTTGACGTAATATTACATGAGAAAACTTCATGTAATAAAAATTTAGCCTGATGTAAAAAAGGAAAATAAAATTGTAGGGTATGCAGACGTGATCAATCTGTATATACATGGATTAAACCGGACGTGACATTATTAGGGAGTACTTATGTAACTAAATAAATAATTTCGAAAAAATTGTAAAATATGTTGATTAATTAGAATATGTAACTAGATGTTAAGTTGTGAAACGATAATTTGTATGTTTGATGTTTATAAATATTAAGAATTAGTTGTTAATATGATATAAAAGTTGTTAGTCTTAAGTGATTCATGGTGTGGAAAATTAAAAATAATTAGTAAAAGGTTTGAGAATTTATGTGAGTATTTGCCAAGACAAGTAATAATAAAGTTTTTTATGTTTTTTGATTTTAAATAATAAGTAGTTTGAGGTTAAGTTTTTGATTTTTAAAGGAAAAAGTAGTAAACTAATAATAGGTAAAGAGATTTTAATGAAATGTATAGAAAAGATAAATAAGTAACTTTTTTTTTTATATATAATAATTGAATTTGAAATAATAGATGATTGTGAGAAATTATTTGATAAAGGTGTTTGATGATTTTGATGAAATAAGTTGTTAGCTGGGAAGCAATGTAAATTTTTTTATTTTTGAAGTTTTTGTATTTAAGTAATGGATGACTAAGGAGATTTTAATGAAGTAGTTTAAATGAGAGATTTTTTGAGTTTTTTTATTAGAAGATGATGGCTTTACAGAAGTATTAAGTAAAGTAGTATTTGAAATATGAGGTTGTTTTGTTAATAAACTTTTATAAAAAAGGTAGTTAGGTTGCATTAATGGTAATTTTTGAGTTTTTAAGAAGTTTTTGAGTACTGCGATGATATAAAAGGAAGATACGGCGATTTTTATGAAATAAGAGGAGATTTAAGGAATTCTACGAAATACGACGATTATAATGATTTTAAAGGAAGCTACGTTGAAATAAGGAGATTATTTATACAAATATGTAGGTAACCCGCGAGGTCTGCATATATAGATGATGAAGAGTTTTTTGGGGATTAATGCAACTTTAATTATTGAAACATGAAAGATTTAAGATGGAAATAATTTTAAGATAAGGTACTAAAAGATGATACAATTGTAAAGAAATAATTTTGAAAGAGATAAGATGAGTTTGTAAGTGATTTTTTTTATAATGATGTTATAATTTTGAATTTTAGTATAAGAGAGGAGTTTTTGGTAATTGTAAAATCAGTAGTTAAGATGTTATCCCAGCAAAACCAAGAGTAATTGAGAAATTAAGTTAAAATAAATAATAATATAAGATGATAATTGAAAAGTTTAAAGTAAATTGAAGTAATTTTGAGTAATAAATATTAAACTTAACTTAAAATTAAACTAAGAACAATTCTTGCTCCAAACAAGCGAGTGAGATTCATTCTTGCAATTGAGCCGTAATCCCATAATAAAAAATGAAGTAAGTGAAAGGTGAGCTCGTTGCAGATAGTATTTCTACGCCATATCAAAAGTAAATTACAAAAGTCGTATTATTTTAAACATTCAAATGTATAAATTAAAGAAAATAATCGTTACAACCGAGGAACAAACATCTGAAAAATGAAGTAGCAAATTAGCTTCATTTTGGGATTTCCGGCTACCAAAAGGCCAGTTTTGCTGACATGAGAAGATAACTATGAGAGAAACTGCACAAACGAACTTAGGACTTCAGGAGAACATTTGTATTCACCAATCCTCAATTCATCAGGAAGACAGCTTTAACATAGCAGCACAACAAAAGGAACTCGGCACACAGTTTTAATCTTTAACCGACAGGCACACCTGATGTGATTAACATAGTCAAGTTGGTCAAGGCGAGCGTACCTAAGGTCTGTGAAAGCCAGCTTAGGTGATTCCGTAAATTAAATTTGCCCGAGTAAAATCATTTAAATTTATTTTATATACTGGGTTAGATAGGATAGTGAATTATTTGATTTCTTGAATTTTGATTTATCATAAAAAAATTAATTAAAAAATAAAATGAAATATTACATAAAGTAAAGTTAAATCGAAAATAATATTATAATAATTAAATAATTACCTAAAGCCATATTAAAGAAAATAAGTAAATTGTGTATAAACAAAGGTTATTTAAAATTAATATTTGTTCTGCCTAATTAATAATGGACCATTCAAAGTAAAATTAAAATGATATAATTTCATATTTGGGGAAGATTTAATAGATAAATTTTGTTTTTATTTGTTTGATTTTTAAATGTTGAAATGTGAATAAATTCTTGGTTTACATTTCTAAGTACAGAAATTTTTGAGTTATAATTTACCCGTTGTATGAATATCCAACCACAATGTTTCCTATTTTTTAGTATTATCACAGTGTTTAATTATAGAACATAAAGACAACGAGGTTTCGGAGCGTCCGTTGCAAACGCAAAATGGCGTGCGTGTTGTTCCCTTTCAACATATTTCTTGTGATAAATCGAGTGTATTCATTGATTATAAAAGTGTATTATATAAGTTTATATGTGTGTTATTCTTTGTAGAATCTATTGTGTCTTATTGGTATAGTGAAATCTAGTGAATGTTGATTTAGGCCTACAAATCATTAGTACCAAGGCGTTAGTGCATAAGCCTTGCAATTTATTCCTTCTTACTGGTAAGTGGTAATATTATTTTGAAAATTTTACAATTTGATTTTTTTTTTACCAATTGTTATTCATATTTATACTAGAAAACGTTTGTAATACTCGTAAAAAATGTAAAACTAGATTTTCTACGCTCAATTGGACTTTGAAGTGAAATTTGGCCTTGAATTTTCGTGGTTTTTTTTGTTCTTTGCAATACTGACTCCAAAATTATTTTTCAAACTTTTTTTAAATTACACTACTAAATTCTATGCACATTTCTGAACATAATTATATTTAGAAGTTGGTTTTCCATAAATATTACAATTTTTGGTGATTTATTGAAAATAAGCTGGACCATTCCTCTTTTTTTGTAAAAATTTTTTTTTAATTTTCAAAATGTAACACATTTATATATTTTTTTTCCGAAATGTATTCACAAATATATCACTAAAATTTTGTACATCTTAGAAAAAGGTGGTAAGCTTTTGATTTTGGGTGATACAGGTATTTCTGAAAAATGATAACATCATTTTTTGACATGTAACATACTTACTCCAAAACCGTTTCAAATTTTTTTTTTTCATTACATAACTTCTATGCATCTTTCTGAGAAAAATGATGTCTTATAAGTTAGGTTTTGTTATATATTAATATATTTTATTAATTTTTAAACAAACGAAGAATTTTTAAGAAAATTAACATGCGCCAGTTAATGAGTTAAGGCATTTACAAATTGGCTGCCGTTGCTAGGAAACGCAGTATCTTTCGTCATATGCTGCTATTTAACGATTAAATACAATATTATTATATCCCGTCGAGTTATTACGTTGCCGAACGAAACAAAACAGGACAAAATTAATTTGCGTAATATTACATCAGCAGCACATTTTATTGAAAAGTTCAATGACGTAATATTACATCGCTAACCGTTAAGGGGTTAATAACTAATTGTTTTTTAAAAACTTGGTAAAATTTAAAATAAACTTTTACGAAGACCATCTTTTAATTTTATATAACAAATCACTTTATCTCTAAATTAATTTTTTTTTAATATTTACATCAGGTCTATTGTTGTAATTTTTGTTATTATTATCTATGGGTAATTGTAGATATTAATATATTTCCTAGAAAAGGGTGATATTTTATGCTCCGTTGTCCATTATTCGGAAGTTTCAACTGACCATAAGACATCATGTTCATGTCTGTGTCCATTTTTTGGGAAAGTCCGTTATTTCGAACACTACGAAGGCCAGAAAAGCATGATCCCGGTAGGAGAATACAAAAAAAGTCCATTTGTTAGAAGTATCCGCTAATTAAAAGTGTCCATTAAGCAAGTTTCACAGTATTATGTTTAGATTTTGTACTGATAGGATTGAAAGAGCTTATACAGGTAGGGGCAGCAAGTCAGTTATTTTATAATTGAATAATAAATATATAATTAAAAGTGAACAATAAAAATATAACACTTAATATTTCTAATGGGATTTTCTCCTGTAGATATTCATGTAGCATTTCTCTAATAATATTATTTTGTGTTTTGTTTAAATATAATATCATACATCACTTTAAAATGATCCTCTAATAAATTATAATACAAAAATACTAATAAAGATAATTTTTTTTTCCATCAGAGCTGTTCTGTGGAATGAGTACACTTTCTTGTTTTATAATTATTCTGCACATAGTTACATTTAATTAGAAAGTCACAGTATCTACAAAACATAGGAGCTCAAACAAAAAACAGAGATGGTTCTTTAATTCTCCCTTAACCCATCAGCGGTTATTCGACCCAGTGCTGGTCGATTTTTCATGCATAGCTTAGTTCACCAACTGTAAAACACGTATTTTGCAATTCAACATTACGCCCACTTAAAATAATTGTCCTATCGCAATAAATAAAATACCATTGGAAAGCTATTGTTCTGTAGATGCATAATCATGCAAAAAAAATACCACAAAACGTTATAAATAATATTTCAAAAATTGGTGAAGTTCGCATATTTTTGATGCGTAAAATCGTAAATTTCAACTCTGCGGTTTTTAGTAAACGCGACGCCATTTTCCCCCATATGATTACAAATCTGTTTTTCTGTCAAACGGGTTGACCAAAACACTGTTCTATAGATCACATCTTTCTCTTTCAAACTGTAGATTACAAATTTTTCTGCGTCTCATAGATCCAGAGATATTTCTACTTGACCATAGAAGAAACCTGACGGCACGAAATTCAATTGGCATTCAGTGTAGTTAACGAAATGACTAAATCTAATTTCATTTCGATTTTTTTTGTTTCGATATTGATAGTATGTTGTAGATGACATTTCATTCTTCAAGTTGGTAACACTTGATATAGGCAATACTTACTTAGAAGGTTTGTTTTGATCTCGGAACATATGCAATTGTGCAAAGTAAATACTGTAATAAATGACGTAGTGCATATTGTTTTGGGGCTAGATATTTGTTATTTTGAAGGTTTGTGTATACAAATTGTATATAAATTTTGTATATAAGTTACACTATATGTATTTTTATTTCTAAAGTTTATATTTTTGAGTGAATTTCTAGTTTGTGAACGGTTTATATTTGGGATAACCTAAATGGTATGTTGTGAATTTAGCCTATATGCAAATTTTCTTATATTGAGTGTTTTATTTGATAATAAAAGTGTATATGTGTGTTATTCTTTGTAAAGTTTATTGTTTTAGTGACATCTAGTGATTTTGTCTTAGGCCTAGCTTTAGAAAGCTACTAATTACGCCTAAATTGTTGAGGTGTCTAACCTAACCTCAACCGTCAGAGTATCACTTGTTAGGGGAAATCATTATTTTTATTTTGAAAATGTAACAAATTATAATTTTCCCCCCTAAATATATTACAAATTTCTAGTAATTGTTGAAAAAATCAAAACAATCTATTTGTATGGTGTAATTAACGATATCTGTGAAATTATTCTTTTTTTACCCTCCGATTTTTTGGTATTTGACCAAAAAACTCCAAATGTGATACATCTAACATTTTTTTTTTTCACTACACACCTAGATTCTATGCACCTTTCTAAACATAATGATATATAGAACTTTTGTATAAAATATATATTACTATGTTTGATAAATTGTTGAAAATAAAATGACCAATATCCCAATTTTCATAAAATTTTTTTTTTAATTTTGAAAATGTAACAAATTTTTTTTTCCCCTAAATATATTCACAAATAATACACAAAAATTGTGTATATCTTAGAAGAAAAAGGTTAAGCTATTGATTTTGGATGACACAGGTTTTTCTGAAAAATGGTAACTTTGTTTTTGACATGTAACATACTTACTCCAAAACCGTTTCAAAAAAATTTTTTTTTATTACATAGATGAATTCTATGCATCTTTCTGAGAAAAATGATGTCTTATAAGTTAGGTTTTGTATAAAAATAATATATTTTATTAATTTTTAAACAAACGAAGAATTGTCAAGAAAATTAACATGCGCCACTTGAAGGGTTAAAGTTAAAAATCTTCCTATCATGAGTCATTATGTTCACATTCTTAGATGAGGTGCTCTGCAGTTCACAATTACTCACATAATATGACCACCCTGTGGATATGTTTAATTACCCTTGCCCCATGAGAGAAGATCCGATGAAATTTGCTAAAAGAGGGCAATATGTGAGAGTTTGTTCATCTTTTTCTGAGCTATGACTTGCATACAGTAGAACCTCTGTTAACCGGCCTATATCGTAGTGTACTGGTTGGAAGAGAGTTTCCGACAATAAATTGTAATTGAAACACCAAAGCGGCAGCGATATCAAACGACTTTGTCGATAACGGTATCCCATTGTCAGCGGCATAAAAACACTGCGGCGATATCAAACGAGTTTGTCGATAGCGGTATCCCATTGTCGGCGGCATAAAAACACCGTGGCATTGGCACCCGTCGGTATAGCAAACATACACCCACAAAAACGTTTGATGGGCCGCTTTTTTTCCACGAATCATTTTAGTATACATTATGGAAAATATAACTTTTTTTTTCAGTTTTCGGAAGCGTGTGTTGGTTTCGTTTGAGACGCAGTTAAATGTGTCAAAAGACTTGACAGAGGGGAATCTGTAAAAAAGCTTTGTAGTGTTTAATTTTTTCATGTTTGATGTATAATATACATAACATAATATATACGATACATTTATGTACAATAAAATGAGTTGCAATTACATCTTAATTGCATAATTCTTAGTGCTACCTGATTAAATAAGCTTTCTTTGAACGAAAACCGATTTTTCACGGGAACCTCGGATTAAACGGGCAACCGGCCCGGGTGTCAGTCCCGACTAGACCGGTTAAGAGGGGTTCTACTGTACCAATATCTTGGATATGTGACAAAATGGCTCTAACCATATAGGTTTCACTGCTAATGCTTTTTTTAACCAGCATGTCTGCATATTCATTCCCACTAATCCAGCAAAAGTGTAACATTGTTAAGCCACTCCCTATCCATAATGTGATTCAACTATGCGTGAAAAAATAAAGATTTATTCTATTCTATTATGATAAGTAAATACTTTAGAAACATAAATAGATGAGTAATTTAATAATTAAATCATTCAACATTCCAATATATTGACAGACATACACACCTCGGTATTGGCTTCCAAAATTGGTTTTATGTAACTGGTATATGAACAAGATGGCTGCTCTTCTTTTATTTTAGTTCCAAGTTGTGTTGTTATGTCTTGTGATGTTATGGAAAACTTCTGCAATCATTTTAAAGTTATTTAATTGAATTTTAATAAGCATAACCCAAAATCACAACACAATTTAATATTAGTAAATTTAGCCCAAGTGGCAGAGTTGATTTCGCTATTTTTAAAGTTTAAATTATTAATTTAAATGTTATAAATAACAATTTACAATGAAGTAGAAGATAAGACTTGGGACCTTTAAAGTTAGTGATTGATGTACAAACATGCTGAAACTAAGTAAATCTTGATAAGCCGAAGGGTTTAGAGAAGAGATAAAATTTAATGCATAATCTGTTTAGTTTGTATGACAACAAATTATTCTAGAATTAAGAATAAATGTTTTTCTAAGATTTTATAATTATTCTGTTTATATTAATAACATAGCACACTAAAGTAATCTTATAATTAGCTATAGTAGCAATATTATAGAATTATCATATTAAACCAAAAATTTCGTTTTTGTGTTATTGAAAGTAGGACAATGATATAGCATTTTGCTTTCAAATCTCATTTCTGAGATTTTACTTTTGAATTCAAAAGCGTGCTGAATCTAACTAAGCCGTGATCGCTCTCTCGACAATATCCTTATATTCCATCTATTGCATATCCTTGACTTAATTATGAATTCCATAGAAAGAAAGTTGGACATTATTTTGGATAAATTGAACAAGTTGGACTCATTGGAGACTAAGATTGCTGACTAAGTATCTACAGGCTGAAATATAAAATATAAAAATTGAAGTAGCATAAGTTAAACAAGAATGTGAAAGAAAAGGTGATATATTTTAATGAACAACAGAAAAATGTAATTTATTAATTTGTGGGATCAACAAGGGAGGTGTCAATACAATGTGTAATGAAATTATGGAGTTGATGAGATGTCTAGACATTGGGTTCCAGAAAAGCCATGTTAAGGGCTGTGGAATACAAACAGAGAGAAACTGGATACTCCAGTGATTGTAAAATTGAATTCAATAATATTGGAGCGAAAAATTAAAAAGAAATTGTCATAATTCGACCACTTTAGACATATACTAAAAAAAGAGGATTTTTCTGTAAAAATTAAGGAAATTAAGAAAAAGCTTTACTTGTTTCTAGTTAGTTTTAAGAATGAGGGAGATAGGATGATAATGATATGAGATGAATTGAATGTAAATGGAGAGAGATATTCGCTAGAAGAACTAGAGAAATATAAGGTTGTAAGAAATATAAGAGCAAGAAGTGAGGGTGATAATGATACGAGATGAATTTATTGTAAATGGAGAAAGATATTCGCTAGAAGAATGAGAGAAATATAAGTTTGTAAGAAATAAAAGAGCAAGAAGTGAAGAACTATCTCCACATCAACTTGTGTATATCCTGCAATTTTCTGTGGATCACATATCAGGGCCTTGACATCAAAATTAGATCATCAGAGATTAGAAAGAACAAAGATAAAAATATTGCGGAACATCCTTGAGATAAAATTTATTAACAGAATTAGAAATAAAGATATTATGGAAAGAGCAAAAGTTAGACATACGGAAGGAGTCATGTAATAAGATGGAGATGGGCAGGTCATGTTTTAAGAATGAAGAAGAACCATTGTGCTAAAATTTGTACAGCGTGGATATCACAGGAGAAGTAAAGAAGAAGAGGCAGACCAAATTTACAGTGGAGATATGAGGTAACAGCGGAATTGGGTAATACATAGTGCACAGTTGCAAGAAATAAAATGGAGTCAAATTTATAATGAACTATAAAATAGATTACTCTCTTTTATTAATATTATTTTATTTAATATTAAATTTTGTTTGTTTATGGTATAAGTAATGAATTTAATAAACCAACTCATTTTCCTCCTAGGAGAAGCTTTTGTTCTGTAATAAAATTGTCGATAAAGCTATTATTATTATTATTATTCTATTCTATTATGATAAATAAATACCTTAGAAACATAAATACACGAGTAAATTAACATTTCAAAGTAAATTATTTTGTAAATTTATTTAAATAAATAATTAAATCATTCAATATTCCAATATATTGACAGACATACACACCTCAGTTTTGGCTTCCAAAATTGGTTTCATGTCACTCGTATATGAACAAGATGGCTGCTCTTCTTTTACTTTCATTACAAGTTGTGTTGTTATGTCAAACTTCTGCAATCATTTTAAAATTATTTAATTTAATTTTAATAAACATAATCCAAAATCACAACACAATTTATTATTAGAAAATTTAGCCCAAGTGGCAGAGGTTGATTACACTATTTTAAAAATTTAAATTATTAATTTAGATGTCATAAATAACGATTTCTCATGAAGTATTAGTTTAATAAAGCTTTGTTTGATAAAAACTATAGGGTTAGCTACAAGAATAGAAACTCTGTAAATTCCAATATATACATGACAATAATTATACAATCAGTCATGAATAGAATCACATATATCTAACCACATGGGTATACAATCAAACAAAACAGTTTTAATTCCAACAGTACAGAGAAAGTTAAGTAAATAAATCAATGAAAATTTTTTTGATGATGCATCAGGTTTTAAGGCCCTTTGGTCCAAAAAAGTTGGTTTTGGAATGATGTGATGAAACAAATAACAGTGGTGTCAGGGGGGAGTTCTATTCCTTAATTAACAGCTAAATTATATTTGAAGGGTGCTAGTTCAACTGTAGTAACATGTAACACCTAGAGATCATACTTCAAACAAAAAACTTGACTGAACAATGAAAATGGCCACGAGGCCTATCCTGGGCCTTAAATTAAATAGTTATTTATTTCTATATACAGTCACATTAAACAATCATTTGCTTTGTTCATTTTTTGCATTATTAAATACATTTTGGTAATAAAGAGCAAAGCATTTTCATTTTACAATATATCCCTAATTATTATAAATCAATAACTTTTCGACTGTGAGTCATTAAATTAAATTCCGCTGACACATTATTCCCAAATTACATAAAATTAGATAGAGCTTTTGTTCTGTAATAAAATTGTCAATAAAGCTATTATTATTATTCTATTCTATTATGATAAATAAATACCTTAGAAACATAAATACTTGAGTAATTTAACATTTCAAAGTAAATTATTTTGTAGATTTATTTAAATAAATAATTAAATCATTCAACATTCCAAAATATTGAGAGACATACACACCTCAGTTTTGGCTTCCAAAATTGGTTTCATGTCACTCGTATATGAACAAGATGGCTGCTCTTCTTTTTTTATTTTCATTACAAGTTGTGTTGTTATGTCAAACTTCTGCAATAATTTTATAATTATTTAATTTAATTTTAATAAACATAATCCAAAATCACAACACAATTTAATATTAGTAAATTTAGCCCATGTGGCAGAGTTGAATTATTACACTATTTTAAAAATTTTAATTATTAATTTAAATGTCATAAATGACGACTACTCATGAATTATTAGTTTAATAATGCTTTGTTTGATAAAAACTATAGGGTTAGCTACAAGAATAGAAACTCTGTAAACTCCAATATACCATGTGTCCATAAAGTCCCACCCCCCTCTTATTTTTTTTTATTAATGGAAATAGACAGATTTGCTTTGGGGAAAGTTTAGATAACCAAAGGAGGAGTTTTTTGAAGTATCAAAATTTTCAACCCTTACTCCCAAAATGGGGTAGTTTGGGGGTATGTCAAGAATTTTAAATAGCAACCCCTATTGAGTGATACCTCATTTTAAAGGTCTTTTCAAAAAATAATAATAAATTTAATAATTTTGAATACCGTGGATCTACTTGTTCTGCTACCAACTGCGGCGAACATCTCGGCTACTGACTGAGGCGAACGTCAGCCCTCATTATTCGATATGACCAGACGTTCGAACTGCTTAAGGTTCCGGAAGGAGTGTTTGGAAAAACGTGTTAGGACTTACCCAGTAAATATATTGCAACGTTAATTAACGCTTAGTTCAAACCCAACTAATCACTATGTTCACAGCCAGCTTATGATGAGATATAATTTAATTACTAAACTAACTAATTAATTATTATAATTACTTAACTTATCGTTTAAAACTTACGGTTAGGGACAGGCGTGATGGGAGAATTACGTTAACCCTTTAGGTCATAATAATTCGTTCTCAATTTTAGTCGGATGACCTACTAATGACTACGTAACACCCGGGGGTCGATCAGACCCCGCGATTAAGGGTTTAGGTAGCCATTTAGGTTTATTACCAAAAGGTTAAATAGTAACAACACCCAACTTACATTCGCTGACCTCGGCGCACTGTGAACGACTGTGGCTTGTCTTAACTACGTTGCGCACGCATCGCATATCTATGCTGTGATCTAAATACGGTGATCCCCGAATACCCGTGGAATTACCACAGTCTCCCCCTCTAGTGTTAAAAAAATAATAAAATTTACAAACGCTAGAGTTAATTTTTCTTTTTTTTTGTGTGTTATTAATACCCAGGTATGAAGGGAAAGGGGGGGGGGGTTAAGAAGGTGTATTGGTGATCACAGCGAAGGAGAAGACTCTAGGCTAACTCTAGGCCAGAAGAGAACCCTAACCTGCTAGCTCAACAAAAATAAAGAGCCCACACTAGGCAACAATGTGAGGAAGTTCTAACGTCCAATGAGCAGAAGAGAAAAAACAATGTGGTATAAGAAAAATTTTGGGGAGGAAATTTTAATTTTTTTTATTTAATATTGTCATTTTCATTTGCAGGGAGACAGGATTACATGCTGCTTAAAACTTACGGGATTACATATATTTTACGGAAACTTATTTTATATAAAAATAAAATAAATGAACAGATATTACGCGGAGTGCGACTACGGTGAGACAGGATGATTATTCAAAGGAAAGATATTTATTAGAGAGTTAGGGATAGAGCGGATAGCTGTGGTAAGGTATTGTGCTGCCGGTTAAACTTAACATGGCAGTTACGCTGGATTTGCCTACCTAGCCAAGATTCCCTCATGTGAGGACCACCTTTTCAGCCACGCTTGGTTGACGGCATGTTTCTACTTATTTCTTCGGTTCCTACTCATAACACTTCGGTAACCTACTAATATGATGACTGCCTGCTGAAGATAAGATTTCCTGGTCTTAAATTTGTTGGAGGCTAGGTAGGAACGCTGGTTCGTTGTGACGGTTTAAGTGGGTGGATAAGAAGGATAGGAACTGAAGTAAAGGGTAAGGTGATGTTGGGGGAATGTAATCGCACTTTACAGGCTACGCTATGTAAATTAATTGGGAGATGTTGGTGATAATATAGGGGGTTAAAAACTATTGCTTAAAAACTATGTATAAGGAAATATTGGGTAGTAATGGGAGGGGGAAGGTATAATTGTGACATGGGGTATGTTGGTATTTGAATGGCCGAACTTTGTTTTGGTTTTATTTATTTTTATTTATTTATTACATAGATATCGACTAATCAATGAACTCTTCAATACATCATATATGTTGTCTGAAGGTATTTTGATGCAGGTTTGTTATATGAATTTGTTTTTTCTATATATTTGTCAAACTTTCTTTTATTATTTACATTATTCCTATTTTCTTCACTTATTTTATCGATGCTGGAATAATTTTTATTACTTTTACTCGAGAAGCATACATTTGGTGTATGACTTCCCCTCACTCCTTTACTTCATATACCAGAACCTTATCCACTGTCCATTGTTTCCTGTCTACTTCCCATTCTTCGCTTGCAGTTTTATTTTGTTTTTGAATTAATGTATTTTGATTTATTCCTATTTTAATTTTAGTTAGTATTTATTTTATTTTTGTTTATTCCTATTATTTTTCCTTCAGATCTTCCCTTAATTGTATCCCTACCAAGATTTTCTCCTACAGTTGCTTCTACATAGCTCGGGTCGCTAAGCAAATGTCACACCATTTATGCCCCCTTTTTGAAAAAGGACTGACAAACTTCCTTGTCATTACTTTCTTTTGGTTCATGGTCAAGGATTCACTTTCCTAGCCTATTTCACTGGTAAATTCTCCCGAAATGTTTTCATATTTTTACTCTTGGCAATCATCGAATTCTGTATAAAGTTAACTGTAAATTGCTCCTTTCCATGTCAAAATTTTATTTTCGCATGTAACTCATGTGAGTCGCACTCCATTATTAAATTTGATTTTAGCCCATCTACCACCAAATACTTTAAATCCATCAGCCTATCATTTGTATCGGCTTCAACCATAATTTGCTTCTTGTTATTTTGTATTTCCAATGTGGTTTATAACATTTCACACAGGGAATTCTAAAACTTTGACCTCCTGTTTTAACTCCTTGTACATTTCAGTTTTGATCAAGGACACTTTTGCAAAAGTGTCTATTTCCAAACTAGTCAAATTATCCCCTATTTTTACAGTGATTTTGGGGATTTCCTCAACAAGTTTGTTATTTACTAAGTTGGTTTCTGTTTCCTCCAACAAATCGTTTCGTATATGGTAGCAAATAGTTCTCAAACATAGGCGGAACTAGGTCTCCCGCTTTATTTAGCAACCTGCAATTATCGTCCGCCGTATTCATGGTCCCTTGCTCATTATATTTTCGATATTCGATCTGGTTTCTGAAAACATGTCTGTATCTGCAATGAATAATAATGTTTTAGGAATTCCTTCTTGAAATCGTTATATCTCTTATCATCAGCTCTTATTACTTGCTACCACTTCTTCGCAATCCCAAAAATGTGTCTTTCTGCAATCTTTAGTATTTCAGAATCTTTTAGAAACGGATTGAGTTCTTCCATTACGCCCTCCAATTCCCTCAAAAACTGCATCGTACATTCTCTAGGATTTCCCCAAAATTCTACATTAACCACTTTTTTATCCTCCCCTTATTACATTAATGCTGCTACTATAAATATTCACTGCAGATATTTCCCCTATTTTTTCCCTACTTTAGACACTCTTGGGTGTCACTATACTAAAGAATAGCAAGTTGATTGGGCTATCATGGTTAGTACAGGGCACGATCATACAATACAACGCAAGTAGATTGTAATATCAAAAAAGTTAGTTGCAAAGCCCTTGTAGGAAATGTTAAATTGTATTGGTAAATCAAGGCCCTAACAGGTGTTATAAATCTGCAAATATTAACAGGTCTACACTCAATTCAGCGTTTCAGTCCTTGCAAGCCTTGAAGCTGTAAATATTTGAAAGAGCCTCCACTCACTACGATTGTGTCTGGACTCGACTCTGCCAGATCTCGTAACTAATCAAATATCATGTTTTCTTGGGAGGTCAGAATTCAAATTTTTTGACAATAACTTCACTATTTGTCATTTGTCATTGTTAATAGCATTACATATAGAATTGAAATTTGCAAATATGTATCTAATTCAGTGTGTTATATGTTGAATAATGCAAAAGATATGAACAAAACATTGTTTAATATGGCCACCATTATGACATTTTCTATTTGTATTGTTTAATTTAAATAGGGTTCTACATGAGCACACTATAGTCTCCTACATCAAATTTCATGTTCCAATGTTAATTTTTGTGACCGCTATTGAGCCAACATATGATGACAACAACAAAAAATTGACTGGATGTCAAAAATAAATTTTTCGGTTTCTTGAGGTCATAATTTTGTATGATTACCGAACTTACACCAAACTTCTTACACTGGGTAGGTAAATATTGAATTTTATAAGTTTGTGTCAGCTTGTTCTATCAATTCAAACCAAAATATTAAAACTAAATTTATAACACGGTTTAATTTTTCTGCTTAAAGAGATATAATAATCTATATTATAAAACTTACCTCTATTTTAACTTTGGTAGGAGTCCGAAGATCTTCCTCCTCATTATCAACCTTCATCCTAAACAACAAACAGAAAAACACCCAAGCTTTAGTACTGCACTCAAAAATAATGTTCTTTTTTAATTGTATTTATTTTTTGTTGTTATACCAATATTATTTATGTAACAAGAGACAAATTAAAATTTAATGCATTAAAACAAATATATGGACACTCTAACAAAACCTATACATGTATATAATTACACATTTCTACTAACAAAAACTTGGACCCACACAAATATTATGGTCATAGTAATAATCAAACAAAAACAAGAAATATACAAAACTAAGTACTATAAAAAATAATACATCAACATCTATACCAATTATAGACTACAGTAAAGTAGAATTGATGAAATTGCCATTTATGACTATCAAACTTACAGAGTAGAAAGTTTGGACAACCAAAAGTTAGTGTTGGCTGATTTAAAATTTGTAAAATATTCCCTCCACTTTTATAAACTCTAATAAGATTTACTCCAGTTTGTGAGGGCAGCTTTCTAAAAACATTAAGACTATGCCATCGATACCGCAATAAATCACCTTCTCTGGTATTGTGATTATAAATACTTTTATTATATACTGGTTTACATTTTTATCCAATAGTATAAAATGGTTTCATAAATATATAAATTTGAAAATATTAACATTTATAAGTTTTTGAATGTGTCCTTCCAGGATTCCATTCTTTTTAAACCCACAATAATTCTAGCTCATTTTTGCTAATGTATCATCCCTTGCATCTCCCGATCTGAAGTTATCACATATTTCAAATAGGGATAGATAGGTTCATAATAGAACATAAGATGCAACATAATATTACTAGTGCAATATTTCTTAATAATTTTCATTAGAAATATACCAGAACAAACTATCTTAAATACTGAATCAATATAGAGGTTCCATTTTAGAACAATGTCTATATAACCAATCCTAAAAAATTGACACTTTTCACCTCATTAATTAAATCATCTCCCAACATAATATTTGAAGCCTAATGTTTATACACCGATGCAAACTGAAACACATAAAAAATTCAGTCTCGTATGAATTTATAAACATAAACATATGGGTGGGTCAACCGGGTCAAGATGAAGTGTCAAAACCGATAGATATACAGTAGCCTCAAACTAGGAGTGTGTCTGGTATAAAGGGTGTGTCCTCCCTTCTACTTGCTTCCTTAGCCTAAATTAACGGTACAACCCATTCCAACAAAACTAGGTACACAAATTACTGCTTAGCTACATTTAATTCTTAAAGTTACAATTTCATGACAGACTGTATCTCACTTATCTTATGATTTTGCCTTCTTGCATACAATATTTATTTATAAAAAGTTATAAAAACTAACAAAGTATAAAGTTGTGTAAAAATGTAAGTTTATGTAATGATAAACTGTAAAAAGTTTTTACATAATAAAATTAATGACAAAAATATTTATAACGAGAAAATATTTTATTTTTCAGCTTAAATGATAACTTCCTGCAAAAAAGTTGTAGATATTATTTTGTTGATAGATTATTTTTTTACAATTAGATTAGGCACATTCTAGAAGTATTCGAATACATACTGGACGTACTGGTTAGGCTACTAGAATATCTAAGAATCGCAAATAATATTTAGTATATTTTTGTGGGAAAATAAAACAGGATGATAAGTTAGAATAAACTATCATTTATTTTGTAAGTTTTATATAATAATATTTTAATATTGTTACTATTGATAGTTATAAAACAGTGAATAATATTTTCAGTGAATGAATTTATGGTTTAAACTGTGTAAATATTTTCATTTTATAGCTATACAGAGTG
Source organism: Aphrophora alni (assembly GCA_963513935.1). Classification (NCBI taxonomy): domain Eukaryota; kingdom Metazoa; phylum Arthropoda; class Insecta; order Hemiptera; family Aphrophoridae; genus Aphrophora; species Aphrophora alni. Next base: position 37,186,227 of record OY740765.1, on the reverse strand, counting down.
TCAGAAAATGTAGTGAAAAACTTTAGGTAGTGGTTACACGGGTCAAAATAAAGAAAAAAGTTCCTGTAACTAATAACCAGAAGCGTCTAGATATCCGCCATTTTGTTTTTTACAAAATAATTTAGATGACGGGAATGGTTTGAACGATTGATCAAAAACCATATTATGTTACCCACTTTCAACCTATTTAACATAAAATAAATTGTCCATTCGCCTTTTATAAATTTAAAAAAAGATTTTATTTTTCATATATTAACATAATTCAATGTTAATTTTGTTTAGGCTAAATATGGATGTTGTAGATAATTGAATCGCTTATTGCAGAAACCTGTCAAACACCAAAAATGTTATTTTGAGAAAAAAGAAAAACAATTTGTTGAATGTATATATATTTGTACACTAATATGAAAATTTTCAAATAAAACATTCAAAAATATCGTATTTTTTAGGTGTTTTTGATATGTGTAAGGGGAGTCGGATGAATTTTTGAAGGAAAAAAAGGGAAAAAAGGAGGAAAAAAAAGAAGAAAAGAGAAAAAAAGATTGATTTATGGATTTTTATGCTCCATTATTGTTTAGAATCTCTGGTTTATTTTAAGACCAATTATATACAATGCTTTATAATATGTTGCACTTTACATTCTGCTGTTCTAGGTGACGAATTCTTGATACACTCTAATACATAGGTCATAATTATATGGCTAAAAAAAACAAACCAAAAATGCATCGATTATATGCAGGTTTTTTACTGAAAAAATTACAACTTGCAAAATTGGTGGTTTCTGTCCAATTTGTTTTCAAACGAACCACGTAAACTTCTACTCAAGCATACCACCGTTAATTTATTGTGGGCCTCTCCCACCACCATAACACAGGTTAGAATGAACCAAACTGCACGCGTGTGTCTAAGGTGGTAATTGAACCCACAACCTTCGGTAACAATCCTTGATCAAGGGACTGATGCCTCAAGCCTCTTAGCCACATAGGTAAAATTAGTTATTTACAACACTTGAGTGATGTTGTCAGATTACCTATCCTACCTCGTAGTTACATTAACAAACCCTAAAAGGTTCATCGGTTCACCACTAGGTAATGCTAGTCCTGAAAAATCAATAAACACAAGATTCGAAGACTAGGTTAACAGCATTGCAAGAGTCAAACACTCATGACCAGTATGCTACTGTCTGTGCCCCTAATAATCGCCAATACATTTCCTTCTCCCCTCAATAGAATGTGTTTTGCAGTCTGCTTATCTATTATTAGATCACAATTGTTTCGATCATGTATAGGTTTGTGGCATCGCCAAAGGAATTGTATATTGTGAATGATCACGTTCAGTTTTTAATTCCCAAACAAGTTAGTTATACAAGATGCGAAGCACAGATAAATTCAATATCTGCTGTCCTATACAGGTATAGCAGTGATCTAAGGGCATTTGGTTAATTGAGTAAGACCAAGAATGATTCAATCATCTCACTAAAAGCAAAGTCACTCCAGATACATATGGAATATTGTTCATTGTTGGTGTAATTGGTAGCTTGTCATGATGTATTATTTGAGATTAACCTTGTCAACAAAACCGATCTAAGTCAGTCTCTTGATATTTCTTTGACATCTAATCAACTACAAAAATGTGTTGATTTCATTGAAAAACTCAGGGATATTGAATTGAAGGATTCAATCTTGAAAACCAGAGAAACAGGTACTGGAATTGGCTGTTTCAACCAACAAAAAACATTGAAGAAGTTTTTCTACAAAAAAGATATAGAACAAAGACAAAACTGCTCTCTTATGAATGTAAGCAAAAGTACAATCCGAGCCCTGAAGATTTATTGAAAAGGTGTGTGTTCTTTAATGTTATTCACACAATACTAGTGTCTTTGAAAGACACGATGGATCAATTTTTAAACCATAACTCAAAGTGAGGACATTAATTTGTTTAATCTGAAGTATCTACCGGAAAAAGAAGCATTTAGAGAACAACGCAAAAATTTAAACCTTACTGTAAAAGGTTTATCAAATATAAACAGGAAGAGCTTGTACAATGAACTTCTTCATATAAACATAATAACAAGTGAGGAACCAAAAGACAAGCAGATGTCTCCACTGAAAGCTCTACAAATTATTAATAAACCTTGCGTAAAGATCCCATAAACTATCTGTTGATTTCTCTTCATATCCTTATAACCATATCAGTTACAGTAGCAACCTGTAAACAAAGCTACAGTAAGTTGAAATTAATAAAAACTTACGCAACAATGACACAAGAAAGTTAAGTCGTATTGCAATTTTTAAGAGATCTTTAAAAATATATGTAACAAATATTATCATTTAAAAATGTTAAGTAAAATAATATTTAGACATACAGATTCTTAAATATAAAATTTGGACCATACATATACAATAATATCAATATTTGATCAATATATGTTTTAAAGTTTATCTTAATAAAATATTCGGGTTATTGTGTACAGTATATCTTTTCTATATTTCATTCCCTTTAACAATTTAAATATTTACACTACTAGGTGAATTTGGTAGTAGAAGAAACCTTTGATGTCTATGACTCTGGCGCCTCAACCTCTAGGGACAGCCCTGTTTATAAACAAGTTGTTTCTAAAAATGCTGACATGTTACATTTTCATTTATAAATGATTTCTTTAAAGAATCTGGATATACTCAAAACTAAAGTAAATATCTTTACGATGGCTGTTTCTGTTTATAATTGTGACAAGAATGAATACAGTTGTCATTTTTTTAACAGGGAATCATTTTATTAGTAGCCACAGAAAACTTTATTAATTTAGGCAATTTTTTGATATATAAATATTTTTTAAAAAAAGAGTTAATTTTATGATTGACAATCTAAAATTTTGGTCACAATTAGTTTTGGTTTTTAGAATGGGCGAGTGGGAAAGTTTTTGAACCATATATTTTAAGGAAAAACAGTTTTGTTTCAGATCACAAAACATGTTATTGTTAAAGAAAATTTCAACGACCCATACAAATTGCAACATTTCCTTATTTTTCTACATACACTCCATAGAGATCCAAACACATGATGAGACGTTGCATAAATTTACTGATATTTTTCAATGCATCTTCATGTGCCATTCACTTTCCTCTAACAAAATTTCTTCACCTTGGTACTTCTAAAATCTATAATTGCTTTTTAATTTATAGTATTTCTAAGGTAAAAAAAGTGTAAAACACTACTATTGCAATAATTTGTAATTCAATTACTTTCCAAAGCAGGCCTTGAGAATGCTTCAATTGTATCAACAACTGTTAGTGCCAACAATACAACTATACAGTAACCAAATTTATCAAGGTACAAAAGTAACAATAATATTAAAATGACAACAATCAATCTAGATTTTTGCAACAAGACAGATATTCCTTTCAGAAGACATGAATCGTCATTGAATGAAAAGTATCCTTTTAAATTCCATTAAATTGTTACGAAAACCAAAAGGATTTAATGTTTTTTATGGATATGAAATTTGTTGCACTGTTAACCATCAGGATAGGATGTCAGGAGATATACATGAAGAATATGCTTACAACAATAAAATTAACTATTTATACAACCTAACCTAAACATGTAAATGAAAAAAGATGCAACTTACAATGATCTCAATTATGATTACACTGTTATTTTTAATGACAAAGAGTAAAATTTGTGTAATTTAATAACTAAGTTATAAATAAAAACCATTGCAAAGATCAGCTAACAAACAAACTGAGAACTATAAGAACATTCACTCATGATTTAAATAGTTAAAATCTATCAACAAATTCCACCTGTATTTGGCTAAAACAGTTTAATTATTTCTCAAAAATTGTTCATCACTATTATGTAAAAGAAAAGCAAGTTGTACAAACTCACCATGAAGGCACTTCAATCTTCACATCGTCTTCTTCTAATTTTGTCTTAATATCCTCTAAATATATATTGGAGTCCATTTTCTATAAAATTTAAAAAATATTTACATATTATATCATTATTTTGATGTTTGATTTTGTAGAGAATTCAGTATATTATATAGTAAAGCGTAACATATTTCATCATTTATACATTAACCCCAGAATTGAATTTTGTTACGAATATTGTTAGGAGAATTAGAGAAAGAATGAGCATATCAAACAGTGAGAAAAAGACAAACCAAGATAACTGCAGTGTTGAGTATGTTGTTGTACAAAGAACAACTACTTCAAGTACCTGTAAATTCTGTATTGTGTTTAGTTAACAATGTTTTCTATCACTGTCATGGGCAATTGGATGACTAACCTCATAAATATCGACTAATCAATGTACTCTTCAATAAATCATAGTATGATATGTTGTCTGAAGGTATTTTGATGCAGGTTTGTTTTATGAATTTGTTTCTTCTATATATTTGTCAAATTTTCTTTTATTATTTACATTATTCCTATTTTCTTCACTTATTTTATCGATGCTGGAATTATTTTTATTACTTTTACTCGAGAAGCATACATTTGGCATATGACTTCCCCTCACTCCTTGACTTCATATACCAGAACCTTATCCACTGTCCATTGTTTCCTGTCTACTTCCCCTTCTTCGCTTGCAGTTTTATTTTGTTTTTGAATTAATGTATTTTGATTTATTCCTATTTTATTTTTAGTTAGTATTTATTTATTTTTGTTTGTTCCTATTATTTCTCCTTCAGATCTTCCCTTAATTGTTTCCCTACCAAGATTTTCTCCTACAGTTGCATCTACATAGCTCGGGTCGCTAAGCAAATTTCACACCATTTTTGCCCCCTTCTTGAAAAAGGACTGACAAACTTCCTTGTCATTACTTTCATTTGGTTCATGGTCAAGGATTCACTTTCCTAGCCTATTTCACTGGTGAATTCTCCCGAAGTTTTTTCTAATTTTTATTCTTGGCAATCATCGAATTCTGTATACAGTTAACTGTAAATTGCTCCTTTTCATGTCAAAATTTTATTAATTTATTTTCGCATATAACTCATGTGAGTCCCACTCCATGATTAAATTTGATTTTAGCCCATCTACCACCAAAAACTTTAAATCCATCAGCCTATCATTTGTATCTGCTTCAACCATAATTTGCTTCTTGTTATTTTGTACTTCCAATGTGGTTTATAACATTTCACACGGGGCATTCTAAAACTTTGACGTCCTGTTTTAACTCCTTGTACATTTCAGTTTTGATCAAGGACACTTTAGCGCCAGTGTCTATTTCCAAACTAGTCAAATTATCCCCTATTTTTACAGTGATTTTGGGGATTTCCTCAACAAGTTTGTTATTTACTAAGTTGGTTTCTGTTTCCTCCAACAAATCGTTTCGTATATGGTAGCAAATAGTTTTCAAACATAGGTGGAACTAGGTCTCCCGCTTTATTTAGCAACCTGCAATTATCGTCCGCCCTATTCATGGTCCCTTGCTCATTATATTTTCCATATTCGATCTGGTTTCTTAAACATTTCTGTATCTGCAATGACCAATAATGTTTTAGGAATTCCTTCTTGAAATCGTTATATCTCTTATCATCAACTCTTATTATTTGCTACTACTTCTTCGCAATCCCAAAAATGTGTCTTTCTGCAATCTTTAGTTTTTCAGAATCTTTTAGAAACGGATTGATTTCTTCCATTACACCCTCCAATTCCCTCAAAAACAGCATCGGACGTTCTCTAGGATTTCCCCAAAATTCTAGTTTATCCACTTCTTTATCCTTACCTTATTACATAAATGCTGCTACTATGAATATTCCCTACTGATATTACCCCTATTTTTTTTCTACTTTAGACACTCTTGGGTCTACTACATTAAATTTTTAATCAGTATTTTTCCTTTATTTCCTTTTGATCATCTATTAATTTAACTAATGTTCCCTGAATTTACTCTATTTCTTCATCTACTAATTTTTGTTTATCTTACCATTGTTCTGATTCAATTTTTATCTCTCCTTTTAGTTGCTTCAGCATTTCTGATACTGACTTCAAAAATACTTCTTTCCTTTTTTTCTTTTTCCCTGATTTCCTTTTCTTCTTCCCTTATTCTTCTCTCATCCTCCTTTTCTATTTATCTCAGCTCCCTTTCTATTTGTTTTCCCTACTCCTTAAACAAAGTCAAATGAGAGAAAAAACAAAAAACTTTATTGTTATTCCAAAAGTGACTTGGATACTAAAGAAAAGCAAGTTGATTGGGCTAACATGGTTAGTACAGGGTACGATCATACAATACAACACAAGTAGATTTAATATCAAAAAAATTAGTTGCAAAGCTCTTGTGGGAAATGTTAAATTGTATTGGTAGATGAAGGCTCTAACAGGTGTCGTAAATCTGCAAATATTAACAGGTCTACACTCAATTCAGTGTTTCAGTCCTTGCGAGCCTTAAAGCTGTAAATATTTGAAAGTCTCCACTCACTACGATTATGTCTGGACTCGACTCTGCCAGATCTCGTAACTAATCAAATATCATGTTTTCTTGGGAGGTCAGAATTCAAATTTTTTTGACAATAACTTCACTATTTGTCATTTGTCATTGTTAATAGCATTACATATAGAATTGAAATTTGCAAATATGTATCTAATTCAGTGTGTTATATGTTGAATAATGCAAAAGATATGAACAAAAAATTGTTTAATATGGCCACCATTATGACATTTTCTATTTGTATTGTTTAATTTAAATAGGGTTCTACATGAGCACACTATAGTCTCCTACATCAAATTTCATGTTCCTATGTTAATTTTTGTGACCGCTATTGAGCCAACATATGACGACAAAACAAAAAATTGACTGGATGTCAAAAATAAATTTTTCGGTTTCTTGAGGTCATAATTTTATATGATTACTGAACTTACACCAAACTTCTTACACTGGGTAGGTAAATATTGAATTTTATAAGTTTGTGTCAGCTTGTTCTATCAATTCAAACCAAAATATTAAAACTAAATTTATAACACGGTTTAATTTTTCCTCTTAAAGAGATATAATAATATATATTATAAAACTTACCTCTATTTTAACTTTGGCAGGAGTCCGAAGATCTTCCTCCTCATTATCAACCTTCATCCTAAACAACAAACAGAAAAACACTCAAGCTTTAGTACTGCACTCAAACATAATGTTCTTTTTAATTGTATTTATTTTCTGTTGTTATACCAATATTATTTATGTAACAAGAGACACAATAAAGTAATTTAACAAATTAAAATTTAATGAATTCAAACAAATATATGGACACTCTAACAAAACTTATACATGTATATAATTACACATTTCTACTAACAAAAACTTGGACCCACACAAATAGTATGGTCATAGTAATAATCAAACAAAAACAAGAAATATACAAAACTAAGTACTATAAAAAATAATACATCAACATCTATACCAATTACAGTAAAGTAGAATTGATGAAATTGCTATTTATGGCTATCAAACTTACAGAGTAGAAAGTTTGGACAACAAAAGTTATTGTTGGCTGATTTAAAATTTGTAAAATATTCCCTCCATTTTTATAAACTCTAATAAGATTTACTCCAGTTTGTGAGGGCAGCTTTCTAAAAACATTAAGACTTTGCCATTGACACCGCAATAAATCACCTTCTCTGGTATTGTGATTATAAATACTTTTATTATATACTGGTTTACATTTAATCCAATAGTGTAAAATGGTTATTTTTTTACAATTAGATTAGGCACATTCTAAGAAGTATTCGAATGCATACTGGACGTACTGGTTAGGCTACTAGAATATCTAAGAATCGCACATAATATTTAGTATAGTTTTGTGGGAAAATAAAACTGGATGATAAGTTAGAATAAACTATCATTTATTTTGTAAGTTTTATATAATAATATTTTAATATATTTACTATCGATAGTTATAAAACAGTGAATAATATTTTCTGTGAATGAATTTATGGCTTAAACTGTCTAAATATTTTCATTTTATAGCTATACAGTGTCAGAAAATGTAGTGAAAAACTTTAGGTAGTGGTTACATGGGTCAAAATAAAGAAAAACGTTCCTGTAACTAATAACCAAAATTGTCTAGATATCCGCCATTTTGTTTTTTTACAAAATAATTTAGATGACAGGAATGGTTTGAACGATTGATCAAAAATCATATTATGTTACCCACTTTCAACTTATTAAATTAAATTGTCCATTCGCCTTTTATAAATTTAAAAAAAGATTTTATTTTTCATATATTAACATAATTCAATATTATTTTTGTTTAGGCTAAATTTGGATGGTGTAGATAATTGAATCGCTTATTGCAATAACCTGTCAAACACAAAAAATGTTATTTTGAGAAAAAAGAAAACAATTTGTTGAATGTATATATATATTTTACACTCATATGAAAATTTTCAAATAAAGTACTTATAAAATGAATACTTTTTAAAGTAATATAATTTTTTCCTTACCAATAATATGTAAAAAAAGAAGTTGAAATTTTGTCACATAACGGGTTTCTGCAATAAACATTCAAAAATATCGTATTTTTTGGTGTTTTTGATATGTGTAAGGGGAGTTGAATGTATTTTTGAAAAAAAAAAAAAAAAAAAAGGGAAAAAGAAAAAAAATAGATCAATTTTTGGATATTTATGTTTTATTATTGTTTAGAATCTCTGGTTTATTTTAAGACCAATTATATACAATTCTTTATAAAATGTTGCACCTTACATTCTGCTGTTCTAGGTGACGAATTCTTGATACACTCTAATACATAGGTCATAATTATATGGCTAAAAAAAACAAACCAAAAATGCATCGATTATATGCAGGTTTTTTACTGAAAAAATTACAACTTGCAAAATTGGTGGTTTCTGTCCAATTTGTTTTCAAACGAACCCCGCAAACTTCCACTCAAGCATACCACCGTTAATTTATTGTGGGCCTCTCCCACCACCATACCACAGGTTGGAATGAACCAAACTGCACAGAAAAAAGTGTGTGTCTAAGGTGGGAATTGAACCCACAACCTTCAGTAACAATCCTTGATCAAGGGACTGACACCTTGATCAGCCACTTAGGTATAATTAGTTATTTACAACACTTGAGTGATGTTGTCAGATTACCTATCCTACCCCGTAGTTACATTAACAAACCCTAAAAGGTTCATCAGTTCACCACTAGGTAATGCTAGTCCTAAAAAATCAATAAACACAAAATTCAAAGACTCGGTTAACAGCATTGCAAGAGTCGAACACTCATGACCAATATGCTACTGTCTGTGCCCCTAATAACCGCCAATACATTTCCTTCTCCCCTCAATAGGAAGTGTTTTGCAGTCTGCTTATCTATTATTAGAACACAATTGTTTCGATCATGTATAGATTTTTGGCATCACCAAATGAATTGTATATTGTAAATGAGCACGTTCAGTTTTTAAATCCAAACAAGTTAGTGATACAAGATGCGAAGCATAGATAAATTCTATATCTGCTGTCCTATACAGGTATAGCAGTGATCTAAGGGCATTTGGTTAACTGAGTAAGACCAAGAATGATTCAATCATCTCACTAAAAGCAAAGTCACTCCAGATACATATGGAATATTGTTCATTGTTGGTGTAATTGGTAGCTTGTCATGATGTATTCTTTGAGATTAACCTTGTCAACAAAACCGATCTAAGTCAGTCTCTTGACATTTCTTTGACATCTAATCAACTACAAAAATGTGTTGATTTCATTGAAAAACTCAGGGATATTGAATTGAAGGATTCAATCTTGAAAAACCAGAGGAACAGCTACTGGAATTGGCTGTTTCAATTAACAAAAAACATTGAAGATATTTTTCAACAAAAAAGATATAGAACAAAGACAAAACTGCTGTCTTATGAATGTAAGCAAAAGTACAATCCGAGCCCTTAAGATTTATTGAAAAGGTATGTGTTCTTTAATGTTATTGACACAATACTAGTGTCTTTAAAAGACACGATGGATCAATTTTTAAACCATAAATCAAAGTGAGGACATTTGTTTAACCTGAAGTATCTACCGGAAAAAGAAGCATTTAGAGAACAATGCAAAAATTTAAACCTTACTGTAAGAGGTTTATCAAATATAAACGGGAAGGGCTTGTACAATGTACTTCTTCTTATAAACATAATAACTAGTGAGGAACCAAAAGATAAGCACATGTCTCCACTGAAAGCTCTACAAATTATTAATAAAACCTTGCGAAAAAAGATCCCATAAACTATCCGTGGACGTCTTTTCATATACTTATAACCATATAACCATGGCGCCTCAACCTCTAGGAACAGCCCTGTTTATAAACAAGTTATTTCTTAAAAATACTGACATGTTACATTATCATTTATAAATGCCTTCTTTAACCCTACAACCGGTCATGTTAATTTTCTTAAAAATTCTTCGTTTGTTTAAAAATTAATAAAATATATTATTTGTATACAAAACCTAACATATAAGACATCATTTTTCTCACAAAGATGCATAGAATTCATCTATGTAATAAAAAAAAAATTTTTTGAAACGGTTTTGGAGTAAGTATGTTACATGTCAAAAACGAAGTTACCATTTTTCAGGAAAAACCTGTATATTACAAAATCAATAGCTTACTACCTATTTCTAAGATATACACAATTTTTGTGTATTATTTGTGAATATATTTAGGGGGAAAAAAATTGTTACATTTTTAAAATTTAAAAAAATTTTACGAAAAAACTGAATTTTCTCTTTATTTTATTCCAAAAAACATTAAAAATAGTAAAATATATTTTATACAGAACTTCTATATATCATTATGTCCAGAAAGGTGCATACAATGTAGGTGTGTAGTGAAAAAAAAATGTTAGATATATCAAATTTGGAGTTTTTTGGTCAAATACCAAAAAATCGAAGAGTAACGAAGCAGAAATTTCACAGAAATGGTGATCAAAAACATACTAATACATCTTTTGCAATTTTTTCAACCATTACTTGAGATTTCTAATATATTTGTGAATATATTTAGGGGGAAAAAATAATAATATGTTACATTTTCTAAATAAAAACAACGATTTTGACTAAAAAGTGATACTCTGATGGTTGAGGTTAGGTTTGTAACCTCCACAATTTAGCCTCACTAGTAACAATCTGAAGATAGACCAAAGACAAAATCATTAGATTTTACTAAGACAATATATACTTTACAAAGAATAACACACATATTCACTTTTATAATCATATAAAACACTAAATATAAGAAAATGTGCATATAGGCTAGACTTACAATATTGGCCTAGGTTATCCCAAATATGAACCGTTCAAAAACTGAACTATCACTCAAAAACATAAACTTTAGATATAAAAACACATATATTGTAACTTGTATACACAATTTATATACAATTTGTATACACAAACCTTCAAAATAACAAATATCTAACCACAAAACAATATGCGCTACGTCATTTGTTACAGTTTTTACGTTGCACATTTGCGTATGTTCCGAGATCAAAACAAAGCCTTCTAAGTAAGTATTGCATATATCAAGTGCTACCAACTTATAGAATGGAATTTCCCCTACAACATACTGTAAAGAAAAATAATTTTAAAAACATAGAGAAATGAAATTCGTCTTTTCGTAAAGCGCATCGAATGCCAAATGAATTTCGTGTCGTCAGGTTTGTTCTATGTTCAAGTAGGAATATCTCTGGATCTGTTAGACGCAGAATAATTTGTAATCTAAGGTTAGAAAGAGAAACATGTGATCTATATAACAGTGTTTTAGTTGACTTAAATGACAGAAAAATAGAGTTGTAATCATATCAGGAAAAATGGAGCCGTGTTATACGAAAAGGCGCAGAGTTGAAATTTACGATTTTACGCTACAAAAATACGTGAACTTCACCAATTTTTGGAATATTATTTATAACATTTTGTGGTATTTTTTTTGCATGATATGCATCTACGGAACATTAGCTTTCCAACGGTATTTTATTTATTGCGATGGGACAATTTTAAGTGGGCGTAACGTTGAATGGCAAAATACGTGATTAAGAGTTGGTGAAATCACTTGGGAGCACGTGGACTACCCAATGTATGTTGCTGTGCCGGTTTAAATGTTAAAGAATCTGGATATACTCAAAACTAAAGTAAATATCTTTAAGATGGCTGTTTCAGTTTATAATTGTGACAAGAATGAATACAGTTGTCATTTTTTTAAGAGGGAATCATTTTATTTATAATCACAGAAAACTTTAATAATTTAGGTAATTTTTTGATATATAAATATTTTTTAAAGAAAGAGTTAATTTTATGATTGACAATCTAAAATTTTTGGTCACAATTAGTTTTGGTTTTTAGAATGGGCGAGTGGGAAAGTTTTTGAACCATTAATTTTAAGGAAAAACAATTTTGTTTCAGATCATAAAACATGTTATTGTTGAAGAAAATTTCTACGACCAATACAAACTGCAACATTTCCTTATTTTTCTACATACTCTCCATAGAGATCCAAACACATGATGAGATATTGCAGAAATTTACTGATATTTTTCAATGCATCTTCATGTGCCATTCACTTTCCTCTAAAAAAATTTCTTCACCTTGGTACTTCTAAAATCTATAATTGTTTTTTAATTCATAGTATTTCTAAGGTAAAAAAAGTGTAAAACACTTCTATTGCAATAATTTGTAATTCAATTACTTTCCAAAGCAGGCCTTGAGAATGCTTCAATTGTATCAACAACTGTTAGTGCCAACAATACAACTATACAGTAACCAAATTTATCAAGGTACAAAAGTAACAATAATATTAAAATGACAACAATCAATCTAGATTTTTGCAACAAGACAGATATTCCTTTCAGAAGACATGAATCGTCATTGAATGAAAAGTATCCTTTTAAATTCCATTAAATTGTTACGAAAACCAAAAGGATTTAATGTTTTTTATGGATATGAAATTTGTTGCACTGTTAACCATCAGGATAGGATGTCAGGAGATATACATGAAGAATATGCTTACAACAATAAAATTAACTATTTATACAACCTAACCTAAACATGTAAATGAAAAAAGATGCAACTTACAATGATCTCAATTATGATTACACTGTTATTTTTAATGACAAAGAGTAAAATTTGTGTAATTTAATAACTAAGTTATAAATAAAAACCATTGCAAAGATCAGCTAACAAACAAACTGAGAACTATAAGAACATTCACTCATGATTTAAATAGTTAAAATCTATCAACAAATTCCACCTGTATTTGGCTAAAACAGTTTAATTAATTCTCAAAAATTGTTCATCACTATTATGTAAAAGAAAAGCAAGTTGTACAAACTCACCATGAAGGCACTTCAATCTTCACATCGTCTTCTTCTAATTTTGTCTTAATATCCTCTAGATATACATTCGAGTCCATTTTCTATAAAATTTAAAAAATATTTACATATTATATCATTATTTTGATGTTTGATTTTGTAGAGAATTCAGTATATTATATAGTAAAGCGTAACATATTTCATCATTTATACATTAACCCCAGAATTGAATTTTGTTACGAATATTGTTAGGAGAATTAGAGAAAGAATGAGCATATCAAACAGTGAGAAAAAGACAAACCAAGATAACTGCAGTGTTGAGTATGTTGTTGTACAAAGAACAACTACTTCAAGTACCTGTAAATTCTGTATTGTGTTTAGTTAACAATGTTTTCTATCACTGTCATGGGCAATTGGATGACTAACCTCATAAATATCGACTAATCAATGTACTCTTCAATAAATCATAGTATGATATGTTGTCTGAAGGTATTTTGATGCAGGTTTGTTTTATGAATTTGTTTCTTCTATATATTTGTCAAACTTTCTTTTATTATTTACATTATTCCTATTTTCTTCACTTATTTTATCGATGCTGGAATTATTTTTATTACTTTTACTCGAGAAGCATACATTTGGCATATGACTTCCCCTCACTCCTTGACTTCATATACCAGAACCTTATCCACTAGTAGAGTGTGGGGCACTTGAGAACCAACATGGCGGCTGTGGACGGTGGGGTACCCCCTTTCCCTTTGCCCCTTCCCTTTTGCCCCTCCCAGGGTGGCCACTCTAACATCATTTTCAGATTCCCGGTTTTTTCCCGGCATTATTTCCCGATATTTTGATGCATTCTAACATTAAAAAAAAAAAAAAAAAAAAAAAAAAAAAAAAAAAAAAAAAAATTTACAGGTATTTTGAACTGACTTGATTATTTTATACAGGGACTTGTATTTTCGTGAAAACTATACGGTCTACGTTGCCCTAAGCAACGCTTGAAAATTCAATTAAAAATTTTCAATTTATAAAAGGCAATTTACACGGTTGTATAACGAGGTTAATTGTTAAGCAATTGCAAACATATTTAAATATACAGCAGGTAAGACAAGAGTAGGCTAGCCTTAGGCCTACTTGAGTTAACATGTAGAAAGGATAAAACTCGGACGAAATAAACACTACAGTAATAGAACCTTACTAATCATCTAACAACATAAACTACGAGTACATATCTTAATCAATTCCCGCAAATTAATTGAAAATACTCTCACTATTACACACCTTTATTCAAAAGTGTGTGTAGTTGAAAATGCTAATAGTTGACGATAATAAGATTAGCCATGGTGGAATTAAATAAAAGCCATGGTGGAATGAGATTAGCAAGGTTCCAGTACCATTGATGCGTTTTTAAAATCAAATCATTACATTTAATGAAGTAAATTGGTATAAAATATTTAAAACTCATCCAATGTCAATGGTTATTTGTACAAATACAAAGCAATTTGGTCATGAAGCTATAGATACAATTCATTTTTTCTTCTTTTTCAGTTCATTTATTTTGTCTTCGATTTCTGCAGCTCTTTTTCTGGCCTCAGCTAACACATTCATCTTCTCCGCTTCAAGTTTCTTTTCCTCCAGAAGTTCCCGCTTTCTCTCCCTTTCCAAAAGCTCCAGATTAGAGGCGTCTTCCTTTTTCTTTTTTAAATTCTCTGTGTACCGCGCATGGGAATTCCTGGCGGAATGGATAAGTTCCTTGTTGATGACAACTTTGTCAATTCCTCCCGCCGATGACACTCCGTCATATACTTGTCTCAATGAGACGAGGCTTTCCTCTTGAAGATTTTCAACAATACATTCCTTGTTAATTGAAAATCCCCTTTCGACGGAGGAATTTCCGTGGGATAGGGTCAGGACAAGTTTAAAAAACTGATTTACATCTTTGTACTCATCCACTCCCATCAGTACAAACAAGTTTTCATAAAACTGGTCAAGACGCTGGTTTCTTTTGTAGGACTTGCACTGTTCCTTTACTTCTGGAAAGGAAAACAGCTTGATAAACTGCCTTTTAACAGAATCCGCTCTAATACCCGACATCCATCTCTTTTCAACCAATTCTTCCAAACATTTGTTGAGTCGAATTTCTGCCAATTTAAAATCGTGTTGTATCAAACTTGGATCGAGGCAGGAAATCGATTTTGAAAATGGATATTTCAGAGGGGACTTTTCCATCAACTTTTTTATTATTGCTACAAGCCCATCTCTTGCAGATTGTCTGAAGTTCAATTTTTCAAGTTCTGTTGATCCAGGACATCCCTTGATGGCGTTAGTTGTAGCAAATCCTAAGTCGATATGTTTGGCGAATTTAAGATTTTCTCTGTTAGTCAAATCGATCTTTTGAAGGCTATTTTTGTTGGCATCCAAGACTTCTTTCTTGACAACTGTCTCAAACATGTTCAAAGCCAGACCATGCATTTCCTTATAAACAAAAGGGGCCATAGGTTCATCCTTTTGAAACTCCCGTAGAAATGGTTCCAATAATCCGCACAATGTAGAAAAGAATGCTATCTGAGCCGGTAGTAGTTTGTCAAGTAGAGCTTTTTTCACAACAGTGAAACTTGAACATGTTGGTTCCTTTTTTTCTTTGATAACACCATCAACATACTTTTCGATGGAAGGCAAAATTGACAGTGCTCTCTCAGCGACTTTTCCGCTTTCTATCCATCTAACAGCGCAAAACTTTAAGGGAAACTTGTCCGAACTGCTGAGGCGAACAAAGTCAGCCCTTCGAGCAGGCGAATCTTTAAATAAATTATAAATCGCTCGAAAAAACGCTGTCAAGTCCCAGCCAGTTGCTTTAATGCCAGTTTTGAATGCGTTGTGCAATGTATGCAGACCGCAGCTACCTATATTTAACAACATTGCATTTTCTGGCGAATCTGCCATTTCTTTTTGTAGGTCCGACAACATTTTCCAGTTGACGTTAGGTCCGTCCATTGAAATTTGAATAACTTTCTTCAGGGTTTCAGAACTTAAGTTTTGTTTTATTGCGTCAAGAAGGTCCACTGCTCTAGAGTGGCCTAGAAATACTGATGTTAAGTATCTGGTTCCGACTTCTCTTTTATTCTCATCATAAAAGCGAATGTGTAAGTCCATTTGCTGTTTTTGGGCTATCTTGTTCAAACACTCGTCAAAACAAAGAACTAGTAGAGTGCAGTTATGCATTTGTTTTTCCAGTTCCTTTTTGAAGTAGGGTGCAAGGCCGAAAATGATCGTATAGCCTACTTTGGTTCTGTGCAAATTTATTTTTGACGCCACTTCACTATCATCAAATTGAATTTGGAAGCTCTCTGCACAACGCGCTGCGGCCCGAAATGATATGTGATTCATAACTATTTGCAAGCACCAAAATATCTCTGATTTGGTGACAGATTCTGCAAGAATGAAATTTTTCATAGTGTTTTTCGTTTGTGCTGGTGGTTGCGTAGACAATGATTCCTGGATTTGCACAGATGTCTGACTTGCGGAGGTTCCCGGAACAGCTTTATCGCCTTTAAAAAACATTCCTAATGGGAGACATTTCTTCCGATTGTTTTCAAACGCTACGTGTTTACTTGATTTAGCGTGACTTTTGAGAGCAGTTTTTCCCATGCTAGTAATGTTTATAGCTGTCTTGCACCACATGCAAATGGCCGAACATTTATTATTAGTATCCTCCTTAACCCATGGGAATTCAAGCACGTACGTTGGTTGAAAGGTAGTAACGCTCGGTTTAGAAAGCGACATGGCCCTGAAACGAAAAAAAAATCAATAGAATTTTAAATATATTTGAGTACCGATTTTCAAACATTCGCCTATTATGTTGTTTAAGTGTAATTTATTTACGTGTTTTCAACAACGCTATTGTTAGACTGCTATTATTTTTTTTTTTTGTATAACGTTTTAAGATTATTTAATTGTTGTATACAGTAATACCCCGACTTACGCTACCCCGACTTACGCGAATTCCGAGTTACGCGATCGGAAGATCCCCACTCCACCTTCATCCCCACTCCGCCTCTACTAATGTTTAGTCTGCCTGCCTGCACTGCAGTCCATTTCATTTTAATTACGGTAATCATTTTATTCTATTCAATTCAAATTTTATCCAATTTCAACTTGTATATAAAAAAGAAACACTTTATTAGAACTATCTCATTAAATTCAGTCTGGGCCTGAACTTTGTAACAATTGTATTATTTCAATACTAATATTTCCTATCTATGTGTTAGGCTCATTCATAAGACGCATAACAGCTTCCCCTCTGTACAATGACGCAATCGTTATCTTGTTATTGTAAACACTTCTCACCACGAAATGCTTTTAGTCGAAGTCGCTATACATTCCTTCTCAATAATTATTGAATCCATTTCAATATTGCTCGCTTAATATTCAATATTAACTCTCTCATATCCAAGTCGCATAATAATTTCCTTTCAACCCAAGAAATTATCATATGCACGTACTGTATTGTAAATGTTGATAACTTGGATATACAAATGCCACACTATCACTGATAAAACCTTCCGTCTTAAACTCTAACAAATATCTGAACGTTCCTATTCTGAATATTCTTTTATAATTCCATCTTAACCTATAAAATTATTAGTACACACAAATATTACAAAACGAGGAATTAAAAAATTATTAGCGTGCTACGAAGAAATTTTGAGTGAGAAGAGAAAAACTTTGATCCGTCAGACGACTTTGCTAGATTTTATGAAGCCTTCTACATCAAAATAAACTTTGGTTTACGTTTTTGTAATTTGTATAATTTGTTACGTGTACAGTACAGTATTATATTTAAGACTTTATTACACATTTTACTTATAAATTATTGTTTTCTTTATTCTCCGATTTCAATTAAACATAATTTGTATGTACAATACAGTATGCAAAATTGTACCCCGACTTACGCGAATTCGACTTACGCGGTTATCGCTCGGTCCCACCTATCGCGTACAATTTTGCATACTGTATAAATACTGTACTGTACACGTAACAAATTATACAAATTACAAAAACGTAAACCAAAGTTTATTTTGATGTAGAAGGCTTCATAAAATCTAGCAAAGTCGTCTGACGGATCAAAGTTTTTCTCTTCTCACTCAAAATTTCTTCGTAGCACGCTAATAATTTTTTAATTCCTCGTTTTGTAATATTTGTGTGTACTAATAATTTTATAGGTTAAGATGGAATTATAAAAGAATATTCAGAATAGGAACGTTCAGATATTTGTTAGAGTTTAAGACGGAAGGTTTTATCAGTGATAGTGTGGCATTTGTATATCCAAGTTATCAACATTTACAATACAGTACGTGCATATGATAATTTCTTGGGTTGAAAGGAAATTATTATGCGACTTGGATATGAGAGAGTTAATATTGAATATTAAGCGAGCAATATTGAAATGGATTCAATAATTGAGAAGGAATGTATAGCGACTTCGACTAAAAGCATTTCGTGGTGAGAAGTGTTTACAATAACAAGATAACGATTGCGTCATTGTACAGAGGGGAAGCTGTTATGCGTCTTATGAATGAGCCTAACACATAGATAGGAAATATTAGTATTGAAATAATACAATTGTTACAAAGTTCAGGCCCAGACTGAATTTAATGAGATAGTTCTAATAAAGTGTTTCTTTTTTATATACAAGTTGAAATTGGATAAAATTTGAATTGAATAGAATAAAATGATTACCGTAATTAAAATGAAATGGACTGCAGTGCAGGCAGGCAGACTAAACATTAGTAGAGGCGGAGTGGGGATGAAGGTGGAGTGGGGATCTTCCGATCGCGTAACTCGGAATTCGCGTAAGTCGGGGTAGCGTAAGTCGGGGTATTACTGTAGTTATAAATGGAAACTAGGGATGGACAAGTCCCGAAAAATCCCGTCCCGTTCGGACGAAACGTCTTTGATTTAAAAAATGTGTTTTATTTAGTGGTTCAACCCATAAGTTGTCTTTAATTAATGTCTCACCACTTAAGCCTTCGAGTTAAAAAATGTTGAAGTTGTTACAAATTATATATTTTTAGTCAATTATTTTTGTTACCCTACTATTAAAATACAGTACTGTAAGTATAAATCATAGAACTATTGGTACGTAGAAGAATATGAAAGTAATTATATTACTTAAGAAAATACAAACAATTTCGATTATTTTGAAATAAAATTTTAAATTACAATAAATAACAAATTTCTAAAGCAGAAATCGTACATTCAAAATTACTCAAAATACAACCGCCTGAAGGCAAAAACAATATGCCTATAGGCTATTAGAAAGCAGGCAGCAGCAGGCGTAACTTACCTTCTCTTGAAGAATGATGGAAACGAATCAGATATGGCCCATAGTGACAATGTCCTAGGGTTGTCAGTTGTCTAAAACTCAGTCGGAAGTAATCAACGTTGAAGTAGGCCTAGTTGCCACTCACACTCTACAAACTTTTATTGGAAAACAAGTTCAAACTAAACGTAACTGTAGTCCCAAATTAAAGAGAAGAAACTGTGCTCAGTGTGCTGTGACCACTGTCCATCTAGTTATGACAGCATATCTGGTAGATATTTAGTCCAGTACCAACTTGAATGGAATAAGGAGGAAAAACCCTAGTCACCTCAAGGTCAGGTTTGTTTACATCCGCCCTCGCCTCTCGGCTCTCTCCCATTGTTATACGGCCCCAAGTAAAATATTTCCCGGTCGGGAATCAGTTTGGCGACAGGCCTATTAGTATTAATTTATATTTCGAACTACTCTTTATTTTAATTAATATGTTACCATATTTATAAACAATCCTTCAGTATTACACAAAACCTAGAGACGCAGTCTGAATAATTAAAAACTCAAAATCAAATGAGTATGAAACAATGGGAAATGTTAGGGAATTTTTTGTGGGCAAGACAAAGTGCAAAACCCTGAACGATCTACACGCTATGTTTAGAGACGGGGCATATCGAATCGAATCGCCGATTGGGTTTTGTTACAGACTGATTCACTGATAATACACAAGACAACTGTTATTTTTTTCTTTTCTTTACAACATCAGAAGTCTTGTAGCAGAAGTCTTGTCGTTGGTTGATCGATCGGATTAGCATCACGGAGCATGCGCTTGCGCCCCTCTCTTCCACGCACTCCTTTCGACACATCAGCTGCCAACTCCCCGGCGTAATATCCACGTTGGACTTGGACTTGACCACTTACCTGAATTTTTGCATTACATTTTCCTACTAAATGTCGCAAAAAGTTACTAAAATCTGCAATTAAAACCAAAGTAGTTACTTTCTTTTTGCATCGAAAAACTTCCGGTTTTCAAGGTTGAATAATGGAAATTCCCGGTTTTTCCCCGGTTTTTTCCCGATTGCAAAAATTCCCGGCTTATTCCCGGTTTCCCGGTTTTCCCGGTTGGGTGGCCACCCTGCCCTCCCCTTTAGGCCCCTCCCCTCTAGGCCCTTCCCCTTTTGCCCCTCCTCCGTGCCCCTCCCCTGTAGGCCCCACCCACCCCCTCCCTTTAGGCCCTTCCCTTCCCCCTTGACCCCCACCTGTGACGTAATGTTGTCGAGACACACACATGACGCCATACACTTAACTTTTTTAATACTAGTGGGATTCGAACCTGTGAAGTTTGGATTTGAAGGCGGACACGCTACCGACTGAGCTATCGTGCATAGTATTACAAGTCGGATATCTAACGCGGTACATAAGCCGCAAACGCCAGAACATTTCGTAGAAGTTCGGATACGAACCCCTTACCGTAAGACGTACCGAGTTTTTCGCGACCGCGAAAAACTCGCGTAC
Source organism: Aphrophora alni (assembly GCA_963513935.1). NCBI lineage: Eukaryota > Metazoa > Arthropoda > Insecta > Hemiptera > Aphrophoridae > Aphrophora > Aphrophora alni. The sequence continues at coordinate 37,165,111 of OY740765.1, read as the reverse complement.
ATCTTACGGTACGGGTCTGACCCGAACCTCCGGGTTTAGGAGTTTGTGAATAGGGTTCTAAGAAATAAGAATCAGTGTACCCATAACCAAGTATATATATTATGATTCACATCAACGACAATGACAACAACAACTTATATATTAAGTATATATTATGATTCACATCAACGACAGCAACTACTTCAGAGTTAAATTAATATTCAAAGTATAGATAAAGATTAAGAGCAACTACGTCAGAGTTAAATTAATATTCAAAGTATAAATAAAGATGACAGCTGTTCTCCACATTACGCCTACAAAGATGGCACCTCCTGCATTGTACTACGCAATCGGAACAGAAGACGTGACCGCAAGGTATCAACGCCACAGTAGGAAGTTTGATGAGGCATACTGGACAAGGTGAGAGCATCCGACTATGTACGAATACACCCGAGGACTGTGGAACTTCCTGTAAGCAGAAAAAGGTAAGTCACATTATTGATCTTCTCCGTGTGTGTGTGTGTGTGTGTGTGTGTGTGTGTGTGAGAGTGTGTGTTTGAAAAGGTTACTTTTTACAAAGCATTAATACTTACAGGGTATCGTGCTCGGAATTCTGCCTGCTGCATAGTATTCATTCCTTTGTCTATTATTATACGTAAATCCCTCATCATGAGCCGCCATACACTCTGCGCAAATGCTTGACCAGTCCTGAAGTAAGGACGTCTAGCAGCGTTCTCCAAATCATTAATAAGACATTGTAATGCAGGTAACGACCCTGAAAGTATCTCAATAGCCGCCTGAGTTCTGGCCTCGTTGATGGAAGACTGTGAAAAGAAAAAGATTATTTACAATGTAATCAATCACCGGACAGTTGACAAGCTTTCTCTCCCTCTCTCTCTCTCTTTCTTATACGTACAGAGTAAGTGTTGTCCACAGCCTGGTACATTATGCCGGAACACAAACAGAATCCACAATCCAGTCGGCTGTGTGGTAGCATCGCTAGATGTAGTGTCTCATGACTGACTGGGTCGTGATGGTGTAACGTATATGATTGTTGTTGTTGTGACGCCGGTTGTGACGTACAGGCTGGTTGTGGCGTGACTCAAGTAGTGGAGGAACGTACCCGCTGCATTTGTTCCGCGTCAATAGGCACGACATTATATTCAGCCATCCGCCTATCCAGAACGTCGGACAACGCAGCCTGAAAGGACGTTAAACTGTGAGACAGCCCTGCTCTCATTGCCTCCAGATCACGTCTCAAGTCGTCACAACCGCCAGCAAAATATCGTTCCTATTCCTCTAGCTTCCTCTTGGCGTAGACATTCATCTATAAAATTTAAACATTAAACAACGGATATCTATAAAATTTATTGAACAGATGTCTATAAACAGTCGGTTAGTGACAAAGTTTAAAAACAACTTACACTACAAGCGCCCTGTGTTGGAGTAGCATCAGGCGTTATTACAACTGGCCCTTCTACATTGTCAGAGGCTACAGCTGCTGGTTGCGGTGATGTTTGCTGAGTCACTACTGGACCCTGATTCTGAAAGAAAAATAAAAGTTAGTAAGAGTGTGTGTGTGTGTGTGTGTGCGAGCGTGCGTGTGTGTGTTGTGACTAAAGTCGAAAGAACTACCTGTTGCTCCAAGAGCTGCCGAAGCCAATCTGGCTGCCTGTTACGTCGCCTAGCGATAGGCTGAACCACCTGAAATAAATGCAATAGTTAGGGTTTGTGAATGTAACAGTCAAGAAAAAAAACAATATTTAGTAAAAAGTAGTGGTTATACATTGGTCAAATCGAGTTACCTGTTGCTCCTGTGGTTGCTCTTGCGGCTGTTCTTGCGGCTGCTCTCGCGGCTGCTCTAGTAATCAGCGAAGCCATTGTGACTGTCGTTGACGTGACATATTTGCTATCCTGTAAATAAAATAGCGTTACAATGTCGAGTGAAGAGCGAGATTGAACCGTATGACCATTTAGAATAAGTTGACCCAACAATTTCGTGTTAGCGTAACGCATTGGTAGAAATGTCCGGATTCGTTAAGCAGATAAAAAAAAATTACTATTTTCAACGATTTAATTGCTATCGCCTCTACGGCTGCGACCGTATTGGTTCAATCTCGCCCTGAAATTTTACTAATTCTACTACTACCTACAGAGGATGAACGTATCATCCTCCGGGAAGCCGCCCCAACCACGCTGCTCCCGGTGACGACCATACCATGAATCTAGTGTCGCCTCCCTGACTACCGGTAAAAACTAGTGCCGCAACTCTACAAGTACTGTCTTCCCGCTATGACCAGTCACAACAAGTTTCGCGCCAACAATCTCAGCAATATCCGATTCGCTCAGAGAGTCTGCGTAACGCTTTGGTAGAAATGTTCTAATCGGATTTTCCTCCGAATCGTTAATCAGATCAACAAATACACACGCACCGAACGTTGACTCTACAATCTTCGCATCGATAATAGGATATTCGAATCCTATTTTCAAAGATTTAATTGCTACCGCCTCTACGGCAGCATAGCCGACCGTATTGAACCTATCAATAGCAGACGCCATGTCAAACTTACCCTGTACTACAACGGTAGACAAACCAAGTACAGAATGATTACTGAGCTCACAGAACAGCGCTTATATACAGTTTGGGGACCGATCCCACTCCTACCATTACCACCTCCACAAACATAGCCGTCACCCCCACCTATCCGTCCGAGAGTGGGGATTGGGCGTACCGACATTATAAATGCGACTCGCCCCCACCCATCATTCTCATTCTTCTTGGAACGCTTGGTGAGTAAACTTGATAGCTGTAGTATTCTTTAGAATTGAATAATGTCCGTGTACGTTGTTTCGACTTGTGATTCGTACGTAAAAAAATTTCGTTTGTACGGGACCAAAGTCGTATTTAAATTCAATTCACTACCGTCGGACGTGGAGGAAATTGAATGGATCAAACGTGGTTTAGAGGAGTTGATCGATCAAATGACTGAAAATACGACCGACGAAGATCAATTAGGGTTTACACTGACTAGTTTGAATGTAAAAAATCGCGAGCCTGGGTACGTAGCTTTCAGACCCGCTACAGATATAACTTACGATGTGCTCTGGAAAATATTCGGCGGTATTATTCAGAGCAATGCAGAAGGTTTCAAGTCTAGCGATACGTTTAAAGTAGAATGTACTAAAGTAAAAGTACCTGTAGGTCGAGGACGTGTTAGACCGGGCTTGTACAATAACTATGACGAAGAATGTAAAGCTAGACGGGGTATTGTCGTGATTAAGAATACAGACTCTCTTTGCTTGCCTTGCTCTATTGTAGTCGGTAAAGCCTACGCCGAGAAAGACAAAGACTATCCGCTCGTGCGTATGGACAAAGCTAAGAGACAGACAATCAGAGCTAAACAATTAATGACCGACGCAGGTGTCCAAATCGGTGTCGAGGGTGCAGGGGTGCAGGAATTGCAAAAATTCCAAGACTTTTTACCCAATCACAAAATAACTGTGTACAGTTATGGAAATAAAGGGCGTGTCGTGTATTTCGAAGGTGACGTAACCAATCCTCAATACACAATTAATCTACTCTTCCACCAAGGTCATTTTAATGTAATAACAAATCTCACATCCGCTTTTGCTTGCAGTTATTTTTGTGAAACGTGTCATGTCCCTTTTAATCAACGCGGTGATCATAGATGTTTGGCCACTTGTTACGGTTGTAAACGCTCGCCACCATGCATAATGGAAAACGGTCACATCCATTGCGGCGATTGCAACAGGCAGTTTATGAACAAGGACTGTTTTGTTGCTCACACACGAAATATCTGTGCCAACATGAAAAAGTGTCGCGAATGTGAGAAAATAATCATGAAGAGTAAGCGTAGTACCGAACACATGTGCGATGAAACGTACTGTAAAGTGTGTCGGGATTACATGCCCGCTAATCACATGTGCTACATGAAAGTAGACCGTAGGAAACCGATGGAAAAAGATTTCCTCTTCATTTTCTTCGATCTGGAGACGCATCAAGACGAAGCTCTCGACTCGGCTCAGGTGCACAGAGTAACTTTATGCGTAGCACAACAGTACTGTTGGTTATGCATAAACGGTGAAGAGTGTGAAAATTGCGGGGACCGTACACACGTCTTCAAAGACGATCCCGTCGAAGGATTCATGTCCTACATAATGGACGTACGTAAACCGTACAAAAAAAGTCTGTGTAATCGCTCACAACGGTCAAGGTTTCGACTTCCAGTTTCTCCTAAAGTATCTGCTGGAGAAAACGCAGTTCACTCCAGAGCTCATAACACGCGGTACAAAAGTAATACTCATGGAAATAGACAATGTAAAGTTTATAGATTCTCTGAACTATATGCCTATGGCATTGTCCAAACTGCCCAAAGCATTCGACTTGCCACCTGAAAAGAAAAAGGGATACTTTCCTCACCTTTTCAACACGGTGGAGAATCAAAATTACGTTGGCCCTATCCCCGAACAAAAGTACTACTGTCCCGACTCGATGTTCGACAAAGGACACAGAGAATTTATAACTTGGTACGACGAGCAGGTACGATGCAAGTACGTATTCGATTTCCAAAAGGAAATATTCGAATACTGTCTCTCCGACGTGGACATATTGGCACAAGCGTGCATAACATTTAGAGCCTCGTTCCTCCAAGTGTGCAACGTCGATCCCTTCATCGAGGCCGTAACAATTGCCAGCGCGTGTAATCTGGCATTTAGACGCAACTTCTTAGGATCAAATACCATAGGCCTTGTTCCCAAAAAAGGTTACGGATTGGTCGACGCCCAGTCCGCTATTGCACTGCAGTGGTTGACGTGGGAGGAAGATCAGCGTGGGGCCCTAATGGAACATGCAGGGCGTGGTCGTGAAGTAATAGTGGATGGAGTGCGTGTGGACGGAGTGTGTGAAGGAAATCTGTTCGAATTCCACGGTTGTTACTGGCACGGCTGCCCCAAATGTTTCCCCAACGGTCGCGATGAACCCCTGGCAGACGATCCGTCCGACACGCACAACGCCCGACTAGCTCGCACGAAATCTAAGATAGCGAAGCTGTCTCGTGATCACGATGTGATCGAGATTTGGGAGTGCGACTTTTTAAAGATGAAAAAAGGTAACAAAGATATGACCTATCTTGAAACACACCCTATTCTAGACACTGCACCCCTTAACCCTAGACATACAAGATCCTATTACGGATGCAAGGAGAAGGGTGAAACAATTCAGTACGTGGATGTATGTTCACTCTATCCTTGGGTCTGTAAATACGGCAAGTTTCCAGTAGGTCACCCGACAATTCACATCGGTAACGAGGCTTGTCGGAGCGCGGGAAGAATGCAGAGGGTCTTTTGAAATGTAAAGTTCTACCACCCCGTGACCTGTATCATCCCGTACTTCCGGCAAGCATGAACAAGAAATTATTGTTTGTCCTGTGTCGAACATGCGGTCAAAAATTAATATCCGGTGAGTGTACGCATACCATTGACGAACGAGTGTTGACCGGTACATGGACAATGGACGAGATTTGAAAGGCTGTGTCTACAGGATACGTAATAGTGGAAATGTATGAACTCTGGGAATATGAAATCGTGTCGTTCAACGAGGGGCGTGGTGGATTGTTCACAGAGTTCATAAACACATTTCTTAAAATCAAACAAGAGGCGTCAGGGTATCCTAACTGGTGTAAGACCGACCAAGACAAGACACAGTACGTTAACGACTACATTTGTAACGAGGGCATACGCCTAAACAATGAGCGAATAGGCAAGAACGAGGGTCTACGCTCTCTGGCAAAACTTATGCTCAATTCATTTTGGGGTAAGTTCGGTCAGAGAGAGAATCAGAGTAAGACGTCCATAATTAGGCAGCCTACGGAACTTTTCAAAATGTTAGTCAGTCCGTCCGTCGAGGTGAATAATATACAGGAGGTGAACGACGAGACGGTAATGGTTAACTGGCGATACGTTGAAGATGACTGTGAGGTATTGCCGACAGTCAATGTTGTAATTGCTGCGTACACTACGGCCCAGGCTCGACTCAAACTGTACGAGCATCTGGATTCACTCGGTTCACAGGCTCTCTATTATGACACAGACAGTGTACTCTATGTGCATAAACAGGGCTTACACAGAGTGCAAACAGGTGACTACTTGGGGCAGATGACTGACGAACTGCAAGACTACGGTCCTGGTTCATATATAACAGAGTTTGTGTCCGGAGGTCCAAAAACCTACGGTTACAAAATTCTGACACCTGATGGACTGGTGACTGTATGTAAAGTTAAAGGACTGACTCTGAATCTGCGAACCGACGGTATTGTGAATTTTGAAAGCTTAAAGCGCATGGTTCAGAAAGAAGAAGAAGAAGAACAACAATCTCTAACGATAACCGAATCACGGATCCGTAGAACAAAAGACCGTGATGTGGTTACCGTTAGCGAAAGTAAATCATTTAGAATCACAGGTGCGAAACGAAAAAGAAACGGACAATATGATACACTACCCTATGGCTATTGTAAAACCATGCGTTTCGAGTAAAAATGGTGACCACTGTCTATTACTCTGACATTGTTGTATGTATGTGTGTGTGTGTGTGTGTGTGCCCTCTGGAGCGGTGTAAAAACCCGTAAGGCTGTGGTGCCCTCTGTCGTGACGTAACTGTCCACAAGGAATGTATGTACTTTGTTAGAGTAACAGATAGTATGCCCCTCGTCATGGGCTCGTCTGACGGTAGGCCTCTTTAAGAGGGATTCTTAACGACACCATGGGACGGCTACCCTGGCCTTCCCAATAGGCTATAGGCTCTAGCTGGTGATGGAAGGTTCCACCGTAGTTCATATATATAGCCTAGGGGATCCGTCATACGGACTCATTAGTGAAATGGAGGGCGTAAGACAAACTATTGCAGCAGAGTTGCACAAACCGGCTCGAAGAAATTTCAAAACACGACGTGTAACGTTGAAAGGTGTGAATGATTTGTATCAAGCCGATTTGGTAGAAATGATACCGTACTCTGGTGAGAATCGTGGTTACAAGTATATATTGACAATGATCAATTGTCTGACAAAATTCGCTATTGCAGAACCGTTAAAGACGAAATCGGCTCCCGAGGTGTCCAGAGTACTGGAATCTATATTGAAAAAACATCGTATGAAAAACTTTCAGACGGATCAGGGTAAAGAGTGGTTTAATTCGCACGTGCAAAAATTGATGAAAAAATACAATATAAATCACTATACGACTTATACGGAGAAGAAAGCGTCCATAGTTGAACGTTTTAATCGTACCTTGAAAAATATAATGTGGCGTGAATTTACGGCACGCGGTAGTTATGCGTGGTTGAGTCTCTTGCAAAGTGTAGTAAAAACGTACAACAATACTGTACACAGTACTATCGGTATGAAACCCGGTCGTGTAACGAAAAAGCACGAACGAATACTTTTGGAAAAAATTGCACCGATGACTAAAAGTCCCAAATCAGCCCCAAAATTTAAATTAGACGACAAAGTTAGAATATCAAAATATAAAAAAACTTTTGCTACAGGCTATCTACCCAACTGGACAAACGAAGTGTTTACCGTGTACGCCGTTGTACCGACGAAACCCGTAACGTACGTTTTACAAGACTCGAAAGGGGAAATTCTAAAGGGCGGATTTTACGGTGAAGAATTGAGTAAATCGAATGTCGGTGATGTCTATCTTGTAGAAAAAGTATTGCGCAAACAAGGGAATAGAGTTTTTGTAAAATGGTTAGGCTTCGATAAAACACACAACTCGTGGATAGATAAGAATAACCTTGTGACTTAATATTGCGACAGACTAAACCTTGTGACAGCTAACCAGTATTTGCTTATAACGAGTCTCACACTTTATATTCAACTCAGTGTTACGTCATAATGCGAATAGAAAACACATCGCACGTGCTCCCGATGACAAATTTCGATTTATATACAGGATCGGGTGTAGCCGAAACAAGAAAACGTCACGGTCCACTATTACCGAATACGATACGAGCTATAGTGTGTGGACCGTCGAATAGTGGTAAAACCAATGTTGTATTCAATTTATTGTTTGAACCCAACGGACTCAGATTTCGAAATGTATACGTATTTTCAAAGTCACTTAACCAGTCAAAGTACAAGTTTTTGGAAAAAGTGTTAGGCGGTGGTGGTGACGACGACGACGACGATGAAATCGGTTATTTTCCATTTTCGGACAATGAAGGCGTTATACCGCCTAGTGAAGCTAAACCGAATTCCGTGATGATTTTCGACGATATTGCTTGTGAAAAACATGACAATATACGTAACTATTTCACCATGGGCCGTCACAACGATATAGACTCTTTTTATTTGGGTCAAACCTACAGTCGTATACCGAAACAATTGATTCGTGACAACGCCAACCTGTTGATCTTATTTAAACAGGATGACATGAATTTACGTCACATTTATTCTGATCACGTCACACCTGACGTATCGTTTAAAGTGTTTCAAAACATTTGCGCTACGGCCTGGAAAGTGAAACACGGATTTGTCGTTATAGACAAAGACAGCGAAATAGTAAACGGCCGCTATCGTATCAGCTTTGATCGTATCGTGAAGGATATATAAATGCGTATCTACACGTACAATGATGTGCATGGCGTGACAATATAAAACGCACCTATATATTTCCCAGTACCGACAACACAGAGCTCATTAGTCGTTTCGACAGGCACGTGTACGAATACTTTGGAGGATTGCCACTGTGGTCCGGTGGTAAAAGCATCCGCCGGTGATATTATACGGTTCCTCTGTGTCTAGGAAAAAGTATCCGTGTTATTTCTGATCTATAGTAGAACTTCCGTAATGTCCGATCGTCGACAGGGCGTACTAACGATGGAGATTGCACGGTTGAAGGACGCTATCAAGAGAAAATATCGTCGAATGCGATACGGTGACGTAGACTCTGAACTAATGCTCACAAAAAAATATAGCCCTATACTCAAAGAGTTGTCGAAAATAAAGGGTTCGCCGTCTGCACCCGATGTCAAAGCCGAAGTAAAGAACGAGATCGCCGAGAGGGGAGGGGATGAGGTGGAGGAGGAGGGAGGGGATGAGGTGGAAGAGGGGGTGGAGGAGGTGGGGGATGTGTGGGGTTCTCCTAGTTTTATGGATACCGAAGTAATTGCAGAAACTCCGGGTCCGCCGCAGACCAGTGTATCGGAGCTATTGTCTACACCTGAAGGGCAAAGTGAATCTGAAAAATGGGTAAACAGTACTTTCAAACATCCGCTCAAAATGATTAAAGATACCGTCCGTAGTCAGAATATAGATCACAGTTACGGACCGTCAATCGGAGCCGACTCTATTATGATCGGTAACAAGACACTTCAGTTGTCGGACGATGGTAAACTTATAATTGACGGAGTTCACTATAAAGGGACGCCCGGATTGTACGAGTTGGTGTTTAAGCGTATACCCGATGATGAAATATATACCGAGGACGATTTACGAGCGTATAGGGATATCTGTTTGGCGTCCAGTGCACACAAACAATTATACGATCCAAACGGACGCATTAATAGTAACAGATCTTATAAATATAAAAACATTATAATGCGTTTATTCCCACCTAAAAACGTTAGCGGTAGAGGTTATTCATACTGGGACGATCCGAATGAGTTGTGTGACAGACTGAGACTTTTGTTGGCATCTCACGATGCCGGACATACGGGTCACGCAAATGAAATCGCCTCCATCGTTGAGGAACTACGAGAGGCAGGATTCATAAAAGGTTCGGGTAATAGAAAGATACGATCATTGATACGATGAGTGTCGACAAGTTCGGACGTTATTCGGTGAGAAAGGCTTTATCCTCCTCCTCCACAATACCGATAGTTAGAGGGTACGACCTTACCCCTGAGGGGAATTACGATATAAAGGGTAAACTCTTGCGTAATGTAGGCGCTCCTCTAACGGAAAAAAATGCTGTAAATCTAGACACTGTGGATAAGACGTGTATAACCTTTGATAAAGTCGCACAAAAATATCACACAAAGGGCATAACCTTGGGCGGTCTGGGTCCGACTAAAGATACCGATGACGCTGTAACGAGAGGATATCTCGAATCTTTAATACCGATTAAACTTATGACCGACTATTCCGTTAAACAGAGTCGAATACAAGATGTAGGTGAACCTATAGACGACGGTGATGCAGTCAACATAGCATACGCCAGGAAAAATTTTCTCTTGAAAAATGTTGAGGGGAGCGATGAGGTGGAAGCGGGAGCCTTTGATGCTTGTAACACTAGAATCTGTAATTTAAAGTATCCCTTTCGTAAGACGGACGCCGCCAATAAGGGGTACGTTGACAATAAAAGTATTATATCCGATCATATGGCGTATTATTTTCTTCAACGTCGAATTGCAAGTGTCGGTTCTCCCGTCTACGCCGATGATGCTGTCACTTTGATTTTCCTCATGGAAAATACCGTACATCTACACCAATCACCGACATCCGGTGAATCGGTTTTCAATGCTGAAAATAAGAGGATAACTAGTGTAGCCGATGCCGTCGACGATATGGATGTAGTGAATTTAAGACAGTTGAAAAAATACATTCGAGAATTGGAGACGTGGATAAGGAACAATGTGTTGTTGAAAAATGGCGATTGTTTTAACGCCGAGGGGAAACGTATCTGTAATGTCGCCAAAGGCGATGTCGATACGGATGCAATTACGGTGACACAATTGGTAGGCTCTATAAAAGCGTTGGAAAATGGTTTTAAGGCGTACAGTAAATCGGAACTTATCGCTTTCGCTCGTGTTATTAAGAGAGAATACAGTAAAGTGGATGTTTCCAAAGACCGAGTAACGAACTGGAGATCACTATGGGGTTCAAGCGATAAGGAATAATTACTCTTATAAAGCTAAACATCTGGATTCACTCTCATTTGTAAACATGACTTTGACCGAAGCGGTTGTCGTCTTTGTACTCTGTTGCAGCGCGAGTATCACTGATGATTTCAGCGACAGTACTACTACTACTACTACTACTACTACAGTAGATGTAGCGGGTTATGGATATTGTGGCTATAACGATAGTGTTAATCCACTCGACGCGTCGGGACAATTTAGATGGATAAATACTACGCTAACGTGGTACATGTACGGTACCGAAAACCGTGAACAAATGAAAACTGTACAGCACGCTTTCAATCTTTGGAGTCGACATTCCAATTTGAAATTTTTTCGCGACAGCTCACTACCCAATATAGTCATTTCTTTTGGTGAACAAGATCATATTAATTTGGTCAACGGTGGTAATAAGTGTTTTAGCGATTTCGGCGGTAGAGGTGGTACCCTTGCACACGCAACTCTACCCACGCTGACCACAAAGCAGACGGAAATTCATTTCGATATGGAGGAAAATTGGGACTTTAGTATGAATCTACCCTCAAATAGTCATCAATCATTCTATACAGTCCTTTTACATGAAATTGGACACGCCCTAGGCCTACACCATTCACCTAGTCACACCTCCACAATGTTTCGTTATTCTGTTCCACCAAGAAACATTACAGATATGTATCAGGTGGATCTCTCCCCTGACACTATTTCCGCTATACAACAGTTATACGGGCCTCTCACAACGACGACCACGACCACTACCACGACAACTCCACGGCCGACAACAACAACGACAAAACCGCACCCAAAAATTACTACCCCCAAGTCACCCGTTTCTCCCCCTGATCTATGTAAGATAAGACGTAAAATCAATACAGTGTTTATAGCTAATAAACATATATATCTGTTTTACGAGAAATACGTGTGGATAATACCTTTGGACGAGACGAAAAGAGTAGGAAATATAGTACCCGAATTGATAACAGATTGGTTGGATTATTTACCGAGAGACTTTGTACGTATTGACTCGATATATCAGGCACCCAATAGCGATATAGTTTTAATAACAAATACGTCTGTATACGGCATCAACTATCCTAGTCTACGAAGAAAGTACATGTATAAACTCGAAGATTGGCTCGGTAGAAAGATAAAAAGTCACATAAACGTTGTACTAAATGATAATCGGGGTATGACGATGGTGTTGTACGATAATAGTTATGTGCTTAGACACGATGAGTGCTCCAGCATCGGCCTACATGAAGGACTGATTACCGATCTCTACAACGGTGTACCGAATACTGTAAAAGGAGGTTTCAGATATATAAACGGTAATCTTTACTTTTTCGGTGAGAATAATGTGTACGGCTACAATGAGTTTTTGGGTTACGTCACGGAGGTTTATAATGATATTTTAGATGTGTTAAAAATCACTTGTATGAAGGAGAATCGTCTCAGGGAGTTGTACACACTACTATCAGAGATAATTTATACTCGTGCATAGATTCTGTGTCAACAGTATAGAAATGGCGGTGCAACGATCAACATCGCTCAGTCGTAGACGAAGAGCGGTGAAGAAAGGACGTGGACGTGTGTCTAGGTTATTGAGTGCTGGTGACACGGTTTTAAATAAAGCTATCGATCTATTACCGGTTGAACTACATCTATCGTCGTACAATTATTGCGGTCCCGGTACAAAACTAGCCAAGAGATTAGCTCGTGGTGATAGAGGAATCAATCCGTTGGACGAAGCTTGTAAAGAGCACGATATAGCGTACAGTAAATATAGTGATTCGGAAAATCGCAGACAGGCGGACGACAGATTAGCGGGTAAAGCTTGGAGTAGGGTTAAATCAGGGGACGCATCTTTAGCCGAACGCGCTGCTGCGTTGGCCGTATCAGCCGCTATGAAAGCGAAAACAAAGTTAGGAGGTGGGCGGAGACGGAGGAGAGGGGGAAGAAAGCACACGGTTCAACAACTGTTGAGTCGATTGAAGGGCAAGGGACTTTACTTAAAACCCTACGTAGGGGGCTCAGGACGACGACGACGATGACGAACGTGTAAAAAAAAACGCCGATAGATTCGATCCCGATAAAACCTCTGACTAACATTGACCTCGAAAAATACGCTGTTAAACTGAAAATACCACATTTCAGAGGAGTCTATATGAGAGACACTCTACCCGTAAAACCTTTGCAAAACGAGTCGGCCATTGTGAATCTGGACAGTATTTCGGGAGAGGGTACCCATTGGGTATGCTATAGGAAAAGAGGACCTAACGTAGAGTACTTTGATAGTTTCGGTAATCTTAGGCCCCCTATCGAACTGTCTAGATATTTCGGTTCCAACGCCAATCTTCACTATAATTACAGACGTCATCAGAGTGACAACTCAGTTGTCTGTGGACATTTGTGCTTAAAGTTTCTATCGCAACAATGAGCATTGTTCTGAGCGGTAGTAGACCTGTAATCGCTTGCGATTTTTTTCCAATCATAGAACTGAGCGAAGATGACGAGTGGGAAATCGGTCTCATAGATTTTGCCACTTACAATTCCATCCCCAATATAACTGAAGGTATAAATAACAAGCTACGAATCGCCGGCGACGATTCTGATGTCACCATTAGTATTGCCACGGGTTCTTACGAAATCGAGGACATTGAAAAATATATCAAAGCCCAACTGCCGTCGGGGGTGACATTTTCACTCAAGCCGAACAATAACACACTTAAAGTGGAGATTAGGTGTTCTGCAACGATTCATTTCGATAACGACGCTTCTATCGGAAAATTACTCGGTTTTAAGAGCAGTAAATTGGAAGCTATTACTAAACACGAATCTGATTTACCGGTCGATATTATTAAAGTGAATGTGATCCGCATAGAATGTAACATTGTGACCGGTTCCTTTCAGAACGGTATAGAGTCTCACGTTATGCACGAGTATTTTCCTCAAGTTCCGCCCGGTTACAAGATTGTCGACACTCCACCGTCGATCATATATCTACCTGTCAAGGTGAAAAATATTCATAACATAACCGTACGTCTAACTGATCAGAACGGTGCTCCTATAGATTTCCGAGGTGAAACAGTCTCTGTCAGACTACATCTACGTAAGGGAAATGGGTCTCGTTATTAATATCGGTCGTACTCAGACACGCATCAGTATACATCAATCCTCGGTCGAGTTAACACGACGAAATATCTTGTTCCTGAGAGCTTTAGGTTTTAAAGTGAAAAATGGATCTGTTGGCAATCGATAGTGCTGCAGAGTACAATGACGTCATCAGTGGTCTGGAATACCATTCGCATAGACTGTATGCGTCATCAACGTACGGCAATAATGATGTAATTCGTATTCCCATAAATCAACAGGACGTGATGACGTCACCGTTTGAAAGTCAATTGTATATAAAGGGTAAAGTAAGTGGAAAAACGGTGACTGGTGGAGCTGCCACGGTCAAGTTGGTCAATAACGCTGTAGCTTTTCTCTTTGACGATATACGTTACGAGATATCCGCCGGCGAAGTGGACCGTACGAGAAATGTAGGCATCACGAGTACACTGAAAAATCTTTTGTCGTTGCGTGAGAGTGAAAAGAATAAACTCGGCAATGCCGGTTGGTTAGGGGTTGGAGAAATGAAAGCTGTGACGTCAGACTTTACACTCTGCGTCCCGTTGAAAATGTTAATGGGTCTTTTTGAAGACTACAAGAGGATAGTTGTCAACGTGAAACAGGAACTCATACTTTTGCGTTCGTCGAGTGATTTGAACGCCGTTTACAGTGACGATGCTACGGAAATAACACTCGAAATAACCACGATACAATGGAGGGTTCCTCACCTGACGGTGACCGATGCCTATAGATTGAAAATTTTGAAAATGATCGAACGAGACAGCCCCATTCACGTACCATTCCGTTTGTGGGAAATTTACGAGTTTCCAACATTGCCTTAGACGAGTCAATTATCGTGGACGGTCAAAACGGCTAACCAGCTGGAGAAATCTCGATACGTTATTCTGGCTTTTCAGACGGATCGGAAGAATCAGATCAAAAAGGACGCCGGTCAGTTTGATCGTTGCAAAATTACCAATGTAAAACTGTACTTGAATTCTCTCTACTTTCCCTACGACAATCTGCACGGTGACGTTTCCACTATGTACGAAATGTATACACGTTTTCAACAATCGTATTACATGCGTGAATCATCTCCGTCCCTCGATTTGGACACATTTGAATCTCGAGCCCCGATATTTGTAATAGACTGTTCCAAACAGAACGATTCCATTAAATCGGGCCCTGTGGACGTACGCCTAGAAATAGAGGCAAGTGAAAATATACCGGCCAATACTACAGCCTACTGTCTCATTCTACACGACTTGCATATCGTGTACAATCTCCTTTCGGGTACAGTCAAAAAGGTGATGGTATAATTGCGCATGCGCACGGTCTCTCCCTCTCTCTCTCTTATAACACGATACAATTATCGATCCAGTCATTCACGATCGAGACATCATGTGCACCACATACCCAGGAGTCGTTCATGCCTTCCTCAGGCTCGTGCCTAAGGATAGATTATCGGATTTAGAGGACTTTTTTGGCGAAAGCGAACTATATTATTTATTCAACCCTACTGAAATAGACGATGAGTTGACCTTGACATTCACACAGTATATCTACGATGACGACGAATATCATGTCGATAAGTCGCAAGTATCGGAACACGTCTATACAGCTTTAAAGAGTCGGCTATCTTCGGGTAACATCGGCCCGTCTTCGGATTAGGTTTACGTTTTAGAGGGTGGGGTGGGGATGGTTTATCGCAACCATTATTGTGTCAGTTGTGGGGAGGGAGATATAAGCGACGAAACATACTATCAATTCGATTTCGATGATGCTCGTCTACACGAGTTCCCATTGGTTCTAATCGAACCGGAACTTGAGAAAGGTTATTTGCACAATCTTTCGTCGTTTTATCAAAGTAGTCAGTTGTAACCGCCGCCTTCGGTCAGTCGAGACAATGGATCCGAGTAAGATGGACGTGGAGCGAGCTCCTACCAAGCGTCAGGTGCCACCTAACCTCCCTTTGGGAATTTTTCTTAAATCCGTTCACTTCTTAAACAAAGAGTGCACTAAATTCATAGCAACCGGTTTGTTCCAGCATACAGGTTTCACTCTCGGACTTTTGGTACAGAGTGGTAAAAAATTTGTTTACTTCAATCATAATCTACTTGACGGATTGTCGATTAATTTAAAATTTATAACGGCAGCTCTCGGCAGCAGGAGTACGTTAAAATTCGACATGAGTATCAGTGACGTAATAGTACGGACTACTTTCGGAAAACGTTACGTTCAATTGTACGATGGGCAACATTGTATGACCTTGACCGCTGACGAATGGAGGCTATTCGAGGAGAGTATGCCGCTCGTGTCCAGACGTGTCGCCGAATTGTTTTATATCGAGAATGAGTTACGCTCCTACATCATTGAGATCTTGGCAAGCGACGAGCTCGTATCTAGCACACTCCCCGAAGCGGACAAACTGTACGACGAAGTCAAGTTGTTTAAGAAACATGCAGACGGCGGTAGTTGAATTTCACGCCTTTCACGATAACAACAACAAGTATATAGTCAAAGAATTGGCCATTGTCGGTGATCAATTTCAAAGTGTTACAGTCTTTAAACCGTCCTACAGATTTTCTCTCCTTAACGAAAAATCTCAAAAATCGGCTCGTTGGCTACAATCACGTTTTCACTATATCAGATGGGATGAAGGCGGTGTACCTTACAACGAGGACACGATACGCACTTTGTGCAAGCCTTTTGCAATCATTTTCACAAAAGGATTGGAAAAGGCACTATTTTTGAGACAATTCCATCCTCACGTCATGGAATTGCCTCAAGAAGAGAAATTCACCTATAACAATAACATTAACTGTATATTACCTCAGCATAATAGTAACGTAGATAGTAAATGTGCATTAAAAAGTGCTAAAAGTTATTACGATTTACTTCTAGCCTAATTTGAGTTGTGTGTGTTTCTCAGGTCCCTGGCGAGGGGTTAATTCTCTCGTAAACCTGTGTGTGTTTCTTAGGTCCGTGGCGAAGAGTTAATTCTCTCGTAAACCTATGTGGCTAGAAGTAAATTTGTAACATAAATTTAAAAAAAAAAAAAAAAAATCAAAATATTAAAAAAAAAAAATTTGGGGGCCACAATTTTGTAATGGAGTGGTGGTCACAGGGAATAGCGATGGATTGGAGCTATTTCCACAAGGGGTAAAGCCTTCTGCTGGCCCCGGCTTGTAATGTGAGCACGAGGAACAGCTTCACTGTACCACGTGACGGTTCCAACCCCGTGAAAACACAGAGGACAAGTCTATTTCGTTTCAGTATCGAGCTAAGACGCCAGCAAGGAACATGTGGACGGATTGTATCGCTCTAGTGAATGTACGTCACAGTGCATACTCTACGTACGCTGCGCGGTTGAGTACCTATTCAAATTGGAAACATCCCTTGTCACCGATCAAATTGTCCGAAGCTGGCTTTTTTTTATCTAGGCTTTGAAGATCGTGTATGCTGTTATGCTTGTGGCTTGGGTCTCAAAGATTGGGAGCCGAGCGAGGACCCAATTGTCGAGCATTACAAATGGACATTTAATAGATGTAGATATATAAGAGCACTGAGAGCAATGGAACGAAGTAACACGTTACATAACAGCAGCAGCAGTTCGACCTGCGAGTGTAGGCTATGTAAAATATGCTACGAATCGGATATAGAAGTTTGTTTGTTGCCTTGTGGCAATTTATTGGCTTGTACGACTTGTTCACTCAAATTAAAGCATTGCGGCCTATGTAGAGAAAAGATAGCTGCCACCGTACGCGTATTTTTTACATAGATATACATACCAGAGATTTGGCCCCGGGCTGAGTTATTCTCGACCAATAGTCCATTTGGTCACGTGATTTTAATTAGGCTTGTACTCTCAAATCATTGCGGCCTATGATAACCACAACCACCACTGTAAGCATATTTTTATAGGAAACACTACTTTCGTTTAACTAAATATTGTTTATTGTTTTCAGATGATGGATTGTACACCGGCCTATAACGCTGTGTTTCCACAATACGCACCGTACAGGGTGCGGTTGGCGTCGTACATGTTATGGCTCACCGGGTCTTTCCAACACTCGGCCTCATTAAGTATGGCCAGGTTTTTTTATAAAGGGAAGGACGACGAGACCATCTGTTTTGCCTGCGGAGGAGGGCTTTGTGACTGGAGGGCCTCAGATAGCCCTCTAGAACAGCATAAGCGGTGGTTTCCGCTGTGTCCCTTCCTGAGGGACCTTGAAAGGCAGAATGATTTGAGGAGGAGTACGACGTAAGAGAGCTTCGTAAGTCAAAACGTATAACTTAATACTGACTAAACAAATAATAATAATAAAAATAACTAATAGTTAATAGTTTATATTAATAATATGTTTTACAAGCAAATAGATCGTATAGACCTCAACTCTGCGCAAAACCCGTATGCGAGTTGATTATCTTCGGCTTAATATATTTAAAACTAATTAATATCTAATTGTTTATATTAATAATAATATGTTTTACAAGCAAATAGATCGTATAGACCTCAACTCTGCGCAAAACCCGTATGCGAGTTGATTATCTTCGGCTTAATATATTTAAAACTAATTAATATATTTAAAACTAATTAATATCTAATAGTTTATATTAATAATAATATGTTTTACAAGCAAATAGATCGTATAGATCTCAACTCTGCGCAAAACCCGTATGCGAGTTGATTATCTTCGGCTTAATATATTTAAAACTAATTATTATCTAATAGTTTATATTAATAATAATATGTTTTACAAGCAAATAGATCGTATAGATCTCAACTCTGCGCAAAACCCGTATGCGAGTTGATTATCTTCGGCTTAATATATTTAAAACTAATTAATATATTTAAAACTAATTAATATCTAATAGTTTATATTAATAATAATATGTTTTACAAGCAAATAGATCGATTAGATCTCAACTCTGCGCAAAACCCGTATGCGAGTTGATTATCTTCGGCTTAATATATTTAAAACTAATTAATATCTAATAGTTTATATTAATAATAATATGTTTTACAAGCAAATAGATCGTATAGATCTCAACTCTGCGCAAAACCCGTATGCGAGTTGATTATCTTCGGCTTAATATATTTAAAACTAATTAATATATTTAAAACTAATTAATATCTAATAGTTTATATTAATAATAATATGTTTTACAAGCAAATAGATCGATTAGATCTCAACTCTGCGCAAAACCCGTATGCGAGTTGATTATCTTCGGCTTAATATATTTAAAACTAATTAATATCTAATAGTTTATATTAATAATAATATGTTTTACAAGCAAATAGATCGTATAGATCTCAACTCTGCGCAAAACCCGTATGCGAGTTGATTATCTTCGGCTTAATATATTTAAAACTAATTAATATATTTAAAACTAATTAATATCTAATAGTTTATATTAATAATAATATGTTTTACAAGCAAATAGATCGTATAGATCTCAACTCTGCGCAAAACCCGTATGCGAGTTGATTATCTTCGGCTTAATATATTTAAAACTACTTAATATCTAATAGTTTGTAAAATTACTAATACTAAAAGCCTGACTCTACATTGACTGTAGAGTGACTTGTGATCCCATACGCAATTGTTTATATATTGTCTTGTTAATGTTGGGAGAATAGCCAGCCTTGTATGATACATACGTGACCACCTTACACGAACCTCAATCGATTAGCATACCCGTTCTCTAATGATTACAACGCTTCCGGATGTTTTGTTGAATACAACACACACACACTCAGCATTCTTTCTTTTACTTAATTCTTATAGACAGTAAATCAGTGTGTTAGTTTCAATTATTTCACATGTTAATTTGTATAGAGTTAATTTGTCTTACACATGCTGTATGTTTTTGTCTCAAACAAAGCATATAGCACTAATGAATAGACACTTTTTCTTTAAGTGTTACTACATTTCATTTTTATAGACAGTAAATCAGTGTGTTAGTTTCAATTATTTCACATGTAAATTTGTATAAGACTTACTTTGTCACACACACACGATGTATGTTTTTGTCTCAAACACCGCTTTAGGGATTTTAATGAAACATATGAATAGACAGTTTTTGATTAGTACTACAAGGCAGTAAATCAGTGTGTTAATTTGTCTCAAACAACGCTTTAGGGATTTTGATGAAACCAATAAATAGACAATTTTTATTTAAGTATTAATACATTTCATTTTTATAGACAGTAAATCAGTGTGTTAGTTTCAATTATTTCACATGTAAATTTGTATAAGACTTACTTTGTCACACACACACGATGTATGTTTTTGTCTCAAACACCGCTTTAGGGATTTTAATGAAACATATGAATAGACAGTTTTTGATTAGTACTACAAGGCAGTAAATCAGTGTGTTAATTTGTCTCAAACAACGCTTTAGGGATTTTGATGAAACCAATGAATAGACAATTTTTATTTAAGTATTAATACATTTCATTTTTATAGACAGTAAATCAGTGTGTTAGTTTCAATTATTTCACATGTAAATTTGTATAAGACTTACTTTGTCACACACACACGATGTATGTTTTTGTCTCAAACAACGCTTTAGAGATTTTAATGAAACAAATGAATAGACCGTTTTTTATTTCAATACCGATTACATTAGATATACTTTGTGTACACTGGAAGTTTCAAATAAAACACTGTGTAAATTATTAATAGACATTTATTTGTTTTATTTTTTTTTTTATTGTAACATTCTTTCGATGGCAATCAGTTCGTCCTCTGGAACTTGTATCACCTCCCCTGGTTCCATATCTAACAACTCTTCCAGAGTTGGAAACTGATCACCATTTTCCGGAAATTGCGCTGGTAGTAGAGACTCTACGTTTCCCGGGTGATGGTCCCTCGCCCTTTCAACGTGCTTCTCAGCGGGACGCCAATCGATGGTTGAATTGAATGTCCATACCACCCGGGACTCTCCGGAGGCTTGAAGTGCCCGTAGAGTGCTCATAATGTCTCTGAAACAAAGTAAAAACACACAATTGGTTTTTTTTTGTTTTCAGTTAGCCTATAGAACAAAGTGAACTCAATTTACTGAGGTAGCTATTAATTTTTATATATCGTTACAAACAGTCTGAACAAAACTTTTTCAACTACACAAAAGCAAAAGTGAACACAAGTTATTTCCTCTGAGGTAACTAATAATTTTTGTATATCATTACAAACAGTTTTTTTTAAGTTAACCTATACAGCAAAGTGAACACAAATTATTTCCTCTGAGGTAACTAATAATATTTGTATATCATTACAAACGGTCTGAACAAAACTTTTTCAACTACAAAAAAATAATTTGACCTCTGAGATAACTAATATTTTTTGTATATCATTACAAACGGTTTTTTTGTTTGTTTTAAGTTAACCTATACAGCAAAGTGAACACACATTATTTCCTCTGAGGTAACTAATAATTTTTGTATATCATTACAAACAGCCTGAACAAAACTTTTTCAACTACACAAAAGCAAAAGTGAACACAAGTTATTTCCTCTGAGGTAACTAATAATTTTTGTATATCATTACAAACAGTTTTTTAAGTTAACCTATACAGCAAAGTGAACACAAATTATTTCCTCTGAGGTAACTAATAATATTTGTATATCATTACAAACGGTCTGAACAAAACTTTTTCAACTACAAAAAAATAATTTGACCTCTGAGATAACTAATATTTTTTGTATATCATTACAAACGGTTTTTTTGTTTGTTTTAAGTTAACCTATACAGCAAAGTGAACACAAATTATTTCCTCTGAGGTAACTAATAATTTTTGTATATCATTACAAACAGCCTGAACAAAACTTTTTCAACTACAAAAAAGAATATTGAACACAAATTATTTCCTCTGAGATAACTAATATTTTTTGTATATCATTACGTACAGTCTGAACAAAACTTTTTCAGCTACACAAATTTACCATAGACTTACCTTTTAACACTTGATTGAATTTTTCTTATCTCCCTCTCCAACTTACGGCGTTCGAATCTCGACTCCATTTTTCGGACATTGGTGAAGTGAGTCTTACCCATGATGCTGTGTGTATGAGCTGTTGAAATCAAAATCGGGCGTTTTATACATTACAGGATGGTCAGGTTAACCTCTATAATACCATTACAGGGAAATTTATTGATATGTTATAGCTTTACCACTTTTGTGCCATGGTTCACACAACATGGTCAGGTTAACCTCTATAATACCATTACAGGGAAATTTATTGATATGTTATAGATTTAACAATTTTATCCCATGGCTCACAACATGAACTTCATTAGTATTCTCATTTTGTTCCAGATATTTAAACGGTTTATGTTAGGTAATGGTTTTCATTAGTATTCTAATTTTTGTTTCAGCTGTTGCAGGCATTCAGTGGATTAGACGCTAATAGTTGATTAAATTGTAAAGTTTTTTTAAATCTAACATTTATTAAACATGGAAGTTAACCTGCCCTACTTTTTTATAGCCAAATGTAGATATTTTGACGCCTACCTATCCTTTCATGGAGGTGAAAGGAATGATTTAACGTTTATTTATAACGACGAGCTAGAAGCTAAAAGGTTGATTGATTACTTTATGGTCGGATCGAAGCATCATAAACCTTCAAATAAATTAAGACGTATTTTAGACTATCTACAGTATGACAAGGTTTCAACTTTACGTCTAAGTGGGGATCTAGACATAGTTGTACAATTTTGTCGAAATTTACATTGTAAGAGTAATAAAGAAAAACTTTTGTTTTTTTATTATTATTGCATACATTTCTGTTGCTTTCTCACAATGGGTGGAGTTGCAACGAATATAGTCATACATCGAAATGTCGATATTTGTAATTTCTCATACATAAGTTTTCATAGGACACCTATTCCTATCACCAATGAATTGATTACCGATATGACATTCGTCAGGCCATGTCTTGCCTTGCTGACTTTAGAGCTTAGCGTAAAGATGCGACAAATATATCTTTCTACAGATTTGAGACCGGCACACGCATCATCTACTTTTAGCAAATATATATGTATTAAGATATTAGCACAATTAATTTCAGTACTTTTAAAGATTAACGGCTTGGACTGGTTAGATCAGTCCCTTTTAAATAGTATAATTGTTTCACCAACCTAGTGGCCCGAACATAGGTCGTACATGTACTTTTACGAATTTACAAAAGAGTACTTTGGATCCTTGGGTCGTAATTACATACTCCCATCACTGGATCTGTATACATTCGACCTGTCATCACTGGATCGGTATACATTAGTTATAGGTACACATCAACCATTTCGATTTCCGTCCACTTCTCAGGATAATATTACTTATGAATTTAAAGTTATCTAAGAGATATGTAAAACCGCAAATGTACAGTTACACTACACAAAGACTTTATCGTCAATGTATGGCGTGAACCTTAATATAGGTGTTGTATCCTTTTGTGAATCGCCGTTTGCATACTTACATAACATTACATGTTATCATGCCTCTGATCGATATCCACTACCAAATCGATGTACTAGGGTTCTGTTAGGATATCTTGCATAATGATTGCAGCGTTGTACTTTTTCACTGTAAACCTATTTGTTTTTGGTAATTGAACTTCTGTGTTACGTTTTTCAATTGTGATTCTATTTAATGTGATATAAACTTCCATATTATGTTCTAATACTTTTACATTGTACACCAAAGTGATTAACTATGTAATACAAATTTAACTTCCATGTTAAGTACTTGTTACATATTTTTTGTAATTGTATACCTATATGTTTAAACTTTTATATCCAATTGTACACCGATGTGATTAATTATCTAATATAAATTTAACTTCCGTGTTAGGTACTTATAACTTTTAAACCAAAACTATGTAATACAAATTTAACTTCCATATTAAGTACTTGTTACAAATTCTTTGACATTTTGTATACCTATATGTTTAAACTTTCATATTCAATTGTAAACCAATGTGATATAAATTTAACTTCCGTGTTAGATACTTATAACTTTTGAACCACAACTATGTAATACAAATTTAACATTAAGTACTTGTTACAAATTCTTTGACATTTTGTATACCTATATGTTTAAACTTTCATATTCAATTGTAAACCTATGTGATATAAATTTAACTTCCGTGTTAGGTACTTGTAAACCAATGTGATTAACTATGTAGTATAATTTTCACCATTATAGCTGTTAGATATATGTTTAACTAGTTTATATTTAACCAATGTAGTATAGTCCACCGTTGTAAATATACTTATTATCCACTGTTGCCAATATACTTATCTGATTCTTATTTCTTAGAACCCTATTCACAAACTCCTAAACCCGGAGGTTCGGGTCAGACCCGTACCGTAAGACGTACGCGAGTTTTTCGCGGTCGCGAAAAACTCGGTACGTCTTACGGTAAGGGGTTCGTGTCCGAACTTCTACGAAATGTTCTGGCGTTCGCGGCTTATGTACCGCGTTAGATATCCCACTTGTAATACTATGCACGATAGCTCAGTCGGTAGCGTGTCCGCCTTCAAATCCAAACTTCACAGGTTCGAATCCCACTAGTATTAAAAAAGTTAAGTGTATGACGTCATGTGTGTGTCTCGACAACATTACGTCACAGGTGGGGGTCAAGGGGGAAGGGTAGGGGCCTAAAGGGAGGGGGTGGGAGGGGTCTACAGGGGAGGGGCACGGAGGAGGGGCAAAAGGGGAAGGGCCTAGAGGGGAGGGGCCTAAAGGGGAGGGCCTAAAGGGGAGGGGCAATAGGGGAGGGGCAAAGGGGGAGGGGCAGTGGGAGGGGCAAAGGGGGAGGGGCAGGGGAGGGGGTACCCCCACCGTCCACAGCCGCCATGTTGGTTCTCAAGTGCCCCACACTCTACTTCCACTGTCCATTGTTTCCTGTCTACTTCCCCTTCTTCGCTTGCAGTTTTATTTTGTTTTTGAATTAATGTATTTTGATTTATTCCTATTTTATTAAGAGGCTTCCCTGCTCACTTGGGATTTTAAAGTGAGAACCCACTGCCTTGTGGTAAGGAGAGGGATCTCTTAAGGCTAAGGGAGCAAACCCCAACAGAAAACCAGATAGTCAACATTAGCAATGATAAAAACAGACGGAAGTATTACTCCAGGTGGCAGACCAGGTACTCTGGAAAATCCACCCTCTAAGGAGGTCGGTCCCAAGGATTCTGGGGGGGACCAACCATTGCTAAATAATACTAACACTAACACTAAGGAAATAGTAACAACGGACAAAAACAAAAACACAAAAGAAAATAAAGAGAAAAATCCTTTTAAGAAGAGCACTGTTCTTTCAAGATCTCCGCCATCAGAAAATATTCAACAATTAAATGAAAAAAGGGAAACAAATGTCTCTAAAGAGAGTTCTGATAAGCTGGATGATTTTAAGGAACAGGACAAGGAATCACTTGCAAAGATTGAATATTTGCAAGTTCAACTTAAAGCTGCACAAAATGAGATAAAAGAGTTGAAGGAATTAATTGTGTCATTGCAACAAAGTAATGGTAAATGTGATGATGTGACTTATGCAACAGATGAGGATGATCTGGCAAGAGAAACTGAGTGGATCCGTGTAAGGCAAAGAAAGAGTAAAAAACGCAAGGTCAGTGAAATATCAAAAACACCACCTCGGAAAGAGCTGCCTGAGCATAGCTCTATTACACCGCTTAGCGCTACTGATCGTAATCTCAAACCGCATAGGCCACCCCCTATTGTTGTCAGTGGCATAAAGGAATACTCAGCTTTTCATAGCCTGGTCTCTTCTGTAGTAGAAACTGATTTTACTGTAAAACTTATTAATAAAGGAATTTTTAAAATGAATCTCACTGATAGTGATAGCTACAGAAGAGCCACTAAAATGCTATCAGAACACAAATTTGCATGGCATACTTATGAGGACAAGCAGAACAGGCCTGTGAGAGTTATGATTAAAAATCTGCATCACTCATGTGAACCAGAAGATATAGTCTCTTATCTTAATGGTAAAGGCTTAGAAGCAACAAGTGCAGTGAACAAGCTCAAATGGAAAACCAAGGAACCGTTGGACATGTTTGAAGTAAACTTTAATTCTGGAACTGACATCAACAAAGTTTATGCTACTGACAGGATCATGGGGTCGAAAGTGACAATCGAACCACTTAGAAGATCGAAGTTAATTCCACAATGTAAACAGTGTCAAGCATATGGGCATACACGCAAATTTTGTGGAAATGAGCCAAGGTGTGTTAAATGTGCAGGATATCATCTAACAATAGAATGTAAAAAAGTCGCAGCAGACAAACCAAAATGCATTCACTGTGGTGAGGAACACCCGGCTAATTATAGAGGATGTCGGGTTGTCAAAGCATTGCAGAATTTAAGAGAGAACAAATGGAAACCTAAAATATCAAGAATTGAAACTCCAATGCACCGCACTAACACGGTAGTTGATCCGGGCAAGGATAAGGATAATGTGGAGAAGATCAAGCGGCCTACCACATACAGAGAAGCTGCCCTAGATAAATCAGAGCAGCACGACATCAGACCTGTTTCTAAAAAAAGTGATGATATTTTAACTAAAATTTTATCTGAAATCAAAGATATTACAAAAATTAATCAACAGTTAAATTCTCGGCTAACCAGATTAGAAAGTTATATGATGACAAATGATGAATGGCAACCTTAGAATTATGGAATGGAATGCCAATGGCTTGTTAAATCACCTTCATGAACTAAGTATTGTCCTAAATACGGAAAAAATAGATGTTTGTTTAGTATCAGAAACACATTTTACAAAACATTCTTTCGTTAAAATAAAAGACTATAATGTATATCATACTATTCATCCAGATAATAGAGCTCGGGGAGGTAGTGCAGTTATAATTAGGAGTTGTATTAAACACTATGAAGAAGCTAAGTATTCGTCTTATGAAATCCAAGCAACTACAATCACAGTAGCAATGACTAATCAGCTTTTGTCTTTGACATCCATTTATTGCCCTCCAAGATATGCTATTGAAGCTGATCAGTTTGTTGAACTACTGACTCAACAAAGACACTCATTCATTATTGGAGGTGATTTTAATGCTAAACACACCCATTGGGGGTCAAGACTGATTACAACAAAAGGGCGTGCACTCTATGAAGCGGCACAGAAATGCAACTGCGACTTTATATCTACTGGCAGACCAACCTACTGGCCAACAGATCCTAAAAAACTACCAGATCTTATAGATTTTTTTATAATTAGAAATATTTCAAAATATTTTATTAAAGTTGAAGGAGGACTACATCTTAGTTCAGACCATTCGCCTATCTACTTGACAGTAAGTGATCAAGTAATTATAAAAGAAAATAACCCAACCTTAGTTAACAAATACACAGATTGGAATCACTTCAAAAATATTCTAGAAGCCAATATCAATTTATCTGTTCCATTAAAGACCATTGATCAGCTTGAAGAGGAAGTGGATAAATTAACTAGAGATATTCAAAATGCTGCATGGAGTAGTACACCTGAAATACGGAGGAAAACTGCAGGGATGAATTATCCTAAAGAAATAAAAGAGCTTCTTGCTGTTAAAAGAAAACTGCGCAGAAGATGGCATCAAACAAGAGCTCCGCAAGATAAAACAGCTCTCAACAGGATTACTCAGCATTTGAGAAATGAAATTAGAGTAATAAAGAACGAATCAGTTAATACTTTTTTATCTGAATTGACGGATGATAAAAGTACTGAATACTCGCTCTGGCGAGCGACAAAATGTTTGAAGAAATCAATATCTCATATTCCTTCTATTAAAAAGACAAATGGCCAGTGGGCTAGGAGCAATCAAGAAAAAGCTGAGACGTTTGCAAATTATCTTGTAAGTATATTCCAGTCAAATGAGAACCAAAGTTGTGATCTGGATTGTGTAAATGTCATACAAACTGACTCGGCTATTCCGTTTGTCACCACTAAGGAAGTGAGGGATGAAATTAACAAAATTAAGATGAAGAAAGCGCCTGGCTATGACCTTGTTACTGGAGAACTTCTAAAACAACTGCCCATAAGGGCTATGATCAAGTTGACGAATGTGTTTAACGCTATGATTCGAATGAAACATTTTCCAAGCCTATGGAAGGTTGCTGAAATTATAATGATACCAAAGCCTGGTAAAGAACCCCAAGAAGTAACTTCATATAGGCCTATATCACTGTTACCTATAATGGCCAAACTATTTGAAAAACTGTTTCTCAAAAGATTAAGCATCATTATTCATAGCAGTAACTTAATCCCATCCCACCAGTTTGGCTTTAGGAATCAGCATTCTACCATTGATCAAATCCACAGGATCACCGATGTCATAGAGAAATCATTTGAAAATGGAAAAATTTGCTCAGTGGTGTTCCTCGACGTCGAGAAGGCATTCGATAAAGTGTGGCATGCTGGACTGATCAAAAAACTTCAAAACCTGCTTCCACAAGGCCACAGTATGTTATTAAAATCATATCTATCTCATAGGTTTTTTAGGGTAAAGCAAGAAGAAGCTTACTCCGATTTAAAAGAGATTAAGGCAGGTGTTCCGCAGGGTAGTGTTTTGGGACCATTACTGTATCTCCTGTATACCAGAGATATTCCTACGCCAAGACTCCCAGATACTTATATTGCTACGTTTGCTGATGACACTGCTGTGCTATCTGTAGGCGATACAATTGAGCAGTCAACTGGAAAACTGCAAGAAGAAATAGATTATATAAACAGTTGGGCCCAAACATGGTGCATAAAACTTAATGAATCTAAGTCAGTCCACGTTAATTATACAAATAAAAAGATACATAATCATATTTATATTATCGTCAATGGTACTGTGATCCCACACTCTAACTCAGCGAAATACCTAGGCATGACTCTGGATGCCAAGCTTCAGTGGAAAGAGCATGTTAAAAAGAAATACAATGAACTGAACTTCAGGTTGAGAAAGATGTATTGGCTGTTGGGCAGAAAGTCCACGTTATCCCTGCACAACAAGCTAAAGCTATATAAACAAGTGCTGAAACCCATATGGACTTATGGCATACAGCTATGGGGATGTGTTAGAAATGCTAATAGGCAAATTATTCAGAGATTGATTCCAAAATAGAACTTTGAGAATGATAGCTAATGCACCATGGTATGTTCGTAATTGCGATCTACATAGGGATTTAAAAGTGACCACTGTTGCTGAAGAAATTAAAAAATGTGCTCAAAGCCATGAAAGACGGCTAAAAATTCACATTAATGAGGAGGCGTGCAAGCTTCTCAACAACGATGAACTTCATAGAAGACTCAAGAGGACTAAGCCTTTTGAGCTGACATCATAGATCAACATACTAGGAGCGCCGATGGGTTAACCTGGACTAAATATTACATGTTATGTTGTCAGAATTACATGTTATGTTGTTAGATTTAAGCTGATTGTTAGTTCTTAGAACTAGTTGCAGTAAAAATAAAGAGAAAAAAAAAAAAAAAAAATAATTCCTATTTTATTTTTAGTTAGTATTTATTTATTTTTGTTTGTTCCTATTATTTCTCCTTCAGATCTTCCCTTAATTGTTTCCCTACCAAGATTTTCTCCTACAGTTGCATCTACATAGCTCGGGTCGCTAAGCAAATTTCACACCATTTTTGCCCCCTTCTTGTATAAGGACTGACAAACTTCCTTGTCATTACTTTCTTTTGGTTCATGGTCAAGGATTCACTTTCCTAGCCTATTTCACTGGTAAATTCTCCCGAAGTTTTTTCTAATTTTTATTCTTGGCAATCATCGAATTCTGTATACAGTTAACTGTAAATTGCTCCTTTTCATGTCAAAATTTTATTAATTTATTTTCGCATATAACTCATGTGAGTCCCACTCCATGATTAAATTTGATTTTAGCCCATCTACCACCAAAAACTTTAAATCCGTCAGCCTATCATTTGTATCTGCTTCAACCATAATTTGCTTCTTGTTATTTTGTACTTCCAATGTGGTTTATAACATTTCACACGGGGCATTCTAAAACTTTGACGTCCTGTTTTAACTCCTTGTACATTTCAGTTTTGATCAAGGACACTAGCACCAGTGTCTATTTCCAAACTAGTCAAAGTATCCCCTATTTTTACAGTGATTTTGGGGATTTCCTCAACAAGTTTGTTATTTACTAAGTTGGTTTCTGTTTCCTCCAACAAATCGTTTCATATATGGTAGCAAATAGTTTTCAAACATAGGTGGAACTAGGTCTCCCGCTTTATTTAGCAACCTGCAATTATCGTCCGCCCTATTCATGGTCCCTTGCTCATTATATTTTCTATATTCGATCTGGTTTCTTAAACATTTCTGTATCTGCAATGACCAATAATGTTTTAGGAATTCCTTCTTGAAATCGTTATATCTCTTATCATCAGCTCTTATTATTTGCTACCACTTCTTCGCAATCCCAAAAATGTGTCTTTCTGCAATCTTTAGTTTTTCAGAATCTTTTAGAAACGGATTGATTTCTTCCATTACGCCCTCCAATTCCCTCAAAAACAGCATCGGACGTTCTCTAGGATTTCCCCAAAATTCTAGTTTAACCACTTCTTTATCCTTACCTTATTACATAAATGCTGCTACTATGAATATTCCCTACTGATATTTCCCCTATTTTTTTTCTACTTTAGACATTCTTGGGTCTACTACATTAAATTTTTAATCAGTATTTTTCCTTTATTTCCTTTTGATCATCTATTAATTTAACTAATGTTCCCTGAATTTACTCTATTTCTTCATCTACTAATTTTTGTTTATCTTGCCATTGTTCTGATTCAATTTTTATCTCTCCTTTTAGTTGCTTCAGCATTTCTGATACTGACTTCAAAAATACTTCTTTCCTTTTTTTCTTTTTCCCTGATTTCCTTTTCTTCTTCCCTTATTCTTCTCTCATCCTCCTTTTATATTTCCCTCAGCTCCCTTTCTATTTGTTTTCCCTACTCCTTAAACAAAGTCAAATGAGAGAAAAAACAAAAAACTTTATTGTTATTCCAAAAGTGACTTGGATACTAAAGAAAAGCAATTTGATTGGGCTAACATGGTTAGTACAGGGTACTATCATACAATACAACACAAGTAGATTGTAATATCAAAAAAATTAGTAGCAAAGCTCTTGTGGGAAATGTTAAATTGTATTGGTAGATGAAGGCTCTAACAGGTGTCGTAAATCTGCAAATATTAACAGGTCTACACTCAATTCAGTGTTTCAGTCCTTGCGAGCCTTAAAGCTGTAAATATTTTAAAGTCTCCACTCACTACGATTATGTCTGGACTCGACTCTGCCAGATCTCGTAACTAATCAAATATCATGTTTTCTTGGGAGGTCAGAATTCAAATTTTTTTGACAATAACTTCACTATTTGTCATTTGTCATTGTTAATAGCATTACATATAGAATGAATTGAAATCTGCAAATATGTATCTAATTCAGTGTGTTATATGTTGAATAATGCAAAAGATATGAACAAAAAATTGTTTAATATGGCCACCATTATGACATTTTCTATTTGATTTGTTTAATTTAAATAGGGTTCTACATGAGCACACTATAGTCTCCTACATCAAATTTCATGTTCCTATGTTAATTTTTGTGACCGCTATTGAGCCAACATATGACGACAAAACAAAAAATTGACTGGATGTCAAAAATAAATTTTTCGGTTTCTTGAGGTCATACATTTGTATGATTACTGAACTTACACCAAACTTCTTACACTGGGTAGGTAAATATTGAATTTTAAAAGTTTGTGTCAGCTTGTTCTATCAATTCAAACCAAAATATTAAAACTAAATTTATAACACGGTTTAATTTTTCCTCTTAAAGAGATATAATAATCTATATTATAAAACTTACCTCTATTTTAACTTTGGCAGGAGTCCGAAGATCTTCCTCCTCATTATCAACCTTCATCCTAAACAACAAACAGAAAAACACTCAAGCTTTAGTACTGCACTCAAACATAATGTTCTTTTTAATTGTATTTATTTTCTGTTGTTATACCAATATTATTTATGTAACAAGAGACACAATAAAGTAATTTAACAAATTAAAATTTAATGAATTCAAACAAATATATGGACACTCTAACAAAACTTATACATGTATATAATTACACATTTCTACTAACAAAAACTTGGACCCACACAAGTAGTATGGTCATAGTAATAATCAAACAAAAACAAGAAATATACAAAACTAAGTACTATAAAAAATAATACATCAACATCTATACCAATTACAGTAAAGTAGAATTGATGAAATTGCTATTTATGGCTATCAAACTTACAGAGTAGAAAGTTTGGACAGCAAAAGTTATTGTTGGCTGATTTAAAATTTGTAAAATATTCCCTCCATTTTTATAAACTCTAATAAGATTTACTCCAGTTTGTGAGGGCAGCTTTCTAAAAACAATAAGACTTTGCCATTGACACCGCAATAAATCACCTTCTCTGGTATTGTGATTATAAATACTTTTATTATATACTGGTTTACATTTAATCCAATAGTGTAAAATGGTTATTTTTTTTACAATTAGATTAGGCACATTCTAAGAAGTATTCGAATGCATACTGGACATACTGGTTAGGCTACTAGAATATCTAAGAATCGCACATATTTAGTATAGTTTTGTGGGAAAATAAAACTGGATGATAAGTTAGAATAAACTATCATTTATTTTGTAAGTTTTATATATTAATATTTTAATATATTTACTATCGATAGTTATAAAACAGTGAATAATATTTTCAGTGAATGAATTTATGGCTTAAACTGTCTAAATATTTTCATTTTATAGCTATACAGAGTGTCAGAAAATGTAGTGAAAAACTTTAGGTAGTGGTTACATGGGTCAAAATAAAGAAAAACGTTCCTGTAACCAATAACCAAAATTGTCTAGATATCCGCCATTTTGTTTTTTTACAAAATAATTTAGATGACAGGAATGGTTTGAATGAATGATCAAAAATCATATTATGTTACCCACTTTCAACTTATTAAATTAAATTGTCCATTCGCCTTTTATAAATTTAAAAAAAGATTTTATTTTTCATATATTAACATAATTCAATATTATTTTTGTTTAGGCTAAATTTGGATGGTGTAGATAATTGAATCGCTTATTGCAAAAACCTGTCAAACACAAAAAATGTTATTTTGAGAAAAAAGAAAAACAATTTGTTGAATGTATATATATATTTTACACTCATATGAAAATTTTCAAATAAAGTACTTATAAAATGAATACTTTTTAAAGTAATATAATTTTTTCCTTACCAATAATATGTAAAAAAAGAAGTTGAAATTTTGTCACATAACGGGTTTCTGCAATAAACATTCAAAAATATCGTATTTTTTGGTGTTTTTGATATGTGTAAGGGGAGTTAATTGGATTTTTGAAAAAAAAAAAAAAAAGGGAAAAGAAAAAAAATAGATCAATTTTTGGATATTTATGTTTTATTATTGTTTAGAATCTCTGGTTTATTTTAAGACCAATTATATACAATTCTTTATAAAATGTTGCACCTTACATTCTGCTGTTCTAGGTGACGAATTCTTGATACACTCTAATACATAGGTCATAATTATATGGCTAAAAAAAAACAAACCAAAAATGCATCGATTATATGCAGGTTTTTTACTGAAAAAATTACAACTTGCAAAATTGGTGGTTTCTGTCCAATTTGTTTTCAAACGAACCCCGTAAACTTCCACTCAAGCACACCACCGTTAATTTATTGTGGGCCTCTCCCACCACCATACCACAGGTTGGAATTGTCCAAACTGCACAGAAAAAAGTGTGTGTCTAAGGTGGGAATTGAACCCATAACCTTCAGTAACAATCCTTGATCAAGGGACTGACACCTTGATCAGCCACTTAGGTATAATTAGTTATTTACAACATTTGAATGATGTTGTCAGATTACCTATCCTACCCCGTAGTTACATTAACAAACCCTAAAAGGTTCATCAGTTCACCACTAGGTAATGCTAGTCCTAAAAAATCAATAAACACAAAATTCAAAGACTCGGTTAACAGCATTGCAAGAGTCAAACACTCATGACCAGTATGCTACTGTCTGTGCCCCTAATAATCGCCAATACATTTCCTTCTCCCCTCAATAGGAAGTGTTTTGCAGTCTGCTTATCTATTATTAGACACAATTGTTTCGATCATGTATAGATTTTTGGCATCACCAAATGAATTGTATATTGTAAATGAGCACGTTCAGTTTTTAATTCCCAAACAAGTTAGTGATACAAGATGCGAAGCACAGATAAATTCTATATCTGCTGTCCTATACAGGTATAGCAGTGATCTATGGGCATTTGGTTAACTGAGTAAGACCAAGAATGATTCAATCATCTCACTAAAAGCAAAGTCACTCCAGATACATATGGAATATTGTTCATTGTTGGTGTAATTGGTAGCTTGTCATGATGTATTCTTTGAGATTAACCTTGTCAACAAAACCGATCTAAGTCAGTCTCTTTGATATTTCTTTGACATCTAATCAACTACAAAAATGTGTTGATTTCATTGAAAAACTCAGGGATATTGAATTGAAGGATTCAATCTTGAAAAACCAGAGAAACAGCTACTGGAATTGGCTGTTTCAACCAACAAAAAACAATAAAGATGTTTTTCAACAAAAAAGATATAGAACAAAGACAAAACTGCTCTCTTATGAATGTAAGCAAAAGTACAATCCGAGCCCTTAAGATTTATTGAAAAGGTATGTGTTCTTTAATGTTATTGACACAATACTAGTGTCTTTGAAAGACACGATGGATCAATTTTTAAACCATAAATCAAAGTGAGGACATTTGTTTAACCTGAAGTATCTACCGGAAAAAGAAGCATTTAGAGAACAATGCAAAAATTTAAACCTTACTGTAAGAGGTTTATCAAATATAAACGGAAAGGGCTTGTACAATGTACTTCTTCTTATAAACATAATAACTAGTGAGGATCCAAAAGATAAGCACATGTCTCCACTGAAAGCTCTACAAATTATTAATAAAACCTTGCGAAAAGATCCCATAAACTATCCGTGGACGTCTTTTCATATACTTATAACCATATAACCATGGCGCCTCAACCTCTAGGGGAACAGCCCTGTTTATAAACAAGTTATTTCTTAAAAATACTGACATGTTACATTTTCATTTATAAATGCCTTCTTTAACCCTACAACCGGTCATGTTAATTTTCTTAAAAATTCTTCGTTTGTTTAAAAATTAATAAAATATATTATTTGTATACAAAACCTAACATATAAGACATCATTTTTCTCAGAAAGATGCATAGAATTCATCTATGTAATAAAAAAAAAATTTTTTTGAAACGATTTTGGAGTAAGTATGTTACATGTCAAAAACGAAGTTACCATTTTTCAAGAAAAACCTGTATATTACAAAATCAATAGCTTACTACCTATTTCTAAGATATACACAATTTTTGTGTATTATTTGTGAATATATTTACGGGAAAAAAAATTGTTACATTTTTAAAAATTAAAAAAAATTTACGAAAAAACTGAATTTTCTCTTTATTTTTTTCCAAAAAACATTAAAAATAGTAAAATATATTTTATACAGAACTTCTATATATCATTATGTCCAGAAAGGTGCATACAATGTAGGTGTGTAGTGAAAAAAAAATGTTAGATATATCAAATTTAGAGTTTTTTGGTCAAATACCAAAAAATCGAAGAGTAACGAAGCAGAAATTTCACAGAAATTGTGATCAAAAACATACTAATACATCTTTTGCAATTTTTTCAACCATTACTTGAGATATCTAATATATTTGTGAATATATTTAGGGGGAAAAAATAATAATATGTTACATTTTCTAAATAAAAACAACGATTTTGACTAAAAAGTGATACTCTGACGGTTGAGGTTAGGTTTGTAACCTCCACAATTTAGCCTCACTAGTAACAATCTGAAGATAGACCAAAGACAAAATCAT
Source organism: Aphrophora alni (assembly GCA_963513935.1). Classification (NCBI taxonomy): domain Eukaryota; kingdom Metazoa; phylum Arthropoda; class Insecta; order Hemiptera; family Aphrophoridae; genus Aphrophora; species Aphrophora alni. Next base: position 37,129,094 of record OY740765.1, on the reverse strand, counting down.
TAGATTTTACTAAGACAATATATACTTTACAAAGAATAACACACATATTCACTTTTATAATCATATAAAACACTAAATATAAGAAAATGTGCATATAGGCTAGACTTACAATATTGGCCTAGGTTATCCCAAATATGAACCGTTCAAAAACTGAACTATCACTCAAAAACATAAACTTTAGATATAAAAACACATATATTGTAACTTGTAGACACAATTTATATACAATTTGTATACACAAACCTTCAAAATAACTAATATCTAACCACAAAACAATATGCGCTACGTCATTTGTTACAGTTTTTACGTTGCACATTTGCGTATGTTCCGAGATCAAAACAAAGCCTTCTAAGTAAGTATTGCATATATCAAGTGCTACCAACTTATAGAATGGAATTTCCCCTACAACATACTGTAAAGAAAAATAATTTTAAAAACATAGAGAAATGAAATTCGTCTTTTCGTAAAGCGCATCGAATGCCAAATGAATTTCGTGTCGTCAGGTTTGTTCTATGTTCAAGTAGGAATATCTCTGGATCTGTTAGACGCAGAATAATTTGTAATCTACGGTTAGAAAGAGAAACATGTGATCTATATAACAGTGTTTTAGTTGACTTAAATGACAGAAAAATAGAGTTGTAATCATATCAGGAAAAATGGAGCCGTGTTATACGAAAAGGCGCAGAGTTGAAATTTACGATTTTACGCTACAAAAATATGTGAACTTCACCAATTTTTGGAATATTATTTATAACGTTTTGTGGTATTTTTTTGCATGATATGCATCTACGGAACATTAGCTTTCCAATGGTATTTTATTTATTGCGATGGGACAATTTTAAGTGGGCGTAACGTTGAATGGCAAAATACGTGATTAAGAGTTGGTGAAATCACTTGGGAGCACGTGGACTACCCACTGTATGTTGCTGTGCCGGTTTAAATGTTAAAGAATCTGGATATACTCAAAACTAAAGTAAATATCTTTAAGATGGCTGTTTCAGTTTATAATTGTGACAAGAATGAATACAGTTGTCATTTTTTTTAAGAGGGAATCATTTTATTTATAATCACAGAAAACTTTAATAATTTAGGTAATTTTTTGATATATAAATATTTTTTAAAGAAAGAGTTAATTTTATGATTGACAATCTAAAATTTTTGGTCACAATTAGTTTTGGTTTTTAGAATGGGCGAGTGGGAAAGTTTTTGAACCATTAATTTTAAGGAAAAACAATTTTGTTTCAGATCATAAAACATGTTATTGTTGAAGAAAATTTCAACGACCAATACAAACTGCAACATTTCCTTATTTTTCTACATACTCTCCATAGAGATCCAAACACATGATGAGATATTGCAGAAATTTACTGATATTTTTCAATGCATCTTCATGTGCCATTCACTTTCCTCTAAAAAAATTTCTTCACCTTGGTACTTCTAAAATCTATAATTGTTTTTTAATTCATAGTATTTCTAAGGTAAAAAAAGTGTAAAACACTTCTATTGCAATAATTTGTAATTCAATTACTTTCCAAAGCAGGCCTTGAGAATGCTTCAATTGTATCAACAACTGTTAGTGCCAACAATACAACTATACAGTAACCAAATTTATCAAGGTACAAAAGTAACAATAATATTAAAATGACAACAATCAATCTAGATTTTTGCAACAAGACAGATATTCCTTTCAGAAGACATGAATCCTCATTGAATGAAAGGTAAGTATCCTTTTAAATTCCATTAAATTGTTACGAAAACCAAAAGGATTTAATGCTTTTTATGGATATGAAATTTGTTGCACTGTTAACCATCAGGATAGGATGTCAGGAGATATACATGAAAAATATGCTTACAACAATAAAATTAACTATTTATACAACCTAACCTAAACATGTAAATGAAGAAAGATGCAACTTACAATGATCTCAATTGTGATTACACTGTTATTTTTAATGACAAAGAGTAAAATTTGTGTAATTTAATAACTAAGTTATAAATAAAAACCATTGCAAAGATCACCTAACAAACAAACTGAGAACTATAAGAACATTCACTCATGATTTAAATAGTTAAAATCTATCAACAAATTCCACCTGTATTTGGCTAAAACAGTTTAATTATTTCTCAAAAATTGTTCATCACTATTATGTAAAAGAAAAGCAAGTTGTACAAACTCACCATGAAGGCACTTCAATCTTCACATCGTCTTCTTCTAATTTTGTCTTAATATCCTCTAAATATACATTGGAGTCCATTTTCTATAAAATTTAAAAAAATATTTACATATTATATCATTATTTTGATGTTTGATTTTGTAGAGAATTCAGTATATTATATAGTAAAGCGTAACATATTTCATCATTTATACATTAAATCCCAGAATTGAATTTTGTCACGAATATTGTTTGGAGAATTAAAGAAAGAATGAGCATATCAAACAGTGAGAAAAAGAAAAACCAAGATAACTGCAGTGTTAAGTATGTTGTTGTACGGAGAGCAACTACTTCAAGTACTTGTAAATTCTGTATTGTGTTTAGTTAACAATGTTTTCTATCACTGTCATGGGCAATTGGATGACTAACCTCATAAATATCGACTAATCAATGTACTCTTCAATAAATCATAGTATGATATGTTGTCTGAAGGTATTTTGATGCAGGTTTGTTATATGAATTTGTTTCTTCTATATATTTGTCAAATTTTCTTATATTATTTACATTATTCCTATTTTCTTTACTTATTTTATCGATGCTGGAATTATTTTTATTACTTTTACTCAAGAAGCATACATTTGACGTATGACTTCCCCCCACTCCTGTACTTCATATACCAGAACCTTATCCACTGTCCATTGTTTCCTGTCTACTTCCCCTTCTTCGCTTGCAGTTTTATTTTGTTTTTGAATTAATGTATTTTGATTTATTCCTATTTTATTTTTAAGTTAGTATTTATTTATTTTTGTTTGTTCCTATTATTACTCCTTCAAATCTTCCCTTAATTGTTTCCCTACCAAGATTTTCTCCTACAGTTGCTTCTACATAGCTCGGGTCGCTAACCAAATTTCACAACATTTTTGCCCCCTTCTTGAAAAAGGACTGACATACTTCCTTGTCATTACTTTCTTTTGGTTCATGGTCAAGGATTCACTTTCCTAGCCTATTTCACTGGTGAATTCTCCCGAAGTTTTTTCTAATTTATTCTTGGCAATCATCGAATTCTGTATAAAGTTAACTGTATATTGCTCCTTTTCATGTCAAAATTTTATTAATTTATTTTCGCAAGTAACTCATGTGAGTCACACTCCATGATTAAATTTGATTTTAGCCCATCTACAACCATAAACTTTAAATCCATCAGCCTATCATTTGTATCTGCTTCAACCATAATTTGCTTCTTGTTATTTTGTACTTCCAATGTGGTTTATAACATTTCACACGGGGCATTCTAAACCTATGACGTCCTGTTTTAACTCCTTGTACATTTCAGTTTTGATCAAGGACACTTTTGCACCAGTGTCTATTTCCAAACTAGTCAAATGATCCCCTATTTTTACAGTGATTTTGGGGATTTCCTCAACAAGTTTGTTATTTACTAAGTTGGTTTCTGTTTCCTCCAACAAATCGTTTCGTATATGGTAGCAAATAGTTTTCAAACATAGGCGGAACTAGGTCTCCCGCTTTATTTAGCAACCTGCAATTATCGTCCGCCCTATTCATGGTCCCTTGCTCATTATATTTTCCATATTCGATCTGGTTTCTTAAACATTTCTGTATCTGCAATGACCAATAATGTTTTAGGAATTCCTTCTTGAAATCGTTATATCTCTTATCATCAGCTCTTATTATTTGCTACCACTTCTTCGCAATCCCAAAAATGTGTCTTTCTGCAATCTTTAGTTTTTCAGAATCTTTTAGAAACGGATTGATTTCTTCCATTACGCCCTCCAATTCCCTCAAAAACAGCATCGGACGTTCTCTAGGATTTCCCCAAAATTCTAGTTTAACCACTTCTTTATCCTTCCCTTATGACATAAATGCTGCTACTATGAATATTCCCTACTGATATTTCCCCTATTTTTTTTCTACTTTAGACACTCTTGGGTCTACTACATTAAATTTTTAATCTGTATTTTTCCTTTATTTCCTTTTGATCATCTATTAATTTAACTAATGTTCCCTGAATTTCCTCTATTTCTTTATCTACTAATTTTTGTTTATCTTGCCATTGTTCTGATTCAATTTTTATTTCGCCTTTTAGTTGCTTTAGCATTTCTGATACTGACTTCAAAAATACTTTTTTTTCTTTTTCCCTGATTTCCTTTTCTTCTTCCCTTATTCTTCTCTCATCCTCCTTTTCTATTTCCCTCAGCTCCCTTTCTATTTGTTTTCCCTACTCCTTAAACAAAGTCAAATGAGAGAAAAAACAAAAAACTTTATTGTTATTCCAAAAGTGACTTGGATACTAAAGAAAAGCAATTTGATTGGGCTAACATGGTTAGTACAGGGTACTATCATACAATACAACACAAGTAGATTGTAATATCAAAAAAATTAGTAGCAAAGCTCTTGTGGGAAATGTTAAATTGTATTGGTAGATGAAGGCTCTAACAGGTGTCGTAAATCTGCAAATATTAACAGGTCTACACTCAATTCAGTGTTTCAGTCCTTGCGAGCCTTAAAGCTGTAAATATTTTAAAGTCTCCACTCACTACGATTATGTCTGGACTCGACTCTGCCAGATCTCGTAACTAATCAAATATCATGTTTTCTTGGGAGGTCAGAATTCAAATTTTTTTGACAATAACTTCACTATTTGTCATTTGTCATTGTTAATAGCATTACATATAGAATGAATTGAAATCTGCAAATATGTATCTAATTCAGTGTGTTATATGTTGAATAATGCAAAAGATATGAACAAAAAATTGTTTAATATGGCCACCATTATGACATTTTCTATTTGATTTGTTTAATTTAAATAGGGTTCTACATGAGCACACTATAGTCTCCTACATCAAATTTCATGTTCCTATGTTAATTTTTGTGACCGCTATTGAGCCAACATATGACGACAAAACAAAAAATTGACTGGATGTCAAAAATAAATTTTTCGGTTTCTTGAGGTCATACATTTGTATGATTACTGAACTTACACCAAACTTCTTACACTGGGTAGGTAAATATTGAATTTTATAAGTTTGTGTCAGCTTGTTCTATCAATTCAAACCAAAATATTAAAACTAAATTTATAACACGGTTTAATTTTTCCTCTTAAAGAGATATAATAATCTATATTATAAAACTTACCTCTATTTTAACTTTGGCAGGAGTCCGAAGATCTTCCTCCTCATTATCAACCTTCATCCTAAACAACAAACAGAAAAACACTCAAGCTTTAGTACTGCACTCAAACATAATGTTCTTTTTAATTGTATTTATTTTCTGTTGTTATACCAATATTATTTATGTAACAAGAGACACAATAAAGTAATTTAACAAATTAAAATTTAATGAATTCAAACAAATATATGGACACTCTAACAAAACTTACACATGTATATAATTACACATTTCTACTAACAAAAACTTGGACCCACACAAATAGTATGGTCATAGTAACAATCAAACAAAAACTAGAAATATACAAAACTAAGTACTATAAAAAATAATACATCAACATCTATACCAATTACAGTAAAGTAGAATTGATGAAATTGCTATTTATGGCTATCAAACTTACAGAGTAGAAAGTTTGGACAGCAAAAGTTATTGTTGGCTGATTTAAAATTTGTAAAATATTCCCTCCATTTTTATAAACTCTAATAAGATTTACTCCAGTTTGTGAGGGCAGCTTTCTAAAAACATTAAGACTTTGCCATTGACACCGCAATAAATCACCTTCTCTGGTATTGTGATTATAAATACTTTTATTATATACTGGTTTACATTTAATCCAATAGTGTAAAATGGTTATTTTTTTTACAATTAGATTAGGCACATTCTAAGAAGTATTCGAATGCATACTGGACATACTGGTTAGGCTACTAGAATATCTAAGAATCGCACATATTTAGTATAGTTTTGTGGGAAAATAAAACTGGATGATAAGTTAGAATAAACTATCATTTATTTTGTAAGTTTTATATATTAATATTTTAATATATTTACTATCGATAGTTATAAAACAGTGAATAATATTTTCAGTGAATGAATTTATGGCTTAAACTGTCTAAATATTTTCATTTTATAGCTATACAGAGTGTCAAAAAATGTAGTGAAAAACTTTAGGTAGTGGTTACATGGGTCAAAATAAAGAAAAACGTTCCTGTAACCAATAACCAAAATTGTCTAGATATCCGCCATTTTGTTTTTTTACAAAATAATTTAGATGACAGGAATGGTTTGAACGATTGATCAAAAATCATATTATGTTACTCACTGTTAACTTATTAAATTAAATTGTCCATTCGCCTTTTATAAATTTAAAAAAAGATTTTATTTTTCATATATTAACATAATTCTATATTATTTTTGTTTAAGCTAAATTTGGATGTTGTTGATAATTGAATCGCTTATTGCAGAAACCTGTCAAACACCAAAAATGTTATTTTGAGAAAAAAGAAAAACAATCTGTTAAATGTATATATTTTTTTTACACTCATATGAAAATTTTCAAATAAAGTACTTATAAAATGAATACTTTTTAAAGTAATATAATTTTTTCCTTACCAATAAAATGTAAAAAAAAAAAAATGTTGAAATATTGTCACACAACGAGTTTCTGCAATAAACATTCAAAAATATCGTATTTTTTGGTGTTTTTGATACGTGTAAGGGGGTTTATTTTAAGACCAATTATATACAATTCTTTATAAAATGTTGCACCTTACATTCTGCTGTTCTAGGTGACGAATTCTTGATACACTCTAATACATAGGTCATAATTATATGGCTAAAAAAAACAAACCAAAAATGCATCGATTATATGCAGGTTTTTTACTGAAAAAATTACAACTTGCAAAATTGGTGGTTTCTGTCCAATTTGTTTTCAAACGAACCCCGTAAACTTCCACTCAAGCATACCACCGTTAATTTATTGTGGGCCTACCATACCACAGGTTGGAATGAACCAAACTGCACAGAAAAAAGCGTGTGTCTAAGGTGGGAATAGAACCCACAACCTTCGGTAACAATACTTGATCAAGGGACTGACACCTTGATCAGCCACTTAGGTATAATTAGTTATTTACAACACTTGAATGATGTTGTCAGATTACCTATCCTACCCCGTAGTTACATTAACAAACCCTAAAAGGTTCATCGGTTCACCACTAGGTAATGCTAGTCCTAAAAAATCAATAAACACAAAATTCAAAGACTCGGTTAACAGCATTGCAAGAGTCAAACACTCATGACCAGTATGCTACTGTCTGTGCCCCTAATAATCGCCAATACATTTCCTTCTCCCCTCAATAGGAAGTGTTTTGCAGTCTGCTTATCTATTATTAGAACACAATTGTTTCGATCATGTATAGATTTTTGGCATCACCAAATGAATTGTATATTGTAAATGAGCACGTTCAGTTTTTAATTCCCAAACAAGTTAGTGATACAAGATGCGAAGCACAGATAAATTCTATATCTGCTGTCCTATACAGGTATAGCAGTGATCTAAGGGCATTTGGTTAACTGAGTAAGACCAAGAATGATTCAATCATCTCACTAAAAGCAAAGTCACTCCAGATACATATGGAATATTGTTCATTGTTGGTGTAATTGGTAGCTTGTCATGATGTATTCTTTGAGATTAACCTTGTCAACAAAACCGATCTAAGTCAGTCTCTTGATATTTCTTTGACATCTAATCAACTACAAAAATGTGTTGATTTCATTGAAAAACTCAGGGATATTGAATTGAAGGATTCAATCTTGAAAAACCAGAGAAACAGCTACTGGAATTGGCTGTTTCAACCAACAAAAAACATTGAAGATGTTTTTCAACAAAAAAGATATAGAACAAAGACAAAACTGCTCTCTTATGAATGTAAGCAAAAGTACAATCCGAGCCCTTAAGATTTATTGAAAAGGTATGTGTTCTTTAATGTTATTGACACAATACTAGTGTCTTTGAAAGACACGATGGATCAATTTTTAAACCATAAATCAAAGTGAGGACATTTGTTTAACCTGAAGTATCTACCGGAAAAAGAAGCATTTAGAGAACAATGCAAAAATTTAAACCTTACTGTAAGAGGTTTACCAAATATAAACGGGAAGGGCTTGTACAATGTACTTCTTCTTATAAACATAATAACTAGTGAGGAACCAAAAGATAAGCACATGTCTCCACTGAAAGCTCTACAAATTATTAATAAAACCTTGCGAAAAGATCCCATAAACTATCCGTGGACGTCTTTTCATATACTTATAACCATATAACCATGGCGCCTCAACCTCTAGGAACATCCCTGTTTATAAACAAGTTATTTCTTAAAAATGCTGACATGTTACATTTTCATTTATAAATTGCCTTCTTTAAAGAATCTGGATATACTCAAAACTAAAGTAAATATCTTTACGATGGCTGTTTCTGTTTATAATTGTGACAAGAATTTTTTTAAGAAGGAATCATTTTATTAGTAATCACAAAAAACTTTATTATTTAGGCAATTTTTAAACATATACATATTTTTTAAAGAAAGAGTTAATTTTATGATTGACAATCTAAAAATTTTGGTCACAATTAGTTTTGGTTTTTAGAATGGGCGAGTGGGAAAGTTTTTGAACCATTAATTTTAAGGAAAAACAGTTTTGTTTCAGATCATAAAACATGTTATTGCTGAAGAAAATTTCAACGACCAATACAAACTGCAATATTTCCTTATTTTTCTACATACTCTCCATAGAGATCCAAACACATGATGAGATATTGCAGAAATTTACTGATATTTTTCAATGCATCTTCATGTGCCATTCACTTTCCTCTAACAAAATTTCTTCACCTTGGTACTTCTAAAATCTATAATTGTTTTTTAATTCATAGTGTTCTAAGGTAAAAAAAGTGTAAAACACTACTATTGCAATAATTTGTAATTCAATTACTTTCCAAATCAGGCCTTGAGAATGCTTCAATTGTATCAACAACTGTTAGTGCCAACAATACAACAATACAGTAACCAAATTTATCAAGGCACAAAAGTAACAATAATATTAAAATGACAACTATCCATCTAGATTTTTGCAACAAGACAGATATTCCTTTCAGAAGACATGAATCCTCATTGAATGAAAGGTAAGTATCCTTTTAAATTCCATTAAATTGCTACGAAAACGAAAAGGATTTAATGTTTTTTATGGACATGAAATTTGTTGCACTGTTAACCATCAGGATAGGATGTCATGAGATATACATGAAGAATATGCTTACAACAATAAAATTAACTATTTATACAACCTAACCTAAACATGTAAATGAAAAAAGATGCAACTTACAATGATCTCAATTGTGATTACACTGTTATTTTTAATGACAAAGAGTAACAGTTGTGTAATTTAACAACTAAGTTATAAATATAAACCATTGCACAGGTCAGCTAACAAACAAACTATGAACTATAAAAACATTCACTCGTGATTTAAATAGTTAAAATCTATCAACAAATACCACCTGTATTTGGCTAAAACAGTATGTAAAAGAAAAACAAGTTGTACAAACTCACCCTGAAGGCATTTTAATCTTCACATCGTCTTCTTCTAATTTTGTCATAATATCCTCTACATAGACAATGCAGTCCATTTTCTATAAAATTTAAAAAAAAATTTACATATTATATCATTATTTTGATGTTTGATTTTGTAGAGAGTTCAGTATATTATATAGTAAAGCGTAACATATTTCATCATTTATGCATTAACCCCAGAATTGAATTTTGTCACGAATACTGTTAGGAGAATTTAGAGAACAATGTTCGTTTAATTGTGTTTAGCTAACAATGTTTTCTATCACTGTCGTGGGAAATTAGATGACTAACCTCATAAATATCGACTAATCAATGTACTCTTCAAAACATCCTAGTATGATATGTTGTCTGAAGGCTGTGAATTGCCTAATGTTTAGCATTAGTTGTGATAATTACTTATATTTAACTTAGTCTATCAAAAGCTGGCTGATCCATTTTATGTTTATTGTTTGGGAAATTTGGGGACAGCAGGATAACCAATCTCTAAATCCATGGCCCTCGATTAAATATGACAAGTGTGTATACACTACCACACATTTTTGTTAGGAGGTTTTGTACCTTCAAAGTACAAAGTTTTTCCAATCATCACTTTGCAAAACTGGTAAAGTATACTATTACCAAAGATAAAACACCTGACAGTCAGATACAAAGAAGATCAACTTGTACAGTAGATAAATTTGATATAAAAAAGTAAAAATAACTTAGCTCTGAATGACAAAATCTAAAACAAGTTTGATAACGATAAGTTGATTATTTGTCATTTATAGGTCATAATCATAAAAATCTGCTTTTATTTAGACTTTACCAGAGTATATTTTTGTTAGACACTTATAACGTGATTGATATTATTATTATGTCTTCTGTCACATACTGCATTCTTCCAATGCCTAGTTATGCCTTGGAAACTGCTGTGAACATTTATTTTTAGTAGATCAAGTTAACGCCTATTGTGTGTTATGTAATATTATGAAAAATAGTTTGGATCAATACAAAATACTTTCACATTTTATTCAATTATAATATTTTTCTACTATTTGAGGGATAAAATTATTGAGAAATCAAGGCGGCAACTTGATCTGATGAAAAATTTGAACCTTACCTGCAACTTACATCACCTTTTCATGTATAATATTTAGTTATAACTAGGTATACCCAGCCATGCGTTGCTGTGGCTTAGTTTGGTTAAATTGAAAAGAAAGCAAAGACAAAGTACAAAAGAAGATTAAATATGCCAGGAGGAACGGGTAAAACGTTCCTAATTACATTGATTCTGTCAGCAATTTGATCACTAAATGACATAACCTTATCTCTTGCTTCGTCCGGAATAGCTGCTACATTGCTACCAGGTGGAAGAACTGCTCATTCCGCTTTGAAATTACCGTTGAACATGCAATTCATTGAAACTCAAACGTGCAACATTTCTAAAGAATCCAGCATGGGAAAAGTATTGCAGATATGCAAACTTATTGTTTGGCATGAATGCACAATGGCACACACAAAATTGCTCATGGCTGTTGATAGATCATTGCAAAATATGCGTGGAAATATAAGACCATTTGGGAATGCATTAACAGACAAACATTAGCTTTAATCCCTCAATCGACACCAGTGGGTGAAATAAATGCTTGCCTTAAATACTGTACTTTGTGGTGACACGTAAAGACATTGAAACAAATAAGATCAATCAGCTGAGATATTCTCAAATCAAGTGCTGGAAATTGGGAATAGAAAGGTGACGGTTGATCTGCCTTCAGGACAAATTTCACTGCCTCATAACTTCTCCAATTTAGTGAAGTCAAAAGAAGAATTGGTTGAAAAAGTATTTCCAAATATTCAAAACAATTATAAGAATCACGACTGGCTGAGTGAACGAGCTATTCTTGCAGTCAAGAACAAAGATGCCTACGGACTTAACAATATTATTCAGTCTAACATTAAAAGAAAGGCAGTCACATACAAGTCCGTCGACACTGTTGAGGAAGCAGTTAATTATCCAACAGAAATTTGAATTCACTCGATCTGCCAGGGATGCCACCCCCACACACTGCAATTGAAAATCGGCGTGCCAATTATCATGTTGCGAAAGCTCACAACTTGCAAATAAAATAATTAATGAGCAATGTCGTAGAAGCAACAATATTCACAGGACCTTTCAAAGGTAAATATTCCTCATTCCTCGCATTCCTATGATTCCAACAGATATGCCATTTCAATTTCATAGATTGCAATTCCCAATTCAATCGGCGTAACTTACTATCACCATCAACAAAGCTTTGGGTCAATCTTTAGAATTGTACAGTTTAGACCTAAACACGGATTGGTTCTCACAATCAACAATTATTGTTTATGGATAATTATATATGTTGTGTGTTCTAGAGTCGGCAAACCAGACAATCTCTATATTTGTACAGACAATGGAAAAACAAAAAAATATTGTATACCCACAAGCATTGTGAATTTAAACAAAATAGAAACATGTGCTTTGTCCTTTCTTTATTTTTAATTTAACTAACCCACAGTTAGTTGTAAATGGGCACAGCTAGTAATTAATAAATATTATACATGAAAAAGTGATGTCAGTTGAAGGTAAAGATCAATTTTTCGTCAGGTCAAGTTGCCGTCTCAATTTATTAATAATTTTATCCTTCAAATAGTAAAACAATATTATAAATGAAAAAAGGGGGTAAAAGGAGAAACCGAGAAGAAAAAAAGGAAGGGGGAAATCCTCCCCCTGTGCTAGGAAAAAATAAATTATTTGGTACCAACAATGAATCACTAAATGGTCTGAAGGTGTACAACTATTGTTCAATGTAATATGACATGATCATGAATATACATAAACACAGAATTTTTTTTATTGAATTTTTTTTAAGTATTCTGTGGGGGTTGCTTACAAGATAGAATACAATAAAGTGAAAGGTTATGCCGCAGAACGAGACTGTGGATTTGAAGGGAATTGCCATAGGATATGTAAGCCGTACAATTGTTTATTAAAACTTAAAAACTAAATGTGGTTTTGATACAATAAAATTTTGAAAATGGCTGATGAAAATATAAGTGAAAATGCAAGGTGAAAAAAAGTTTAGGGAGGTATGGTGCTCGGATCGGAAGTATGAGAAATGGGTGAAAAGAACAGGCAAAAAAAGGTATATTCCTTAGCCACACCTAGATGGTCTATGGTAATCGAGTCCCAGAGTTGCCACATGAAGTTCTTGAGTATGCTAAGACATATTTCCACAGGAACTAAACCATAGGTCTACCAATTAAGATGGAAATGCCAGTAAAAGTATAAATGCTTTAGTGACTTTCATTATGGCGAAGCGTAACTCTGGAGAATCTCTGTAGTACTTTATTATACTTGGTGACGTTAGCGAGTTTTGGCTCTGAATTTTGGCCTGGTTGATTTGGGTTTGTAAATGAAGAAAGTGTGTGGTTTCAAGAATCGGAAAAGGTAGACTGGTAAAGGAAAATTTAGGTGATGTAAACAAGTTGATTTTTTAAAGGTGTAGTTAATACGGTAGGTGGGTAAATTACAGGGTTATTTACAGTCTCATTTTACAAGTAAAACGTTCACTTATAAACTAGAAAATTAAGTTTGTATTTCAAATTTTGGGTAACTATTGGTATATATTTAAGGGTTTATATAAGGACATATAGGGTAATTAGATGGAAATTTTATGGGTGAACAACGGATATGGGTGTATTAAGAAACCATGTAGACAATTACAATAAATTGTAAGTAAGAGATGTAGAGAGAAGGATTGTTGCGTAGAACTGTTTATAGAGTAATTATGTTAGCCAAGGTTGTGGTGAAAGGTGGTAGATGCTTAATTAACTATGAGCCACTTTTTTCTTATTATTATTTTTTTGTATGACGTTAAGAATACAATAATAAATCAATGGGATGGGCAATCACAAGGATGTTGCCCGCCCCATGATTACAAGACCCACGGACCAGATATATAAAAAACGAGATGCATGATTTACACTAAAAGTTAGTGCAAATACACTTGGATGTAGGTGTTAAGTTGAGGGCGGAATGATGTAGTTTATTAGCAATAAAATATGTGTAATTATGACAGGTTGAGCAGAGGGTATAGAAAATAAAGGATTAAGAATTGATTAAGTATAAACTAATGAATGAGCAAAATGATCCTAACTATTACCCTAAATTATATATATTTTTGATACCAACTATAATGCAAGTAATGTTGTTCTTAACCAAACACAAAAGACAATCAAAAGGCCAAAGAGGAAAAAAAAATTCAACTCATCCTATACTAACAATAAGGCAGAGGATTAATAACAAACTATGAGAAGAATACGAATGCTTGATCATTGATAAACATAGTAAAATTCACACATAGAACCTAAAAGGTTTAGTAGGTCAACAAGGGGACTTAAGGAGTTGAAGGGGAAAAGGGGGGTAGGGCTAGGTAAAGGCATGGCAATGAGGCTCTTTGGTTATGTTGGTATGATGCTGGGGTGCGTTACAGCCAAAAAAGGACCAAATGCCATACATACGCCGGTAACACATTGACCGAGGTCAAATAACAAGCTTACGTGTATGTATGTATGTATATATTTGGTTAATGCCAACACCATTAGTACAACCAACAAAAAGAAGTATACAATCTAAATACTTAAAATAAAAAGACTGAGATTGGTGATAGAAAAAAGAGGTAACTGTGATGTGTTTCAAGGGGTGAAATGTTTATATGGAAGGGAGGATTTATAAAAAATGTGTGGTAATTAATGGGGGTGTATGAAATGATTAGGGTATTTGGATGAAATTGATAGAGTATGATGTTTGGACGTGGGGGTGGAAATGAGTGAGGTATGAGGTTTGAAAGAAGAAGCTTGGATGAGCTGCATCTTAATCCTCATGCAGTAGTAGGCGGATCGGTTGGGCAATCCAGGCGAGGGAATGGCACCACATAAAACGTAATGGGGAATAGGTAAACAAAAACAAATGACAGACGAAAACCAAATAGGGGAGTTTATAGGGTGTGGTGATAGTAATTTATATATACAGGTGTGGTGTTACATGTGGTGTGTACTATAGGAAGAAGAAAAGGAAGAATTGAAAAAACTAAACTAATATCACCTAAACTTATTGAGATTGGCCCAGGTGATGAAAAAAAAGTGTAAGGGGGTTGTGCTAGAGTTGTAACCTTATTTATCAAAATTTGGGTTGGAAAAATCTCTTTAGATGTGAAATATGGGCTGTGCAAATCTGTCTACCAGAGGTGGGGTGGTCGATCAACTCCACGGTTACAGGGGCTGTTGATAACTAGGGGACCGGACCATAATGGTAGCAGCTTGGCATTGACCCTGTTGGTGGCATTGCTGAGGTGGTGTTTCCTAAACATAACCCAATTCCCTACCTAATATGGGTTGGGGTGTCGGTGTGCATTATAAAGGGGGAAAAAAGAAAGAAAAAAATCTGTGGTTCAACACTCGAAGTCTTCAGTCTTTTTCTTAACTTGAAATAATTATTAATTCAATAATACATAGAGTTGTATGTCTTGTGCATTATACAAATCCAGGTAGTGATGTATTATCTGTTCCAACTTGGCAAGTCTTCACTAAGCGTTTTCCAAGTTTAGATAATGTTATTATGCAGTGTGTCATACGATATCACCAATGATAACAAACTGATTGGATGTCAAAAATAACTTTTTCGGTTTCTTTAGGCCTTAAAACTTTAATAAAGAGATTATAATTTTGTATGATTACTGAACTTACACCAAACTTCTTACACTGGGTAGGTAAATATTGAATTTTATAAGGTTGTGTCAGCTTGTTCTATCAATTCAAACCAAAATATTAAAACTAAATTTATAACACGGTTTAATTTTTCCTCTTAAAGAGATATAATAATCTATATTATAAAACTTACTTCTATTTTAAGCTTGGTAGGAGTCCAAAGATCTTCCTCCTCATTATCAACCTTCATCCTAAACAACAAACAGAAAAACATATAAGCATTAGTACTCCACTCAAACATAATGTTCTTTTTTAAATATATTTATTTTCTGTTGTTATACCAATATTATTTATGTAACTAGAGACACAATAAAAATTTAATGAATTAAAACAAATATATGGACACTAACAAAACTTATACATGTATATAATTACACATTTCTACTAACAAAAACTTGGACCCACACAAATAGTATGGTCATAGTAATAATCAAACAAAAACAAGAAATATACAAAACTAAGTACTATAAAAAATAATACATCAACATCTATACCAATTATAGACTGAGGTAAAGTAGAATTGATGAATTTGCTATTTATGGCTATCAAACTTACAGAGTAGAAGGTTTGGACAACAAAAGTTATTGTAGGCCGATTTAAAACTTGTAAAATATCCCCTCCATTTTTATAAACTAGGAGTATGCTAATAATATTTACTCCAGTTTGTGAGGGCAGCTTTCTAAAACAATAAGACTAAGCCACTAATACCGCAATAAATCACCTTATCTGGTATTATGATTATAAATACTTTTATTATAATATACTGGTTTACATTTAATCCAATAGTGTAAAATGGTTTCATAAATATATAAATATTAACATTTATAAGTTTTTGAATGTTTCCTTCCAGGATTCCATTCTTTTTAAACCCACAATAATTCTATCTCATTTTTGCTAATGTATCATCCCTTGCATCTCCCGATCTGAAGTTATCACATATTTCAAATAGGGATAGATAGGTTCATAATAGAACATAAGGTGCAACGTAATATTACTAGTGCAATATTTCTTAATAATTTTCATTACAAATATACCAGAACAAACTATCTTAAATACTGAATCAATATAGAGGTTCCATTTTAGAACAATGTCTATATAACCAATCCTAAAAATTTAACGCTTTTCACCTCATTAAATAAATCATCTCACAACTTAATATTTGGACCCAAATCATTTCCCGCTCTTTTAATCTTTGTGGTGATTTATCAGTGCTAATTCACTCTCATGGTTGATAAAAATGTTATTATTTTAAGGTGAAAAAATTGTCGGTCATCATAACTTTAAATAAATTTTTAAAAGAGTGTAAAATAGAGATCGCTAACCCTTGAATATTATAATAGCATCAGGGTTGGAAAGGAACAAGAATTGGTAAAGAGAAACATAATAGGAAAGATGAAAATGAAGGATCTAACCCAAGATCATATGAAAAAGGGGTAGAGGCTACAGTGCTCTCTCGGTAATCCGGCAGATATCGGACCGGAGCACTGCCGGATTACCGAAAACGCCGGATTACTAGAAAATATTGAGAAAAACGCAGATATCATTTGAAAATCAGTTTTAATTGCATTGTACTATACAAATTTAAAAAAGTACAAAAATACATCATATAACTCACACTATTCCTTGGAAGTAGACGGCTGGAAATATGCATCAATTGTCTGTTGCTTTTTACGGTTAAGAGACACTTTGAGAACTTGTTCCTGTAACCTTCTTAAAACTAAGACATCGTTAGCAGAGACGCCATTTTCCTCCGCCCAGGCAATTGACGTGGCAAACGAGGCGATGGCCGCATCGTGAGAGATTGATTGTACAGCCGCTGTTACGTCTCCTTCGACCAGTTCCTCGTCCTCTTCCTCTCTTGCCACTTCCTCTATGATGTCATCTTCTGTCATAAACTGGTTGTTTTCATCACCTTCACCGGTAAGCCACACGCCTACGTCATCAGTAGTCAATGCGTTATCCTGTGAATCCACGAGTTGTTCGTTTACCACGTCTCGCAGTAGATTAATCTCTCTCTCTTCACTGGCTTTCTTGTTCGGTTCATCTTTTTTGTACTGATCCAGTAGTGTCATGTCCGGCCATAGGGGTTTCCAAGAGCAAATGATGACTTTCTCGTCAAGATTTTCCCAAGCATTAGCAAGCGAGTATACCACGTCTTTCAGGTTTATTTCTTTCAAGGATTCAATAACACTTTCATCCTTAGACAACACTTTGTACAATAAGCTCTTTTTGTATTGCATTTTAATCGCCTGGATAACGTTCTGGTCCATTGGTTGTAAGAGGGGGGTCACATTCGGCGGTAAGAACATCACACGAATAAAACTGTCGGCTGAATTCAACTCATCTTCATCGGGGTGGCCAGGGCAGTTGTCTAAGATAAGCAAAGCTTTTTCTGGTAGTTTCCGCTCCTTCAAAAATCTTTTCACTGAGGGTTTAAAATGTTCATTAAACCATTCAGTGAATACGGACTTATTCATCCACCCTTTGCTCTGGCTCATGTAATCAACAGGAAGTTTGATGTTTTTAAATGCCCTAGGACTCTTCGCCTTTCCTATGACTAGCATTGTCACCTTATGTGCACCGCTTGCGTTTGAGCAAGGCATGAAAGTGACCCTATCCTTAGCCAATTTTCGTCCAGGAGCACTAGCTTCTCTACGATGCACAAATGTTTTTTTTGGCAACAACCGCCAAAATAAACCACTCTCGTCCGCATTGTAAACTTGGTAAGGAGTTAAATCACTTTCTTGGATAACCTGTTTGAACCTTTCTTTATATGGCTCAACAGCGCTTTCGTCACATTAAAGTTTCTCACCCGTTGTACTTAGCAGTCTAATTCCATAACGTTGTTTGAATTTCTGCAGCCATCCCTCGCTGGCTTGGAAATCATCTTTTTTTGTAATTTTCCGGTAAAATTCTCTACCCTTTCCATTAAGGATTTCACCAGAAATTGGTGTATGCCTACCACGTTCTTGTAAAAACCAAGCATATAGGCTATCGTCAACTTTAGGATTTTCACCAGTTTTCAATGTCTGTCGATTACTTTTTAAATTTTCATTCGTCTTAAAAAACGATTTTATTTTATCACTGTTTTTTCATATGTCATGAACTGTAGCTCGACCAACACCGTATTTGTTAGCAACACTAGTTAACGTTTCGCCCTTTTCAAGCCGCTTTAGGATTTCATGTTTATCTAACAAAGATAGAGTTTTATGTTTACGTTTTTTCTGCACGGTTGCCATCGTCAATACAACACTTCTACAACTGTCCTACACTAAGCAGGTAACACACGCGGGACAGATTGAGGAGCACTAAACGCGGTGCGATCGTGACTAAGACTGACGGAGTGAGTGAGGGGGGCATGCGTGAGTCATCACTTTTGGCGCCAATGCATTGTTTACTCAGACACTAGTGTCTTGTTACTGCGTGGGAAACATTGTACTGTACTGTATTGGGGACGCATTATTCGAATACAAAACGCCGGATTACTGGGTGTGCCGGAGAGCTGAGATGCCGGATTACAGAGGGAGTACTGTATATGAAAAAAGGTGTGGATTGAGTTTAAGATACCTCTGGATTGCTATATCTGTACTTACAAATGAGCTCCTGAGACACTGAGCCTTACGCATTATTGTCATGAGGCATTCATCTCATGGAATGCAATTCTACATCTACTTATCCTCCTTTTAGAAATATTGCTCGACCATATGCAGTGACTCATTATATCCATTTGTAGGTTATTATTAAAATCATGGGGTTCTGAAATTGATAGTCCCTTTAACTATTGTTACGCTTATATAGAGATAACAACTTTCTCTGCGCCGTCTGTTCACTCTTATGTAGTTGCCCTTTTCTCCGCTGAGCGGCGACTCCATACAGTATCTAAATTTTAGAGTCCAAGAACCTTTATCTGAAAAATGAACAGCTGACATATACCGTTAGTCATCCTTGCTCTGTAACCAGGTCCGCCATTACACTGCTTTGTGATGACTTCATTAGACTGCCTTGCGTGATCACCAAAGAATTAATAATTATGTCGTGACCTTTCTAATTATTTTAGTCGCGAGTTACAACTGTGCGTGGCTAATTAACATGGCTTATTATAAGCGTTTTCTTCTAAATACCAGGTATGTGAATTGATTTTGCCAGGTTAAAATGTTTTAGCTTTTCATGTGATTAGGACATGTGCTTTTTGTAAGTTTTATAAAGTTAGAATTGCATTTTATTTTGTAAATAATATTTCAAGCTCATAGAGTTTAATTCAAAATCTATGTATTTCAATTTTCTACAGCCTAAATTTTTAACTTTTAAAGCCTAAAATATTAAATCTTATGCTTTTACCACACCTAGCCAATTTTATCAAGGCCTAGCCTAAACAGTTATTTTCTGTACAAATTTAAAGCAGTGTAACCTAGAATATTTATGACTTTTAAAAAAATAAACTATATCCAAAATTTATGTCTCTGATATATTTTGTGTTACAAGTTAAGAACATTTTTAATTTTAACATGTGCTCTGCTGACATGTAGAAACATTTAAAAGTAACATGACAAGTCAAACTTGGTTAAGTCCTGTAGTAACAATTACCATCTTTGTTAAAATGCCTACTTGTCATCTTGTATTAAAATATTATAAAGGCAAACTTTTAAAACTAACTGCTTTACAATGCTTTGTCTTAAAGTCTACTTGCATTCTAAAAATTTGTTATTTTGTTTAATGCAGTTTTGACTGGTGCCAGTATTAGACTTATGTCCAAGTACTAAAATTATGTTCTGCTGTTAAAGGAACATGGAACTTTATTAAATACCTTCTGCAACAGTGCTTTTATTTATGTGGCTATGAACAAAAATTTATAAACTTCAAAAATCTGCAGTGGACTTAAGGAACTTTGAATAGGCTGTGTTCTTTTTTTTTGGTGATGAAATTAATAATATATAAATGTGTCTTTTGTATTAAATAAAAATATGTCTTTAGTATTAAATAATTTGGGAGGAGCAGCTATAGCACATTTCGGTCTTAACAACCTCAAAGAGGTTATTTTCTAAATTAATAAAATAGAGAGACGTCTCATAATTCTTAATTTTTTTTATTATTTAATTATACTTAAGTTTACAGTTGGCCAACTACATAAAAGGTTAATTACAAAAATCCATGGTATGACATGTTTATATTTTCTTTGTAATCTTGTATAATTAATTTTGTATAAATTTTGTAATCATTGCTAAAAGGGAGGGTTTTTTTTTTATTTTATTTTGGGGAGGGATTTTCAATTCAAATTAAATTTATACATGTATTTTTTTGTAATCACATCTTTTCTTTGTACTTAAGGGCGTATAACTAATTTTTATTTATCAATTAAGGGCATATAATTCTTTCACTAAAATTTGGTCAGTAAATCTAAATTTATATCTATTTCTCTGGTTTATTGACTTAACCTCTAGGTATCATATGAATTATTGTGAGTGATTGGCTGAAACATTTCCACCTTGGTGATTAATTTTTTTTTGACTTTAAAGGTA
The DNA here is from genome assembly GCA_963513935.1 of Aphrophora alni. Lineage (NCBI taxonomy): Eukaryota > Metazoa > Arthropoda > Insecta > Hemiptera > Aphrophoridae > Aphrophora > Aphrophora alni. The sequence continues at coordinate 37,108,070 of OY740765.1, read as the reverse complement.
AGTTTTGAACATGACCAATCTATGTGGCTCAGTATAGCTTCCGTTTCTTTATTTATTCATTTTGGTAAGATTGGTACATGTTTTCTGGTAGCAGAGCGTGGTTATTTCTCTAAATTCTGGTTTAGTTGTTTTCGTCCATTTAAAATTTGTCTAGCTGGTCAGTTCTCAGATAGGCCTAACTTAAAAATAGCTTATTGGTCACACCCTGTGATTACCTTTTTGTTTATCTTGCTTAAAATTTGGTTTGGTGGTGACTCAATGGTCTTTGTTTCTTGTGTGCTGCCAACATATACTTCTTTCGTCGCACCTTTCTATACAACAACATTTTTCATAAACCTATTTTTTTTGATGAAACTATAAATTTTTTTTTTTTTTCCTCTTCTTTTTTTACAATTTGAGATATATCCAGACAGAGACAAATAAAAAAAAACAAAAAAATACAAAAAACTATAAAATCCAAAAATAGATAAAAACTTAACAAAAATTCAAAAAAAAATTACAAAATTTCTCTCTGTTTGTATCTGTCTTTAATACTTTTTTTATTTACATACACATAGCTTATTCTTTTCCAAATTATCACCTGGCTTTCTTTTCTTTTAATTTAAAAACATGTCAGACCTACACCAGATAATAGAGCATCTTAGGAAGCCAGAACTTTCTTTTGAGGTAATGGTGCGAGGAGGCGGTCTTGGCACTGTAAGGACAATGCGGCCTAGTTTGCGAGGCCTACTTCAGGCAGGTTCTGAGCCTTGTGCAAATAGAATTACTGTTGATAATATTGAGGAGCAGTTAGACCTGGCTCAGGAATCTCTTGAAGATTTACAAGATAAATTTGCAGATTTAAATCCTAGTCAAAATCTAGAGTTAGTTAGATTCAATACAAGGCTAGAACTGTTTGAAGCCAGGCTGAGCCTATTAACAACCGGTCTAAATAATTTAAATTTAAATGCCACTGAGCATAATGCGGAGTGTAACCGCATGTTAGCATCTCTCCAAATGCTTAAATTAAATTTTCAGTCTTTCTCTGTAGACATTTCAAACATCTCTGTAGTTTGTACGCAGTCCTCAGTGTCGAGCCAAATCAACGTGGACACAGTTTCCACCATTCCTATTTTGAATTTGCCGTCGACCGAAGGAAATTTGCTGCATTCAGGCTCTGTACCTGCTCCCGTTATTTTAGGTCAGGAGTACTCTACTCCTGAAATGGTTTATGGTAAACTCAGCCATCCGGCTGAAAAGTTGATATCAACTTTGCCTATAACAGACGGTTTCGATTTGGAGAAGCTAATTAAATTCATCAAAATCGCCTTATCTTTATGCAAAATTTATCCAGACATTAGAAGAAATATTTTAAGTGTCCTTATGCCTTATGCAAAGGAACCGTTAAGCTCGTGCTTATGCAAACATACGACGTTTCGCGGTTTCCATAGAGAAGCTCTAAGTAGTTTTATTCCTGCTAAACGTCGGAACACTTTGGAGCAGGATCTCTTCTTTAGACCTCAAGGTTTGGGAGAGACTCTGCACCATTTTGTCTCTGACATTAAGGAAGCAGCGCAGGTGCTTCTCGTAGACAAAAATGAAGCTGAAATCACTCAGGTTATTGTGGATGCTCTCTCGCCGGAGGTGCGAAACTGTCTGGTTTTCGCTAAAAGGCCTGTTAACTTTAATGACTTGGACACCATCTGTGCCCAAGTCAATAATACTTTATATACAGATCAGGAAAGATTGTCAACCCAAAAAAGTTTCTCTAGGTTGGAACCCGAGTTTAGACCCATAAGGTCACCTGTCACTTGTTATAATTGTGGCCGAAGAGGTCATACAAGCCCAGAGTGTAGGCAGCATCCAAATAGTAGAACACAGAATCAACACAATATTTCTTCTCATCCAAAAAACGACTCAAGGGGCGGAAATAAAATCAAAGCTCCAATCCTCAAGTCCAATCAAAGTCCAATCAAAGCTCCTACCATAAGAAACGACTATAGTCATATTAAATTTTACCAAGCTTTTTTTAAACCTGCACACTTAAATAAATCCATACCACATAAGTCACCTCTTTTAAATAATTCAGTTCAGTTTCAATCTAAACCAGGGATTATACACAATCAGAATAGGTCCAAGTTATATTCTAAACATGAGAGTAACCTCTCAACATCCACTAAAGCTCGTCACTTTTCAAATTTTAAACAGGGATTAGTTGCACCCTTTTATTTAAGGCCCACGTGCCTCTACTGTAAAACAACTGGTCACTATAACTGGGAGTGCCCTTCTTTCAATCAGTGTAGAAATAAGATCACTAGTTTTTCTCCTTTAGCCAATAATTCTCTTACGAGAAAAACATATAAGTGCTTAAAATCCAAAGGTTTGAGCAACAAGATTCTACCTCTTGTTGAAGTGAATTTTAAAAATTTTAAGGCTAACGCTTTGTTAGACTCTGGCTCAGTCAGAAGCATCATGTCTTCTGATCTTTTTGAACATTTAAAATCCTTAAATGTAGTCAAAGAAATTCAAGAGGTAAAATCGGAGTGCCTCACCGCAAACGGAGAAAGGCTAGGGATCAATCTAGCGTGTAAAGTTCATATTAAAATACAGCACTGTAGCTGGAATTTTGAAATTTTAGTGGCACCTCAGCTGTCGTGTCCTCTCATCCTAGGGTCCGATTTCTTTCTTAAAAGTCGACTCATTTTAGATCTTTTCCAAGGCACCTTTACTTTTAAATTTTATAAGGCTAAACCCTTCCAGTTAGTAAATTTTCAAAAAAAGTCACCTCCTACAGTTACTTTATCCTCTACTACTCAGGTCACTGAAAACCCACTGAGTCACCTTGATGACAAATGTCAAAAGGAGATCTCAGGACTCATAGAAAATTTTCCTGATGTCCTTACCACAGAATTAGGACTCACCGATCTAATTAAATATGAAATAGTGCTGAAAGACAATATACCGGTGAAAAGCCAGCCCTATCAATTGGCCCCTCCGAAAATGCAATTTTTGAGGGAGCACATCAAGGACCTCGTTGAAAAAGGAGTAGTAGAGAAAAGCATCTCCAATTATTCTTCTCCAGCGTTTCTATTTCAGCATCCTGAAAAGAAACCCCGCATGGTCATCGATTATCGAAAACTAAACCAACATATCGTAATCGAAGCCGTACCCCTTCCTAATCTGCACCAGTGCTTCAATTGGTTTGTGGGAGCCAAGTTTTTCACTGTGTTTGACCTCAATTCTGCCTACCATCAGATTCCACTCACCGAGAGTTCTAAACATCTCACCAGTTTTTGTACCCCTTGGATGCTCTACCAGTTTACACGAGTCCCATTTGGACTCTGTACTGGTGCTCAAGTTCTAACCCGACTTCTAGACCAAGTTTTCTCAGACATCAAATTTAAATTCGTTTTCAATTACCTTGATGATTTAGTCATCTATTCTGAGACTTGGGATGAGCACATCAAACATCTGCGTGAAGTCCTGTCTCGCTTGCGAAGAGCGAAACTTACGGTTAATCCCGATAAGGTTCGTTTTGCAGTAAGAGAGATAAGTTTCCTTGGACATTTAGTTTCTGCTAGAGGCGTGCAAATTGACCCCGAAAGAACCAAGGCCATCAGAACTTTTCCTAAACCCACCAATCCAAAAGCTGTGTCACGCTTTATTGGTATGGTCAATTTTTTTTCTAAGTTTATCCCAAACTTCGCTGAACACGCCGCTCCTCTAAATCTGCTCCGGCGGAAAGGACAAAAGTTCGTTTGGAACACTGAGCAACAACTTGCTTTCGAATATCTGCGTAATGCCATTGCGCAACCTCCCGTACTTCGTATGGCAAATTTCGACAAACCTTTTGTCCTTCAAACGGACGCAAGTTCGTGTGCTTTAGGAGCAGTTCTACTCCAGGAAATTGACGGTACACGTCAACCTATTGCCTATGCTTCCCGCACCTTAACACCTGCGGAAAGAAAAGCCTCTTCTGCGTATGAGTCAGAATGTCTGGCCGTGATCTTTGGAGTAGAGAAGTTTAGACAGTACCTCGAGCATCGCGAGTTTCTCTTGGAAACAGATAATCAGGCCCTTTCATGGCTACTTGCCCGTCCCAGACAATTAGGCAAAATGGGACGATGGATAGCCAAATTAACTTCTTTAAAATTCCAAGTGGCACATATTAGGGGCACCCAAAATGTAATCGCAGATTCACTTTCTAGGATGTTTGAGCTGGAAAAGCAACCAGAACAACTATCTCCTTCTGAGAACACCATAGTCTGCAATAGCCTTTTAACTAACTTCCCTTTAGCCTTCCAGGACATTAGCGCTCAACAGCGCGCTGATGACATCTTAAGTCCTATTATTTCAGATCTAGAAGCAGGTGCATCTTCTAGCCGATATTGTCTAAATAAAGGGACCCTTTGCCTTAAGAATCATAAAGGTATCCCTATCAATGTTTGCGTACCCCGATCATTAGTGGACCTAATCATAAACTATTATCACGACTCCCCAGTAGGAGGTCATTTAGGTATCTTCAAGACCAAATTTAAAGTGAGTGAGTTTTTCTTCTGGCCTTCACTCGTAAAGGATGTCACCCAGAAGGTTAAAAGTTGTGCAACATGTGCAGTGAGCAAGCCCGCTCAAAATAGCAAACTAGGCTATTTATCATCGATTGTCCCAACCCGTCCTATGGAGAAAATCCACATAGACTACGTTGGTAAACTACCACGAACTACACAAGGCAACACCATGATACTGGTCGCAGTGGACCAGTTCTCTAAATTCACCTGGCTTTGCCCTGTCAGAGACGCCACCTCTTTCAACACCATCAAGGCCTTAAGCCAAAACATTTTCCAACATTTTGGTTTTCCTAAGATTCTGATCTCTGACAACGCCACCTGTTTCACTTCACATTCGTTCCGCAACTACTGTTTCACTCGTGGTATCAAACACGCAACTCTGTCACCTTACCATCCCCAACCGAACAATGCGGAACGTCTGAACAGAAATCTTAAAGCCGCCTTAACCCTTTGAGTGCCACAAGAAAATTTTCATAACTCACCCAAAAATGCCACAGGTATAAATGGTTTTTTTGGAGAACTTTGTTATAATTGACACAGATTAAATTGTATACAAGATATCTTAACAAATTTAGTGTCAAAATGTTCAGTGTTACCTAGGCTACAATTATATTTGTAAATAAGTTGGATTCTATATGTAAAAAAAAATTATTTATTAAAAATTTTTTTTTTTTTTTACCTCACAAACCAAAAATATTTTATATATGGGAAGTGTGCTATTTTCTATCTATATACTGTTTTCTATAAGTGACCAAATTTTTAAATTATTTGGTTGAAAACCAAACTCAAACAAAAAACTTTTATCTCAGAACTAACCTATCCCAACCTATCCTAGGCCTATTTTGTTTACCTGATGTACTAGGTTAATCTAAGTTTAAATCAATATCACTATCACTAAACTGATTGTCACTATCACTTTCTGGTTGATATAACGGGTCTAGACCACTGTCATCCCCAAATAAATGTAACAAATCATCTTCAGAGGCTAAAGAGTCATCGTCTGAATAACCTAAAAGTAATCTGTCTACTTCGCTACCTCTTAGATTTTCTTCCGCCATTTCAAAGCAATATATTATCCAAAATACTACTTTAAACTAGTAATAACTAAAATAATAACCTTCAACAAACAAATAATAAAATATCACGAACAACAAACTTCAAAAAAACTGATGACTAGCGAGAAAATAATATCAACACACAATAATATCAGTACACTTCTAACCTGCAAGTGAAAATGACAACAGCTGATTTTGTGCATCAGTAATTGTTGTCATCTGTTTAGTTAGCTAAAACAAAATTTTTTCCACCACTGAATATCACTGGATATACCACAAAGTATTTTAAAACACCGAAATACTATATAGCAGATTACAAATAAATTAATTAAACTACGAAATACGCAGTGGCGATGGATCGTCACCGTGGCATTTCTCGCACGAAAAAATGGTGACGATAGATCGTCACCGTGGCACCCAAAGGGTTAATTGCCTATCATTCCAACAGCCAAACTTCTTGGGACAAATCCTTATCATGGCTACAGTTAGCCTTTAATTTCGCAACCCACGAGACCTTAAAGACTTCTCCCTTTAAAATCCTGTTTAATTTCATGCCCAACACCCCGCTCAGCTTAACCTGGAATATTGACGACCTTCTCCCCAGGGACAATTCCAACCCTCATCAAATCTGGCGAGATGCCAAAAACAACATTCTGCGAGCCCATCAAAAGTCTGAGCGCGTCTACAATAAGAACCGTAGACCACATCAATTCAAGATTGGCGATCTAGTATGGTGTAAGACGCACAATCTGAGCTCCGCAATAGATAAGAGGGCCGCCAAGCTGATGCCCAGGTGGTCAGGGCCCTTTCGCATCATCGATTTTCTAACCCCAGTCACAGTTGCCCTATCTTTTCAGCATTCCCGAAACTTCGTCAAAAAGGCCCATGTTGAACAACTGAAGCCTCACCTAATACCTACAGACCCCATTAGTCACTTTTCAAATCGCTACCCTGTTTCAGCTAACTGCACTAAGTGCGTTTACCCCACCTGAACCTCTTATAGGTATTAAATTGTGTTTTGTTGCTGTGTAATGTTTTACACATCATCACTTGATAAACAAGTGTACCCGGACTCGACGTTAAACCAGGAGATTGGCCATCTCAAAGGTTATTAAGTATCATTGACATGACAAAAATTCCCGGCGCCGGAATCCTTGATATATTATGTCGTTAGTCATGACATGTCATGCATCATTTAGTCTATCTCGCAAGGTCCGAAGACTGATCACCTTCCGATCCTAGAGATAAGACAACTAATAAGTTTGCTTTCGAGCACCTTATTCTACTTTAAGGACACAGCGAGTCCACTTATAGTTAAGTAATTTTGTTCTTGTTTTTGAGTGTTGTATATTTCGGTGGAGGTATATTGACCAGTTGGTTACTTAGAGTTAGTTGTAAGTTTTTCATGTGTTGCTGTGTTTTGTCTTCCTTCATGTAGTCAAGCAAATTTCTTTCGGTTGATTTGATTTGATTTGATTTGATTTGATTTGATTTACTTTGGTTGCGTCTTTTTCCTTTTTTTTTGTTTGTCCTTCTGACAAAAATTTTTTTTTCTTTACGACGCTGTCGTTTCGGGGGGGAGAGCTGTTACGCTTATATAGAGATAACAACTTTCTCTGCGCCGTCTGTTCACTCTTACGTAGTTGCCCTTTTCTCCGCTGAGCGGCGACTCCATACAGTATCTAAATTTTAGAGTCCAAGAACCTTTATCTGAAAAATGAACAGCTGACATATACCGTTAGTCATCCTTGCTCTGTAACCAGGTCCGCCATTACACTGCTTTGTGATGACTTCATTAGACTGCCTTGCGTGATCACCAAAGAATTAATAATTATGTCGTGACCTTTCTAATTATTTTAGTCGCGAGTTACAACTGTGCGTGGCTAATTAACATGGCTTATTATAAGCGTTTTCTTCTAAATACCAGGTATGTGAATTGATTTTGCCAGGTTAAAATGTTTTAGCTTTTCATGTGATTAGGACATGTGCTTTTTGTAAGTTTTATAAAGTTAGAATTGCATTTTATTTTGTAAATAATATTTCAAGCTCATAGAGTTTAATTCAAAATCTATGTATTTCAATTTTCTACAGCCTAAATTTTTAACTTTTAAAGCCTAAAATATTAAATCTTATGCTTTTACCACACCTAGCCAATTTTATCAAGGCCTAGCCTAAACAGTTATTTTCTGTACAAATTTAAAGCAGTGTAACCTAGAATATTTATGACTTTTAAAAAAATAAACTATATCCAAAATTTATGTCTCTGATATATTTTGTGTTACAAGTTAAGAACATTTTTAATTTTAACATGTGCTCTGCTGACATGTAGAAACATTTAAAAGTAACATGACAAGTCAAACTTGGTTAAGTCCTGTAGTAACAATTACCATCTTTGTTAAAATGCCTACTTGTCATCTTGTATTAAAATATTATAAAGGCAAACTTTTAAAACTAACTGCTTTACAATGCTTTGTCTTAAAGTCTACTTGCATTCTAAAAATTTGTTATTTTGTTTAATGCAGTTTTGACTGGTGCCAGTATTAGACTTATGTCCAAGTACTAAAATTATGTTCTGCTGTTAAAGGAACATGGAACTTTATTAAATACCTTCTGCAACAGTGCTTTTATTTATGTGGCTATGAACAAAAATTTATAAACTTCAAAAATCTGCAGTGGACTTAAGGAACTTTGAATAGGCTGTGTTCTTTTTTTTTGGTGATGAAATTAATAATATATAAATGTGTCTTTTGTATTAAATAAAAATATGTCTTTAGTATTAAATAATTTGGGAGGAGCAGCTATAGCACATTTCGGTCTTAACAACCTCAAAGAGGTTATTTTCTAAATTAATAAAATAGAGAGACGTCTCATAATTCTTAATTTTTTTTATTATTTAATTATACTTAAGTTTACAGTTGGCCAACTACATAAAAGGTTAATTACAAAAATCCATGGTATGACATGTTTATATTTTCTTTGTAATCTTGTATAATTAATTTTGTATAAATTTTGTAATCATTGCTAAAAGGGAGGGTTTTTTTTTTATTTTATTTTGGGGAGGGATTTTCAATTCAAATTAAATTTATACATGTATTTTTTTGTAATCACATCTTTTCTTTGTACTTAAGGGCGTATAACTAATTTTTATTTATCAATTAAGGGCATATAATTCTTTCACTAAAATTTGGTCAGTAAATCTAAATTTATATCTATTTCTCTGGTTTATTGACTTAACCTCTAGGTATCATATGAATTATTGTGAGTGATTGGCTGAAACATTTCCACCTTGGTGATTAATTTTTTTTTGACTTTAAAGGTAAGTTTTGAACATGACCAATCTATGTGGCTCAGTATAGCTTCCGTTTCTTTATTTATTCGTTTTGGTAAGATTGGTACACTATTTCATGTTACTTTCCGATAACCACTTACACTTATTTTATCTATGTTTATTGTTTCATTTTCTCTGAAATAAATAATTAAGCTATAGTGCCTCGACTTAAAGTAGCCTAACTGTCCTCCACACCCAGCCGATTACGTAACAATATATAAGGTAATAGAACAACAGATGGTCAGCCAAAAATCCAAATATATTAGACAAATTTAGATCAAATCTTAATCCTTAATCAAAATTGAAAACATTAACTCGAGATATAATGTAGGCCACGGCAAGCGGATGCTGTAACCATGACTTTGGCTACAAACAAATATGAAGAAAATTATAAATCAACTATTAATGATTATTGAACCATAACCTCAAAACACAGATGTGTCAGACATTATATCCCTCATGGAAAAGATGACCGGACAATGACAGTGAATTACTGGAACTACTTTCCTTAGTTTAGAATTAACTTTCCCTTATATGTACAAAATGAGCCTAAAATCAGCACATTAGGCGAGCAGTCCCACCTAGTTGTGTATTAAAAATCACCGGAGTACCTTACTAGCTGACAGTTTGAACTATCGATACAAGCTGTAAGAGAGTATGAACTTTCAACTCCATCATGTCCATCGAAAACAGTAAGATACTTTGAATAACATTTTCTATCCAAAATGGACCTAAGAGAGAAATGTTCATTGGGGCTTTACTAGTAATTACTGATTTTGTTTAAATTCAATTACTTTGTGTTAAAATCTAATTTTTCAGCTCAAGAAATTGTGGCAGTTTGTCAAATAAATAGAACAATATGTTTATTAAACAGACATATACTATAAAATCCTACTTAATAATCCTAAACTGTGTTATTTATAACAGAGCTTCTCACCATATCTTATCCGATAAGTAGTCATTCTTAATCAACTAAACCGACCTACAACTGATAACAGATCATATTACCATTGGCTCGCATGGAGATTGCCCAACAGACCTCTGTTCATGACACGCTCATCCCTTATACATAGTCAAACTTATAACAGCAACCTAACCTAACCAATAGAGTAACCAAATTTATCAAGGCACAAAAGTAACAATAATATTAAAATGACAACTATCCATCTAGATTTTTGCAACAAGACAGTAATTCCTTTCAGAAGACATGAATCCTCATTGAATGAAAGGTAAGTATCCTTTTAAATTCCATTAAGTTGCTACGAAAACCAAAAGGATTTAATGTTTTTTATGGACATGAAATTTGTTGCACTGTTAACCATCAGGATAGGATGTCAGGAGATATACATGAAGAATATGCTTACAACAATAAAATAAACTATTTATACAACCTAACCTAAACATATAAATGAAAAAAGATGCAACTTACAATGATCTCAATTGTGATACACTGTTATTTTTAATGACAAAGAGTAAAATTTGTGTAATTTAATAACTAAGTTATAAATATAAACCATTGCACAGATCAGCTAACAAACAAACTATGAACTATAAAAACATTCACTCATGATTTAAATAGTTAAAATCTATCAACAAATACCACCTGTATTTGGCTAAAACAGTATGTAAAAGAAAAGCAAGTTGTACAAACTCACCCTGAAGGCATTTTAATCTTCACATCGTCTTCTTCTAATTTTGTCATAATATCCTCTAGATATACAATGCAGTCCATTTTCTATAAAATTTAAAAAAAATTTACATATTATATCATTAATTTGATGTTTGATTTTGTAGAGTTCAGTATATTGTATAGTAAAGTGTAACATATTTCATCATTTATACATTAACCCCAGAACTGAATTTTGTCACGAATATTGTTAGGAGAATTGGAGAAAGAATGAGCATATCAAACAGTGAAAAAAGAAAGACCAAGAAAACTGCAGTGTTGAGTATGTTGTTGTACGAAGAGCAACTACTTCAAGTACCTGTAAATTCTGTATTGTGTTTAGTTAACAATGTTTTCTATCACTGTCATGGGCAATTGGATGACTAACCTCATAAATATCGACTAATCAATGTACTCTTCAAAACATCCTAGTATGATATGTTGTGAATTGCCTATTGATTAGCATTAGTTGTGATTAATTAGTTATATTTAACTTAGTCTATCAAAAGCTGGCTAGTCCATTTTATGTTTATTATTTGGGAAATTTGGGGACAGCAGGATAACCAATCTCTAAATCCATGGCCCTCGATTAAATATGACAAGTGTGTATACACTACCACACATTTTTGTTAGGAGGTTTTTTACCTTCAAAGTACAAAGGTTTTCCAATCATCATTTTGTAAAACTGGAAAAGTATACTATTACCAAAGATAAAACACTTGACAGTCAGATACAAAGAAGATCAACTTGTACCGTACATAAATTATTTAAAAAAAGTGAAAATAACTTAGCTCTGAATGACAACATCTAAAACAAGTTATATAACGATAACTTGATTATTTACCATTTATATGTTACAATCATTAAAAAAAGTATATTTGTTAGATACTTATGATTTTACAATGTGATTTGTATTATTATTATGGCGGTTGAATATATTGTATCTTCTGTCACATACTGCATTCTTCCAATAGCCTAGTTATGCCTTGAAAACTGCTGTAAACATTTAGTTAGTAGATTTTCTCCTTTGTGACATCTTTCCTCCTTCAACTAAATTTTGAGGAATAACACGCTTTCATGTTATAAATTTTAAATAATCCAATGTATATGATGTAAAATAATAGTTATGTAAAAATAAAACCAATAACATGATGTGAAATGGTCTTTCATAAAAAATTCAATTATCTTTTCTTTTTAAGAAGTCAGTATTTTATATACAGTATTCTTTCAAAACTTATGCCTGCTATTTACTAATTCAATCAGCAGTGATCTCTAAAAATACAGATCACCAATTCTATAAATTAAAATATGTACCATTTGATTTAGTTTTGCAATATTTTACTTGTAGATTTAATGTGTTTGGGAATTTTTCGTAATGTCAAAATCTCGAGGATCACCTCACTTATCAAACTGTACATATAATTATATAAAAATATTCTATGTAACTTGTAAGTTTGTAATAAAGAAAATTTTAAAGTTTTAAACAAGTTAAAGTCTACTTTTTGAGTATGTTATAAGAAAAAAATATTGCTTTTAGACCAGAGTTATTGATACTGTATAGGAAGAAATAACTAGTAGGCCTACCATAATGTTTTGTCTGATTTTGATAATTACCCATTTTTTTTGTTTTAGGTTTTTTGACAATAACTCAATTATTTTTCAATGTACAGAAAAACTTTAAAATCCATTTTGCTTGTCATTAACAAATAATATAAATATTGTCTCATAAATTTTTTGAAATATTTACGGTTTCCAAGATGTTAACACAAAATGGCTAACAAACAGAAAACGAACTGTTACCGAACCTATGTTCATATGAACCTTTTTTCATTATTTTCACCAGTAGAACTCGTCCTGAAATTCTTTCCGTTTCTGGTTCTGAGCATCAAATCATGCACTGTAAACTGGAAGCCCCTACCACTTTAAGGTCTTATGTGCAATGTTACACTCACTTTGTCTTCACTATGTTAAAGAGTTTAATATATAATAAACATTTCCAGTTTATCGGAGCCTGTTTAAAATATACAATTAATATTTGTTCAAATATTTATTATAGGCAGTTATGTGAAACTCAAATAGTTAATTACTCACTTCATTGAATGTTTTTAATTCCTTATTGTTAATTGTTTTCATCTGCTGCAAGTCTTTACGAATCAATGTACATGTAGATGACAACACTTTACCATTGTTTTCGACAAATAATTTCATATATTTCTACACATTATTTATTATTGATATGCTTCCCATCAAAATAGTCTTCTTCTTCAACAGAGATGAAACTACTGTGGCAATTTAGTTATAACAGACACATAGTTATACTATCTAACAGCCAGGTTGCCCTTAAGACTCTTTGACTTGTAGCAGATTTCTTACAAGCTGATGTGGGAATGCTACCAGCCTCTATACACACTAGCTTCCACTAACTCTGTAGCCCTAAGCTGGCTACTGGGCAACACAGGCATTCGTGGTAATGAATGTGCAGATGAACTGGCCAACAAGGGTGCAAAATCGCCCTTTCTGGGTCCAGAGCCAGCCTGTGGCATATCTAAATTTTTGGCGTACAATACTATATGTAAATGGTCCAAGGACAGGCATATTAAACGCTGGCAGAACAAAAGCTTGTTAAAAAGCTTATCAGAGATACATCTAATCAAATAACTAACTCGTTACAAAGAGGCTAGTTAAAACTAGTTATGGTGTTACTGGACACTGCCACTTCAGAAAACATTTGCTAATCCTCAGGATCACCAATAGTGATCCCATTTGTAAGCTATGCAAAAAGTCTGATGAGACTGCTAAGCATATCATCTTGGAATGCGAGAGGCTTGAGGCAAAAAGAGCCATATTTGGGCTTCTACAGCCGGATGATGATTTCGACACTAGCAGAGGACGGAACCTCTTGACCCTCATTAAGGGTACAGGTATCGGCTTGCCTTGCTAGTAGGACCATGGGGTGTACAATAAGCTTAGGCTGATGTACACGGATCTCGAGTCCCATGCCCCAAAAACATAATCAATCTATAATTAATCAAGGTTGTCAGAACTGGTATAGCAATTTTATTTTTGTGAGAAAGTTTCATTAGAATTAGTTTAAAAAGAAGTCAGTTTTCCTTAATGCCATCAACTAAGTTATTTCTCTAGCGCAGTAACCTATTTTTATAAAATAACTTACAAAATAACAATTTGAAGGACAGCAAAAGAATTAGTTGCCCAATTTTTATTTTCTTACCACAGTAGTTCATAGTTTTTAAAGGATTTAAATTTGAGGTATCACAAGCCATATGTGTCCATTATACATCTTTGAGATGAGGGTGGTAGCAGAGAGGAAAGATGTTTTAAATTTTGTAAATACTGTAGGTATTCTAAGGTTCCCCTTAAAGGTAAATTACTGTCCCGAGAACAGATTATGCATATCTCTTTCTGATTTTTTAAATAATAGAGATGGTAAGTTTTCAAAAAAATCACTCTGTATATATACACACATATATCATAAGCACTTTTACACTATATAGCAATCATTAGCAAATGGTTTTAATGAAAATGGCTTTCTTCCTTGATGGCATTAGGAAAAGAGTTATATAAATTTATCCCCATGTATTTAACTCCTTTCAAAAAGTTAGGGCCTAGGTGATGTTGTTAAATACAGAGATGTTTACTTTGATGTGTGTTAAAAGATTGGAAATCTAAAGAAAGATTACTTTAGATTAAATGTAACACATTCAAGAATAAATCTATGTAGCAAGGGTAGTATTTTATATTTTAAAAAAGAAGCTTACATGAAATTCTACTTTAACCACAATTAACACTCATAGCCCTCTTCTGCAATTTAAAAAGACTATTGTTATTTGATGAAAAGCCCTGGGCAAAAAATGACACCCCATGAAATAAGTGAATGAAAATAAGCGAAATAGGTCTTCCTATGATTTTTTGATGTTTCTTCAGTATGTATTTTCTCGTTCAAATTTTCTTGTATATTTAAGCCAAGAAATTTTGTCAAAGTCACCCTGTTAATGTTACTATTACGAATAAAAGATTGGAAAGTATTATCTTGAAACTTAGAACGAAACGTTACACTATATTTATGCAAGTTGAGTATTAATTTACTTTGAATGAACCAATTACTCAACTCTTGAAGTACCATATATATATATATATATATATATATAAGTGCTTGGAGTTAATGTGCATCTCAATCGTCGTACATGACAAGTAGAATGAACATTGTAAGAAAAAATATGATTTTTGACAAAAATAATGTTAACAACATGAAATTTAAAATAACAGAAGTTAAAACCAGTGATAATGATCAATGGAAGCCGCACACTCACGCAACTACAACTATAACTTCTTCTGATGATTAAGAAATTCTTAAAATCAGGCTTTATCAATTTTTTTTATTTTTTTTTTAACTTTATCAAATTTATTACTATATGTAAGGCTAAAAGAAGTTTCGTAAATGGATAAAAATTTGATTTTGAGATTTTTGTGGAAATATCTGTTTTGGTTTAACTGCTTAACTATTTGCCTACTTTTGATTCTGTAATAGTGCAATACGTTAGTAAGTTATTGAATTACAGCTGCTTGCCTATCTTAAAAATATTTGAATTGTGCCCTAATGTTGGTAATGGATTATTTCTGTAGCGATCAGGTACAAAACTTCTTAAAATGATTATTTTCAATACTCTCTATGTTCTAGTGACACCCAGCTTCCATGTTAATATTTTTTTCTTTCTAAAATTACAGTCCTGAGTAGAGTAGAAAATGCTCGATTTATTTTACTAACGAGTAAGTAAAATTATTTGTGATTATATAGGTTGAAATATTTAAAAAATTAATGATTTTACTAATGGCCTAATTTCGGCAATAGATTGGTAGGTAATAAATTATGTATGTCTATCTACAAGAATATGTAAATTTTTAGTTTGAAGATTGATTTCCTGATCAATGCTAGATCGAACACAGGCTAACAAATGAGTCTTTTCTCTCATGCAGGAATCTTAAAGATTGAACACATTGAATGAAACCTTATGATATTTAAGATATGTGTATTTACTGCAAGTGGGATGTTGATGCAATAACAGATGAAGTTAACAATTTTAATAAGGTTTACAGAGTTTGTCATGAAAACATACATGTCACTGATGTATTGGGCGAAACAAAAGGCAAAGAAACTTTAATCACAGTTTTACTTCAGATAAAGATGACTAAGAGAGTGAGAATGATAAAGTCGAAGGTTTATGGATAGCCTAAGGGTTTTTGAAACTTTAAACATGTCTCATCTCTGGATTCAGACAAGTAATTTTCACCCTCAAAGGCTCACTCATAGTGAGTGCAAGTGTAGCGGACCTAATGGATTTACACCTTTTATCATGTAATCTTGGGTTAAATCCCTTTCTTTCATCTTTCCTATCAGGTCTCATGACCAACTCTTGTTCTCTTCCGACCCTGATGCTATTAGAGTACTCAAGGGCTAGGGGTCTTTATTATATATATGATCTTTTCTTCTTTTGGTAATTATATAGCAGAGCTGCCTCACTTCAAAATCAATTTTTATGGGTTTTATTCGTCAAATAAATGTTGGAAAAATATTTTATTATCGAAAAAAGTGTCGGAAAGATGATTAGGCCTACATAATACAATAATACAATTACACAAGTAGTTTTTTCATGAAAAAATTAACTCTGTGTTATCTTTCATACTCATGACATTCACTTCAATAAACGTACGGAAGGTTTGGCCAGGTGGTTATATATATATATATAGCAACCTGGCCAAACCTTTCGTGACATATAATAATACAGCCCTACATATGCGTACACTGAAGTACATACGCAGACAATTGAACGTCAATGGAGGGAGGTGCGAGGAAATGTGCCGCGATATGGAAATTCAAAATAACATTTCCATGGCCATATAGCCGAATTTATGTTTAAGAGAAAGTACAATGAGTATAATACTCGTTTTCATCATTTATGGCGAATTACGAGTGAAATACATTTAAATTCAATAAATTCCTCATCTACTGAATTTGCAGCAGAATTTGACTCTGATTAAGATTTTCTTGTGTAATCTTGTGAAATTATGTTATGTAATCATCTTTCCGACAGTTTTTTTCGATAGTAAAATATTTTTCCAACATTTATTTGACGAATAAAACCTTTAAAAATTGATTTTGAAGTGAGGCAGCTCTGCTATATAATTACCCTTCTTTTTTCTTATAAGGCGATGATTACCAAAATTTTTACTCCTAACAAGGAAAACATTTTTATTTGGCCAAATATAATTAACACATATATTTTTTTAAAGTAAGTTAGTTGATTTCATACTATCCAAAAGTATATCTGACAGTGGTGAAAAGCCAGTTATTACATGAAGTTGGCTTTGGTGGGGGGGATTATTAAGTGAAGATCAAACTTTGAGAGGAGGGTGGGCATCTCTCATATATCTCCCCATTTTCATATGATTTGGAAAAAGTATGTCATATACGGTACCCAACAATTTAATAGCAAAATGTATATTTACAAAGAGATAACTTCATTTAAAACAATTTTAATATAAGCCTATAATGATATTAATATTATTCATTTCTTGGTAAATGTTTATAGTGAGGGATCTTGTAATTTTCGGAGTTTTTTTTTTAACATCTACTATATATCTTATTTCTTAAAAATAAATAATGTTTTCCCCGTGCAACCTCATTATTTTTCATTGAAAAATCACAATATAAAAACTATCAAATCGACGGGTTTATAGGTTACACATAATAGGAATAACAATATCGTATGGTTTTACGCATAGGCATTACACAATGACTAGGCTAGATCGTTATTTCATGTCACGATAGGTTTGGAATCAACTGGCTAAAGCTTTCATTAAGTTTATTTAGGTTAATAATTTGAAATTAGATTATTAATATAGAGGATTCACAGCATATCACGTGATCTGTGATCACAGATATTATAGATTGAAATATCTTTAGTAACATATAAGACATAAATGTGAACATTTGCCATTATGTCTAACCTATAAATATGTCGGATTTCATAGTTTTTAGATTGTGATCTTTCAGTGAAAAATAGTGATCTGCGCAAGGAAAACATTATTTATTCCTAAGATGTAAGGCAAGTAGTAGACAATTAAAAAAAAAAATTTAACTGAAAAAAGGGCAACATCTTTAAAGTAAACATTTACCCATATGAGAATTAGGCTAAATGTGAACATTTGCCATTATGTGTAATCTATAAATGGGTTGAATTTGATACTTTTTAGATTGTGATTTTTCACTGAAAAAAAGTGATCTGCATAAAGAAAACATTATTTATTCGTAAGAAGGAAAGTATGTAGTAGAAGTTTTAAAAAACTCCGAAATTTACATTACCTTACAGTAACATTTACCTTCATTTTAATTCATTAGTTCGCCTACTTGATATTGGAAAGATATATGGTTAGCCAAAAAACATGTAGTCTATTTCTTTCGATTTTTTTATAACAAAAATCAAAACGTGTTTGTTTCCAATAATTAAATAACCTATTGTATAATACAAATATTACTCGATGAAAATAGGAAAATGGATTCGTAAAAACATTTGAACTTGACCATTTTGTCATGAAAGTCAAATTTATGCAACTGAATTTAGATAAAATTATAATTTGAAAATAAAACTGGTCTTGTTGTTAAATTAGTCTATTTAAACATACGATACAGATATAGGCTAATTTCCGCTTGTCATATCAAAATTAAATTAATTCATATGAATTAAGTACAACAGCACATAGTTCACATGGTTGATGGCGGTTTCCATAATAGACCACTGTTTCTGAATATTCATAACAAAAAAAAATATATATATATATATATATATATATATATATATATAAGAAATATGCTGTACACATTACCTTTTATTTATTGAAATTCTACAGTTGAAATGATGTGCAAAACAAGAAAGATTAAAGAACGATCTGACAAAAATATAGATCGGCTTCGTGATAGTTACTATTATTTACTAAAAACAACAACAAGCGACAACGAGTGTAGGAACTAGGAAACACAAACAAAAACAACTAAAGGAAAAGGAACTGAAAGACTTTTTTTTTAAATCTTAATGTCCACCTAGATTACAACCATGAAGCCACGTTATACACTATATATTATTTAAAAACTATTATAACACTTTTCTTTATTTCGTTGAAGTTGGTTTGCCATTTATTTGTTAATCATTATTTTTTGCAGCTAATATTATTATTATTCATTATGAGTCTATAGTTTGTTTTTTATTAATTCTATGTTTAAAATAAAACATGTGGGTAACAGATCATACTACAATTAGTACAATTTGTATTATTTGTTTACGTGTTCTTTATAAATGTATTCTTTAAAAATGTATGTTAGTAAAAGTAGGATTCCATTTGGGAATATTATCACCAACGATTTTATGGAGGAAATATGTTTTAGGACAATCTTCTCGCCAGTGGTCCTCTGGCTACCATTACCGAAGCGGGATAGTACCATGGAAGAAGAATCCCATGATTAGGAGATATATAAATGTGATGTGCGGCTTGTTTTAATGGTTTTATTATTTTATGTTTTATTTATTATGTTACCTTACTTAATTTATAAAATTGATTTATTTCATTATAAGTTGATAAGTCATTATGGATTAATAAATCCCTTAATTTATTACTGGAGTTATTATCAATTAATTATAGATTTAATTTTCTGAAAACATTGTTGTCTAATAAAGTCAAATTTAGAAACAATTTAGCAATAAATGTTCAAGTGTTTCTGGCTTAGCTTGTGAACAATTAAGACACAATTGTGTAAAGTATTGTTTTATGTAAAAAGTCGAGAGATTGTCTTAGAATGTCTTAAACGCAATCTATAGATGTTGATTATTTCCCATCTACTCATGTTTTTTGATTTAAACCAAGGGTATTGTGTATAATTACTTGGGTTGCTTTTATACCATTTTAGTCTTGGGGACTTCATACAATATTTTCGTCATATTTTCGAATTATTTCTCTTTTTTATAAGCTTTAAAATCCTGTAATGGGACATTAAAATCAAGTTCTTCCATTCCATATAATTATTACAGCTTCCTTGGCAAATTCATCCTCTGCTTCATTACCTGCTATACCAGAGTGGCCTGGTACCCATTGTTTGTAGTGAAATCATTTTCCATTATTCAATATTTCCTTCATTATGTTCATACTCATTCCGTTACCACTAATGTCTTTCCCAATACTATCTAATTCCAAAATAGCTGACTGTGAATCTGTACATAATAAGAATTTCGTAGGCTCTACTTCATTTATATGTTGTATAGCTTTATATTATATTGCGTATAATTCAGTCGTATAACTTGGCATACATTTATTTAATAAGTACTTGCAACTAGTATTTAGCTGTGGTATATAAAAGGCAGTGCCTGTCCCAGATTTAAATGTTGAATTATATAATGGATTTTTCTTTTCTTCCAATAAGGGTGTATTTCTATCAATAAATTAAGGTACATAAGTTTGTTATATGCTGGATGATTATTTTCTATTGAGATTTTATATACTAACCTTTCAGGTAATATTTTACGTATCATTTCTAATGACATCATTGAAGTTTTTGTCTGCAAGGATTCAATTGGAGATGTTTTGAAAGCACTGATGCTTATTCTCATAGCTTGATTTTGTATTAAACCTAATTTGCTTAAAACACCATTAGCTAAGTGACCAATTAAATAACAGAAATAATCCAACTTAGAGCCAATTACACTATTATAAACATTTAGGACAAAATCTGGGTGTACACCCTCATCTACCACAAGTAATTATTTTCAAAATATTTAGCTCCTTTTGACATTGCATATTATGCAAATGGTTAACATGAGGCCTAAATGTAAGTTTTCTATAAACTAAAATCCATAATATTCAAAGATTATACACTATTGATATTTGCTTCCCTAAAAGAAATTATTATTATTTGGATTTATTGTTTTCTTTCTTGAGAACATTATAATTTTACTTTTGCTAGCGTTATTATCTAAATATAACATGTAACATGTATCCAAAAGCTCATCAATACTTTTAAGATTATTTTGCATCCTTGAATGAAATAACTTGAGGTTCTTTTAAGTGTAATAAATTAACACTTTATCAGGATATTGTAATAAAAAAACCTGATAATATGGTAAATGTTATTAATTTCAGATATTAAACTTTTAGACATAACAAACATGTTATGTCACACTAATATATATATATATTGAAAAAAGAAAAGGACTGAGTACACACTTCCTTGTGGTAAACTTATGCTTGTAAAACAGGTACATGTGTAGTTTGGGTATATTATAGTTAATTGCCTATCCGATAACCAAAGATTGCAATACATAATAAATTTGGCTGGAATGCCGTATTTGTACGTCATTTTCTTGAATAAGGTTGGTAAGTGAACTTTATCATATGCACTAGATATATCTAATGAGGTAGCAACCGTCTTTTCATTGTGTGTTAGGGCATTATACATGTCTGACCTAAGGTATCATGTAGTCAGAACAGCTTATCTTTTTCTGAAACCAAATTGTGATTCTGGTAAAATATCTATTTTATCTACTATCGATTCTAATTTATATGTAATCATAGTATTCAATTTTTTTATAAAGCATGGAATTAATGAAATTGATTATGAAGATTCTTCTTTTTTATTTTTCCCTGGTTTCAATAAAGCTATAATCCTAAAATATTTCCATCTGGGTGAAACTTTTATTTTACCATTCCATTAATATGTCATTATATTTCTTTACAAAAATTTCAAGAGCCCTATCCGGGAGATTCTTAATCATAGTGTAATTTATTACATCTATACCAGGTGCAGTATCCTTTTTCTTAGATAAAATAGCTAATTTTAAGGTCTTTAATTGAAATATATACTTCAAGAAAATGATTTGTCTCTGTTATGGGTGAACTTATTTCAGAATTCTGTGGAACATAATTTGGAATTATGTTTTAAAACCTTTCACCTAATTCTTCATTATTTTCAATGTATAAAATAATTTATTCACAATTTTCCAAGCTTAAGTGGAAGTATTTTTTACTGAAATTTTTTGACATGTCTCTACCCAACCTTGTCGTTTAGCAATTCTAATGGTTTCTCTAGCCTTAAACTAAGCAATTTGGTACTTATTATAATTGACTGAAGACATACCAAGTTTAAATTTTTTAAAAGCTAACCTTCTCTGTGCAACAGCAAGGGAAGGTTCCTCTGTCCACCAATGTTTTACAGCGAACAATACTTACAGCGAACAATGTCCTGTGAAGCAGGCATTATCTGCACCCTCGGATCTTTCAGTTGGCGGTTTGGTCCGGGGATGCAGATGGTGGCAGCAAGAGCGGACTCATGCGCCTCCCCGCGGTACAGGATGGGCAACGTTTTCGATGTGGCCTGATGCTTTGCCGGATGGCGGCACCGAAGGCGGCTAAAGCATGAGACGTCTTACCCTCTCCCTTCCCCCTCCTGCCTCTTCTTTTCACCACCCCAACCAAAATGTGGTCGCCAACCATTCTTTGACCTCTCTATAATCTGTTCTATCTCTCTTCTGTCTTCTGTCCCAAGAAGCTTGAGGCTCTTGTGGACGTTCATTTATTCTTACTTCCCACTATCCCCACAATCTGTGGACCCAATCCAAGGTGGAACAGCATATGCCGAAGGATGCGTGTCTAAGGGGGAGCTTAGACTCCAGTATGCGGACTCCGGATACCAGGCGACCTCCGGTTTCAATTTAGCCTTACCACATATGCGGGCTCTGTGTGGTGGACCTTTTAGAACCCTGCATCACAACGGCAGGGTACCAGCCACCAGCTGGAAGCTCAGCCGCAAACCCAGGATCAGTAGCGGCCCCAGAGCACGCGGGACTGATCCAAAATCAAGAAAAACCAACACCTCCTGACTCCTGACGGGGGCCCGCCAATGAGCAGGGCTCGAAGTCTGGGGATATGGAGGTGGAAAAGGGGGAGGAAAATCTTGGCCCAGAGCTAGGAGAAGTACTCCTCCCTGTTAACCTTGGTACCCAGAGCAACACTGATGGGCTGACGGACGCTACTCAGCAGTTAGTCAAGCTTAGAGTGACGCAAAGGAAGCCAAGAATGACTAAGAAGGAGAGGAAACTGGCCGCTAAGAAAAAGTTCGGCCTGGAGTACGATCCTAAATTTTCATTCAAAAAAAAAAAAAAAAAAAAAAAGGAACATTGGTGCTGCTCAGACAGCTGCCAATGCTCCAAACACAATGGAGGGAGGACAGAAGCGCAGCAGGACTGAAGCCTCTACTCCCCCTTCCACTGAAACCCAGAGGAAGAGACCCAAACAGTCTGGTGAGCACGGTGCATCGACATCGGCGCAACCCAGTACCTCGTTTGGGGAAGCTCTAGCCTCTACTAAAATGGCAGTTGTGCCCAAAGATTCCCCGAAGACAAGCTCTCCGAGGAACAGGGCAGGACCGTCCAAAAGGCCATCATGGCAAAATTTGAGTGCCTGGAAGACGGGTCATATCCAGTCTTTTCAGGCTCTTTTATGGAGAAAGGAGCACTAATTATCTCGTGCTCTAATCTCAGCAGCAAATCCTGGCTGTCAAGCTAGACAGGCTACAGCTTAAAAGAGTAGTAGGACTCATCACTGGACATGGCCAGTTCAGGAAACATCTTGCAACAGTGGGAGTCTTCGAAGGCGACCAAAGCTGTCGGCTCTGCGGACAGGCCGTGGAGTCTGCAAGACACGTCATTTTCGATTGCGGGATGCTGGAACGCAGAGGGAGGGAGCTCTTTGGTATCCAGCAACCTGGAGATGAAGAGGATACGTACCTGGTGGAAAAATCCTGAACCTCGTTCGAGGAACAGGGTTCTAACCTTCCAGGAACGGCACACAGGGGGCACAATAAGCCAATGGTTGACGTGCAGGGAATCCTTCTTAAAGTAGTATTCCACCCCATACTTAATCTAATCTAATCTAATTTACAGCGAACAATACAAGAGAAAAATACTTTCTGAAATTGAAGTAAAATGATCCAGAATTTGGTGGGCACTGTATGTGCACGTGCTTGCCATCGATTGCACCTACACAATTGGGATAGTTGGTCAACTTTTCAAACTCTGTTGCTTTCAACATCCACATATCACTTGTAGGGAGTGGCATTTCAGTAGAATTCAATTGTGCCCATATGGCTTCACATGTCTCTTCAACAATCAACGGTATTGTTTTTCTTGGTACTTGAAATTCATATTCAAGGTCACCAAAGTTCATTCCAGTAGCCAAGTACCTGAAAAAATATGCTGTTGTGGTAATATACGTAATATTATAACTAATTAAATAAAACTTTATTATGCTACAATATTCTTTGCTTGTTTCAGGAAAAGATCTTATGAAAAAGTGGAAGACATTGAGAGATAATTTTGTCCGGGATGTACGCCTTCTCAAGAAAAATGAAACAGGAGTGTCGTCAAACAAAAATGAAATATATTTTCTTTGACCATCTTTCATTTTTGCTCCCTCATGTAAAGGGTAGTGATATAACTGTTTCCAACATTCCACCATCATAAGATGAAGAAGATGAAATTTTAAATCACCCAGAAGCCAATTTAGACGATACCGACCTAGATAATAGCGTTCCCAATTCCTCAGCAGTTGAATGTCAAAAGTGGCAATCCACATGTAAGAAGGGAAACAATATTACAAAAGCTCTAGCAACTGTGTCAAAAAACATAACGTCTTTGATGCAAGGAAGCATTGCCATTCAAAGCGAAAACAAATTATTGGATAACAGTTTAGATAAATTGGGTAACAAGGCATTTTTAATGCCATTCGTACATATTATGGACAGTCTACCACCAATGCAGTGCAGCACTAAACGTCAGAATGAAAATAACAGAAGTTTTTATGAATGCAAATACAACTGGGCCTCACTCTGAAGAATTGTATAACCAAATGACGAACCATTCATCTGTTTCATCTGTTTCACCATCAGTATTGTCAAACAAAAATTCACCTCACATCACTCCTAATCCAACCCCAAGTACATCGTATGATTACGACGAGAATAGTGAATGGTCTAATGGTAATTGCAGTGAGAACACTGAAACATTCAACATTTCAGATTACGTTGCATTTGCCATTAACACTGGAGATGAACCTTCCTCAAAATAAATTCGTATTTTTAAATATATATTGCAATGAAACATGGAATTGTTTGTGTCAAGCTCTAATAGTTTATTATGTATTTAGTTTATTATACTAGTGTTAAGTATACTAAAATGAAACTTTTGTGTTAAGAAATATCAAAACATTGTACTGTTTGACCACGTAAAGATAAACATTTTCAAGGATTATAGCTAAGACATTAATAAATAATTTTCTCTTTTCTAAATAAAAGTTTTGTAACAAAAAAGTTTCACTTTTTAAATCCTACTATCTTGAAGGGATACTTTACATTTGTAAGTAGTGATAATATTAGTGTTCTACTCCATTTTAATATTGTAAATTAAATCCTGTGGCATATATTTTCAAGCTGCAATCGAAAGAAACCCAACAACAAAGTCTCCTTCTCATTTTCTTGAATATCAAATATTTAACAGCTTAAAATTTTATAACAAATATTGGCACTGACAAATCGTACATTGAATGTTGTTTTAATGCTTCATAACAATAGCATAAATGCAAAATTAACTCTAAAGGTAAAGTATATAAAAATGGAAAAAAATATATTTAAAAATTATATTGGTCCAAAACAAGATTAAAAAAAAAAAATTCAAGTAACAAAGATTTTAATTACTTCCAATAGCGAAACCCCTTAAAAAAGACAATCTTTAACTTTTTTAAATTTGTTTAGTTACCTGAGTGTAATAGCAAGTCTTTCAGCTGGCTGAATACTTCTTTTCATATTGGTATCTTTTTTAAAAATTAAATCACTGACGAGAAGTAGAAGCTCGTCAAACGAGTTGACAGACATCCTGTAGTACTGGAAGAACTTATCTTCATACGTTCTGTGATTCTCAAACATCACATGAAAAGTACCAGTTGACAATCTGTTGCTGAGAACAGGGTGAGTACCCCAACGTCTATCCTCTCTCTTACTGTTTTCCACAAACACTTCCAGCAGGTACTGAAAACCTAAAGCACCGATCTGCACAGCATCCATATTGGTGACTGAACTGACGGTTTTCGCGCTCAGCGCGACGCATTTAGCGCCCGTATAGAAGGTCCACTGCTGAGCGTTGACGCTAACAACGCGACGCATTTAGCGACCGTATAGAATGTCACCACTATTGTCGGGCGTTGACGTTAACGCGACGCATTAACGCTCGTATAGAATGGGCCTAACAAAAAACATCAACCTAAAAAAGTTCTATTTAAATAGATATTAACTAATATCTTTTTTCGTATTTAAGTAAAAAACCTAAGACTAATAATTTAATAAATAAGAAGTTACAAATTGCTAATTTTTCAATGTTAAAGATTAAAATTGTAATTTAGTAACATCCTAAATTCAGTTCCTACAGAAGTTTTAGTCATATTTTCAACAATAACTAAAAAAAATTTAATATTACCACCATGAAACACTTTGGGAATTAATACTACTATTATAGTAGTTTAATATTTTATTAAAAACCATATCTGGAACTAGGGTCTGACCAGAGCTATTGACATTTATATAAAGAGGGAGGGAAGGAGGTGATGTATTTTCATCCATAACTTAAACATTAGAAAAATTTCGTCGACGAAACTTTGCATAAATACTCTTTAGGAATATTATTTTAATATTTTATAATCACTATATCTGGAATTATGGTCTGATCAGACCTACAGACGTTTATATTAAGAGGGAGGGGGTCATGTATTTTCATCAATAACTAAAATTTTGAAAAATTACCTTGATGAAACTTTACAAAAATACTCTTTAAGAATAGGCTATTAGTTTAATATTTTATAAACACCATATCTGGAATTATGGTCTGACCAAACTAACAGACGTTTATTTGAAGAGGGAGGTTAGAGGGTCATGTATTTTCATCAAGAACTCAATAATTTGAAAAATTACCTCGAACAATTTTTCAAATGTTTTAGTTATTGATGAAAATATATGACCCCCCCCACCTTACCTCTTCATCACTTAAAAGGTTCTAGGTCTGGTCAGACCCTAATTCCAGACATGGTGTTTATAAAATATGAAACTAATATTCAAGAAAATATTTATGCAAAGTTACATGGAGGTATTTTTTCAAATTTTCGAAATAGTATATTTGTCAGACGAACGTTTTCAGGTTAGGAATATCACTAATGTTGTGTTCAGCGTTAATCGTTAAGCTAGCTTCAGGCCAGCTCTGGCGTAGATGTTAAGGAAAAGGATGCATGTTATTAGTGAAACGATTGTTGTTTTAAGAATTCTACATTCTTTGCAGGTTTATTGTTGGTACTCTTTTGTGACAGATATAACACATAGGATTTTGTAAAGAACGTTAACATGTATTGGTTTGTTCTAGGTATATTTGGTTGTATCATTCTGGCAAACATTTCCCCTTATTTAGGCTCAAATAGTGGTAAGTACTCTTTTAATTTTGTAATTATCCCTTGTACCTCGTCTTTTTTCTATAAAAAATTATGACAACGTAAAGTATTTACCTTGTAATTAAAGGATCAGATCGTATTATTTGTTTGAAGGAATGTTTCAAGTCCCAAAATGTATTTAGGTAAATATGAAAGCATGTGTGGTAGGCCTACATACCATAAGCTATTACCATTGCATTTAACCTATAAATTCGTCTGATTTGGTAGTTTATAGCTATATATACACACACACACACACACACAAACAATATATATATATATATATATATATATATATTTACTTCCCCATATCTAGTTCAGATATTTCTGAAATTATACAGTGTAGTAATACATATCTATTATGACACTTTTAACAACACACTATTCGTAACTTATGCAACCTAAATGCTCATTGCTTATTCCGATCATTCAATACAAACTCTTAAATTGCTTATTTTAGACAGAAATAATGGATTTTTCATATTTGAAAATGGTCTTCCCAGCTTAAGGATGATCCACTTGTTTTATAATGAGATATGTAAAACACGATTTCAAAAAATGTCCATATTAAATCACACCGCAGTATCAGCTGGACATTCACATGTTTTTTTTCACTGTTAAATAACACATAGAAAACAAGGGAAATACAGCTGTTTTTAGGTTAAGGTCTAATAACGAAAGGCTACGTTAATCTGTATGACTACGTTAGTTATCGCTACCTTATTTTCAAACAATCATCATTTTAAATTTCGTAAGACACTTTTAGTCATTTAGACATTTAGAAATGCATTTGTTTATTAGAAAATAGGTGATATTAAGGTATGAAATCACAGGGAGTAGCATCTAAATTACAAAGTTGTGCAATGGGACGTAAATGAAAAAGGGAGGTCTGATCAGGTGGCTATATAGCCTATATAGACTATATATTAAAATAAGCTGTCATACATTTAGTGACTTGATGAACGTAGTTATTAGTATTAACGTTGACATTCCTAATCTACATAGATGGATTTCATACTGTTATAAATCTCAGTTTTTTCTACTAAACTAATATATTTTGGGACTTTAAACGTTTCTTCTGACAAATAATATGATCTGATCCTTTGATTACAAGGTAAAAATACTTTGTTTTCATAACTTTTTATAGAGAAATCTGAGGACAAGGTACAACCAATAATTACCTAATAGTTTTCATGATTTTTAACGACTAAAATGTGGAGGGAGGCGCGATACATAATCACCGTTGGAATTTTTTCCAAAATTTTTTGAAGGTTAACTTCAATAATAAAGTTACTGCTTAAAAATTTTTTTTTTTTAACAAGTTCTACATACCTTATTTCTTCCAACGCGATAATAATAATTTTTTCAGCGAAAAGTCGGAATTTCAAAACTACAGAATAACAGGCAATATTTTCTTTTTTTTTTACAAATTTACGCATAGGTCCGGTAAGGTGGCTATATATATATATATATGTATAGAGCCACTTTACCTAACCTTGTAAAGGAAAAAATTCGTGTACATACCTATTATAAAGCGTAATTCACTTAATGGATTTTAACCTTGAAAAGGTAAAAAAAAATTTTCCGTGAAAAAGTTAACTCTGCGTTGAAAAATTATTTTATTATTAAGAAATAAGGTATGTAGATCATGTTAAAAAAAATCGCAAAAAACCAGTAACTTTCTTTATAAACTATTATCTTTTTGAAATGTTACTTTCAGACAACACATATTAAAGAAAAATAGTAACATAATTTTATAGAAGATGTGACATACAACAATAATTACCATAATCTAAGAACAATGATTATGACAGTTAATGGTTTTCTTAATTTGTTTTAGTCATTTCATTTAAAATGTATAATTAACACATAACCTACAAACTAAATCTACACTTCACTTGCACTTAGGATCAATCAAACCTCGCATAATTACAGTTCACAAAAGTACAATTTAGAAACAACAAAATGTACATATGTTTAACAAAGTTCAGGTATTTAAAAAAATCTTATATTTGTCTTACATATTAAGCATTTTGGGACTTTAAAAGTTTCTTCTGAATAAAATGGCCGTAGTGATATAACTACAGACAAAAATAGACTATTGTGACTGTAAGTCTTATTAATATATCTAATTAATATATAATCTATATATAGTTTTATTAGGAGGTAAGGCCTTTATAAATATGTATATGTGTACCTGATCTGACCTTCATGTAAATAACTTTACTACGCCTTCAAATTCGTTTAAACCAATTTATATTTTGCTTTAACCAAATGTACTGAATATAATTGCACAGTCACACAACGTAATATCTAGGAGGGATGTCACATGAAACTTTATTCTCAATGTATTGGACAATGTAAATACAGACGCATGCCTACGTTAACGACAGCAAAGTACAATCTATCAATGTATTTGGTGCATTAAAAATGTTTGAAGCGTGATTTTTCTATAATCACGTGATATCCGTCAACCTATCAAAAATATTATAAATGATGTCGTTTAACCTTGGACTTGATATACAAAGCAAAACACTCCTTGAATTATGGAATGTACTCTTCTGATGTGCCGTGTTAAAAGAGAATGTTTATGCTAAAGAGGTGTGATTTGGACGAAGAGAAAGTTTCGTGTTGAAAAATGGTAAAAATTGAATCAAGAATACCGAACAGTGTTTCAATATGAAGTTAAAAGATGTGTCAGAGATATATTAAAAAAAATAATTATCTCTGATAGTATAAAAATAATTACACATCTGCAGAACAGTCTCAAGTAACAACTTGCATGTGTAAAGGCAGAACGGTTGTTTCCCATGAGAAAATAATATTTGCAAGCTACACATAAAACCCTGAGAATTGGCCTCTGGAATGAACTCAAAGTATTTCCACTGAAAACACAAGATTGCAAAAAGCAACGTCCAATCAAGAAAAGCCCGCGAATAAATAACCAATAGAATCTCAAGAAAGTACAATGCTAAATTGAAAATTTTAACCGCGTGAAGGAAAAAGAGTTAGAGACGCAAGTTTTCTTAAGACAGTCTAAATACTATCACCACCCAAGTTAGACGTAGTAACGGTCCAGAGCCGAATGTGTAAATAATTTCAATATGTTAATAAGTCCAAGTGTGTTTCAAAAGGCAAGTAAAGCCATAATAATCATTAAAAAAAAAATTCAAGTGTTAAGTGTCAAGTGAGAAATCAATAAAAATAAATTAATAAAAAATAAAAAAGCGTATTGTGTGTGAAGTGAATCTGTGTGAATTGTATGTGCGACGGTTTGATAGAAAAAAATCTGTAAGTAGTTTTAAATATATATATACAAAATATGTAAGAAAGGTCTCATAAAAACAAAAACTAATTTAAAAAAATATCCCAGAATTAAAATAAATAATACAGAACCACAGCATAACTAATTAATCAAATATAAATTGAGAGTCCAAAATCATAATTAATCTAAAAACAAATCTAATCTAGAACCATTAAAATAAATGTAGTATTAAGAAATTGTGAAATGTGTTTTGATTTAAATATTAAGGAAAATCTCCTTCATCATAAATAAGCTGATAAAAGGATCTCATGATACCTAACGAAGCTATTTTGAGGGAGCCAAAAATATTTCTTTAATTAAATCAAAATAATTATTATGTATAGTGAGTAATTTAAATTGTGCATTTAGTTAATTAAGTAATAAATTAGGGAAAATAAAAATTATAAAAGTAAATATTGGGAAGACTGTAAACTAAATATTGTATAGTCTTCTATCATAGTTTTAACCTAGAAATAAAATTATAAAATATACATCTAAATATTGTAAATCTTTAATTATGTTTCGATAATGTTTAAATAGTTTTGAATCACTTAATTTTTGTCTCTGTACTTATTTAGATAAATCCTATCACAGCCAAGCGATATTGATGCGAGAAATCGAATCTGGTACCACAAAACCTTACAGATGGTATATGTTAGGTTAGGCTATAGGAAAGCGAGAAGGACTGGGAAGTTGTAAGGTACCCGAAGTGTATGAAATAGGAATGTAGGCACGGCTACGTCCAGAAACGACTAAATGTTGATAAGAAAGATATGTTGAACGGAACAGTGCAAGAAAGAATGTGTGATAGTGAGACGAATAGAAGTGATAATGAGCTTTGAACGGAGTGTCATGAATAATGCAAGTTACTGTTTGGTTGGTAGTTTAAAAATCTTAATGGAAGATCGGATTAAAGTACCACCAGGGGTGCGTATAGTGACTACCCGAATGGTTCCATCCTTGCCTCGGGAGTGGCAAGAATCCTGCCCATGGGCCAAGAAAAAGGTCAGGTCTGAGGATCGTGAATGATCACCAGATCGCCAGGTTTTAAATTTTCTGTGGATGACGCCCATTTACCTTGCTGCTGTAGGGTATATAAGTACTCCAAACTCCTGCGCTTCCAGAGTCTTTGAGTGAAGGATTGCATTTGTTGCTAATGCTTGAGTTTGTTTTGAGCAATGTCTGAGAAGTCACTTCCTGGCACCGTCACCAGCGGGTGTCCCGTCAAAAAGTGCCCAGGAGTAGGATGGATCATTAGACAGAGGTACAAGTGGTCGTGAATTTAAAATTGCTTCAACTCGAGTTGTCAGAGTGATGAGGTCGGTGAGAATTAACTTTTGTTTGGCTATGATGTTCGGCACTTTTAATAGCGCCTTCCCATAAACCTCCTTTATGAGAAGTGGCGGCGGGAATAAAATGAAACTGTATGTTTG
Source organism: Aphrophora alni (assembly GCA_963513935.1). NCBI lineage: Eukaryota > Metazoa > Arthropoda > Insecta > Hemiptera > Aphrophoridae > Aphrophora > Aphrophora alni. Next base: position 37,076,159 of record OY740765.1, on the reverse strand, counting down.
TACTGCAGAAAATTTTGAAACCTTGGCCTTGAAATTTGAAATTTTGGATAGTGTGCGATAAATGATGTTTAATTTTGTAGCAGTGCCCGTGAATTTTGTGCCGCAATCAGAATAAATGTTGGAACTTAATCCTCGACGGGATATGAAGCGAGTCAATGTATTAATGAAGGCGTCAGTGCTTAAATCCATTGCCACTTCTAAGTGGACTGCCTTTGTTGAAAAACAGACAAAAATGTATAGGTATACTTTTACTATTTTCACGGAGCATAGCGTATGAATTTTTACAAAGAAAGGGCCTGCAAAGTCAATACCGATTTCGAGAAACGGTTTAGACGGCGTTATTCGTTCCATGGGCAAATCACCCATAAGTGGAAATTTGTTATTAGGATTAGCCAAGCAAGTGATACATTTATAAATGCATGTGTGATGATACTTCTGGCCGAAAGTATCCAATAATTTTGACTGACCAGAGATTGCAAGAGTTATGGGTCACAATGTAGATAGGTAGTATGATAGTGGTTGACTTTTAAACATGTTATATGAGTGTCTTTGGGTAACAAGAATGGATATCTTGTGTCGTCGCGAATTGGAGCGTATTTGAGTCTTCCGCCGACTCGGATTACTTGATTTTCATTTAGAAAAGGTTGTAACCGTTGTAATCTGGTGGTGCAAGTTTCGTAAATGCGTAAGAGGCGGATGTCTGCATGAAAATGGACCTTTTGTATTGCCTGAATAATTTTTATTTCAGGATTTCCTGAGTAGAAAGCGGTCCAAGCCTTTTTGTAGCATTTTTGCAGTTGTCTACTAATCATAGATTAGATTAGATTAGATTAAGTATGGGGTGGAATACTACTATAAGAAGGATTCCCTGCACGTCAACCATTGGCTTATTGTGCCCCCTGTGTGCCGTTCCTGGAAGGTTAGAACCCTGTTCCTCGAACGAGGTTCAGGATTTTTCCACCAGGTACGTATCCTCTTCATCTCCAGGTTGCTGGATACCAAAGAGCTCCCTCCCTCTGCGTTCCAGCATCCCGCAATCGAAAATGACGTGTCTTGCAGACTCCACGGCCTGTCCGCAGAGCCGACAGCTTTGGTCGCCTTCGAAGACTCCCACTGTTGCAAGATGTTTCCTGAACTGGCCATGTCCAGTGATGAGTCCTACAACTCTTTTAAGCTGTAGCCTGTCTAGCTTGACAGCCAGGATTTGCTGCTGAGATTAGAGCACGAGATAATTAGTGCTCCTTTCTCCATAAAAGAGCCTGAAAAGACTGGATATGACCCGTCTTCCAGGCACTCAAATTTTGCCATGATGGCCTTTTGGACGGTCCTGCCCTGTTCCTCGGAGAGCTTGTCTTCGGGGAATCTTTGGGCACAACTGCCATTTTAGTAGAGGCTAGAGCTTCCCCAAACGAGGTACTGGGTTGCGCCGATGTCGATGCACCGTGCTCACCAGACTGTTTGGGTCTCTTCCTCTGGGTTTCAGTGGAAGGGGGAGTAGAGGCTTCAGTCCTGCTGCGCTTCTGTCCTCCCTCCATTGTGTTTGGAGCATTGGCAGCTGTCTGAGCAGCACCAATGTTCCTTTTTTTTTTTTTTTTTTTTTTTTGAATGAAAATTTAGGATCGTACTCCAGGCCGAACTTTTTCTTAGCGGCCAGTTTCCTCTCCTTCTTAGTCATTCTTGGCTTCCTTTGCGTCACTCTAAGCTTGACTAACTGCTGAGTAGCTTCCGTCAGCCCATCAGTGTTGCTCTGGGTACCAAGGTTAACAGGGAGGAGTACTTCTCCTAGCTCTGGGCCAAGATTTTCCTCCCCCTTTTCCACCTCCATATCCCCAGACTTCGAGCCCTGCTCATTGGCGGGCCCCCGTCAGGAGTCAGGAGGTGTTGGTTTTTCTTGATTTTGGATCAGTCCCGCGTGCTCTGGGGCCGCTACTGATCCTGGGTTTGCGGCTGAGCTTCCAGCTGGTGGCTGGTACCCTGCCGTTGTAATGCAGGGTTCTAAAGGTCCACCACACAGAGCCCGCATATGTGGTAAGGCTAAATTGAAACCGGAGGTCGCCTGGTATCCGGAGTCCGCATACTGGAGTCTAAGCTCCCCCTTAGACACGCATCCTTCGGCATATGCTGTTCCACCTTGGATTGGGTCCACAGATTGTGGGGATAGTGGGAAGTAAGAATAAATGAACGTCCACAAGAGCCTCAAGCTTCTTGGGACAGAAGACAGAAGAGAGATAGAACAGATTATAGAGAGGTCAAAGAATGGTTGGCGACCACATTTTGGTTGGGGTGGTGAAAAGAAGAGGCAGGAGGGGGAAGGGAGAGGGTAAGACGTCTCATGCTTTAGCCGCCTTCGGTGCCGCCATCCGGCAAAGCATCAGGCCACATCGAAAACGTTGCCCATCCTGTACCGCGGGGAGGCGCATGAGTCCGCTCTTGCTGCCACCATCTGCATCCCCGGACCAAACCGCCAACTGAAAGATCCGAGGGTGCAGATAATGCCTGCTTCACAGGACAACTAATCATAAAAAGTAAGCTATGGTTCTCTTGAGCGTCATCCAACTAGAAAATCTCGTGAAAATAGTCCACTCCTGAGATGTCGTTATGCCTATTAGGAGGGGTTTGTCGCGTAGTTCTGGAATGTCCAACACCTGCAAAGGTGTATTTGGCCATTCTGGACTAGATAGTTTAAGCCAACTTAGCCTCATCCACCACACAGGGTGGTTAAGCAGTGCGGAAGGAAAATTGAGTCACGAGCTACAATCAGCATAATTATGGCGAGTGGGTACATGGAACTAATTTTCAGGATTAACCCAATCTTTCATTTGAGTTACTCTGTTTGCAATGTAAACCTTTAGTTGAAACGGCGGTGTTTTTATCCATGTTAACGCTACAGTTGAATCGGACCAACAACGTATGATATTAATTTTGTGGTCAGGTTGGATCAGCGGAATACAATAGTGCATTAATTAAGCGAGTGAGTAAATGTGTACCACATAACTCTAATTGTGGAAATGAAATTCTTTTCAAGGGTGCTACCTTTGATTTAACGATAAGAATATGGGTTTTGATCATATTCTGCTGATCAACGGATACGTAAATAGACAACAGCAGAGTATCCTTGTTCGGATGCGTCTGAAAAACTGTGAATTTGTATGTCAAGAGCATTTTCTAACTCCAGACAAGGTGATATTTAAAAATTGTGTAGGGTGTGTAAATCATTTATAAAAAATTGCCAATCTCTGGTAATGTCATTGGGTAGTGGGTCATGCCAGGTAGTGGGTGCATAAAATCTGAATAAGACTTTTATTGAAAAATATGATGGGCATAAGCCATCCACATGGATTGTAAATACGAGCAATAATCGATAGAAGCGAGCTTTTCGTGTAATCATGTTTTGGGACCTCGATCACTTATGAAAATTCATCAGTATTGGTTAGCCATTTGAGTACCAATATAAAGAATAGCGGTTGCTCAGGTGAGTGAATGTGCAATGGGAGTTCCCTTTCCTCTTCGGTAATTGTGCTATAAGTTCAGGTGCGTTTGAAGACCATTTCCTAAGTTGAAATTGACCTTTGTTGAATAGTGAAATTAATTGTTGTTGAAGCGATAAAGCAGATGTCACATCACTGGCTCCTGTGATAATATCGTCTACATAAATATTGTTTGTTATGACGTTAGAAGCGTCAGGATATGAAGTTCCTTCATCAATTGCTAACTGTTGTAACGTGTCTATAGCCATAAAGGTGAAGAAGTTAAACCATATGTAACGGTTGTTAATTTGTAAATGTTAAGTGGTTTCGATTTATCTGACTGCCAGAATAAAAGTTGATAAGGTCTTGTGCGATTTTTATTAGTCTGTACATTTGATTGTATCACATGGAAAGACTATTGCGAAATAGATACATAATGTCACAAATATTGTTTAATAGTTTGGGACCCGTATGTAGTATATCGTTTAGTGAAAGTCCATTAGAAGTTTTCGCACTTCCATCAAAAATGACTCGAAGTTTGGTTGTAGAACTGGTTTCTTTGAAAACCACGTGATGAGGTAGAAAATAGTGTAAAGGTGAAATGTCGAAATCTGTAAAAAGTTCCATATGATTAGATTCAATGTAGTCGCTTATAAATTCGGGATATGAGTTTTTAAGATGTGCGTTTGCGTTTAGCTTGTTTTCTAACGATAAAAAGTGTTTCTTGGCTGTGTCGTATGAATGCCCTAAGCTAGGTGGATTTTGTTTAAAAGGAAGTCATGTTGTGTATCTACCAGTGGTATCATGTATAATATGTGATTGATAATTTAGTTCACAGGCTATTTCGCTTTTAGTGGGGTTAAGTCTTGTTGGTAACTCATCTGTTATCCAAAATTGCTGAAGTTATTTGTTCAAATCTATGTCGTTTGTTGTGAGCATAGAAATTGCATTTTTGCGTTTTGTCTTAGCTTTTACGGGACCAATGAGTGTATAACCAAAATGAGTTTCTATAGCAGTAGGGCATAGAATGCCTAAGTCTATTTTGTGACCTTTAATTATTTTTCCATATAAGTCTGTGCCTATTAATATGTGTATTTTTTGCGGGTGATTAAAATTGGGATCAGCTGATTTTATATGTTTTATTTTATTTTTTAATTCTGATGTTGAGTTCCATTCAGTTGTGATTTTGTCTACGACAATAACCTTGTAGTTTTGAATAACTGGACAACCTGTTCGGGTGTTTAAATTAATTTGAGTCACTCCTTTCTCAGCAGTCTGAAATGCCATTTTAAACAATGTCAGCAGGTTTCAATTTTATTTTAAGGATCTAGCGCATTCTGAGATCATGAGCGTGGTTTGATTGCAGTGACTAGACATGGTTTTGATTTGCCGAGTAGTTACGTGTAAAGATATGGTACCTAATATAACAATTGATGAGTTTGATTACGATTGTGAGTTAAAATTTGTTAATGCAGTGTCAGACTTCATAGTAGACAGCTGACTGCCAGTTGTGAGCTTAAAGGGGGTTTGAGGTTTAATTTTGTTGTCGTTTTGCGATTGTGGAATGCAGTTATGAATTGTATACAATGGACTTCCTGTACGCTTCTGGCTTAGTCATGTAACCTTGGCTTGGGCGGAATAGGCTTTGTTAATGTCAAAATGCAATAACATGTGATGTAGTTTGTTACTTTCTTGACATGTTTTCTGCGATCTACAAAATTTTATAGTGTGATATTGGCTTAAACAATTGACACAATCATTTTCTTTACGAATAAATAGTAAAGGTTCAGATTGAGTTAATTTTTGAAATTCATTACATCGATAAATTGTATGTGATGTCGCCTTACAAAAAGTGCAGCTTGCTGGGATTGTAGTGTGAAATGCATGACGAGCGTTAGAAAAGTTTGACATTTAGGCGATTCTTTGGGTTTAGGAAAATTTGATTTGACATTATAAACGTCTGCAGTGTATCTTTTGATGATGGGATGCGTTGCAATTAGAATGGCTTGCAATCCAAAAACAGTGGCAATAGAATCTTCTAAATGAACAGATTTGTTATTGAGGAAGCTATTAACTTCATTAATATTAGGTATTTTTTATGATCAGTTACGTGTTTGTCTTCTAATCTTATCCTGGATTCTGTATCTAATTTTCGTAAAAGAATGGTCAAAAGAGCTAACTCTTGGCTTATGTCATAATTAAGAGCTTTTAGAGCTTGAGAATTTTCTGAATAAATATCCAACAAGTGTCTAATATTGTTTAAAGAAGTGTTTGTAATATTGGGTATACCACTTATGTAATATTGGGTATTTTACTTATGTGAATATTCACTAGGCGTCTAATATTTTGATAGCGTTCACATAGAATATGCCGAGAGATGGTAATGATTTGATGAGGTTTAATGGTTCACATTTTAAACAGGAGAGTAAATAAGTGAATTTTTCAACAGATGGTAATGAATCATTCTGATGAATAGTTGTGTGAAACATATGGTAGAAATTTGTCCAGCTGGATAAAATTCCATTTGAACGTGGGTAGGGGTAGGGTTAGGCGTGGCAACTTTACAGAAGGCCTACACGTTTCTGAATTTTGTGAAATATTTGTTGCATTTAACTCAGCTGAAATGCTAATGTTAAGAATTAAAGTTTTAATGCTAGCTTTGGCTGTTATAAGAAATTCAGAGATATGTTCTTGTAAATCACTGACTTGATATAGTTCCGAATCTGAAATATCTTCGTTAGAGGTTATCCCTTCAACATAAGTTTCAAAGCAATGGATTTTTTATTGACCTCGTCATGATGTTCGGAAACTTTCCTTTCAATTTTTTGAGAAATGCTTGACTCACTAACGTGATCCCAAATTTCTTTCATACAAATATTTATTTGGACAAGTCTTTTAGAGATAAACTCAGACTGTCTTTTAAAAGCATTGAAACACATTTTGACTAATATGAAATTATTACAGAAATAAATAAACTTAAGTTAATTATGCTAAGTAATTTTATTAAACGGTGCAATGAGAAAAAATATAAAATATTTTTCAAGTGTGTATACTGAAAGTCAACCAAAATTTTTAAAATGTTTCTATACAATAATTTTGTTGAATAATGTTAATTTAATTCAAGAATTCATGTAGTTGCAATTATTGTGAATTAATCCAAGTTAATTGCGTGGATATTATTAGTCTATAAGGCCAGATGTAACACAAGTTGAACACATGTATTTAGAACAGCTGTTGTCAAATATACGCGTCCAAATATAAATCTACAACAATACGTGGGTTAATATTAATGCAATATAATAATCCAATAGTGATGAAATTAGATTATATTTGACGCTGAAACATTTTAAAATGTGACGCTTGCTCATAAAATACAGTGCGTATGTGAAAACTTGCTCATTTCATACACTGTACACATACATTACTCGTAAGAAATGAGGAAACGCATAGCGTACATGCATTGTTAACTTCTCTGTAATACTTAAAATATCTTGAAAATATTGATTACCTATACAAATAAAATTACACCAAAACCAGTTATAACCATTTTTTTCTAATAAAGGGTATTTTAAAAACAAACACAGTGCATACACTGCGAGCAAATGTAGCTATCCTGAAGATACATTACACTATGTGGGGTATATATGCAAGTAGTAAGCTTATTCCCAGGCATTTGTTTTTGTTTTTCAACCGAAACTCATATAGGATGTTGACATTGTTCTTTAAATTTAAAAACACCTGCACCACTATTTTTGCAAAATACAACCATGTTTATAAAATTGTTTTACACAGGGACTAGGGATCTCAAGTGTCAGTCAGTTTGAAGATACGAAAAAAAAATAGGCCATAAATACAAAAAAAAGAAGATAATTGATGTGAACATTTTTTTTTTTATCTATACCAGTCATGGGCAAAGTACGGCCCGCGGGCCAAGTGCGGCCCTCGGGCTAGTCTGATCCGGCCCGCGACACGATTTTGATTAACCCCTAAAATTAATTGCACATAGGAAGTGATAATTTTTTTTGTGCAGCTATAATAGTTAACGGGAGCCTCTTTCCGTAGAAAATGTATGTATATCGGTAGTATGGCGATTTAGTGCGATGCGTGTGGCCTGTCCTGTAGATCGTTCGGTGTTGCTCGGTCAAGTTCGGGATGAATCGGCGCTAGCAATATTGTTTTGTCCATCGGCTGTTCTCAAGGTCAGTGTAGTTCAGACAGTCACGTAGGCCACGTCACCTCTGCAACTCTTAGTCTGACTTGTATTTATATAGTTGAGTTTGTCGGTAGTGTGCTTTTTGACCGGTACAATGGCAACTAAAAAACGTAAAGTTGATTCAGAATGTCGTGTTTTTAAAGATGAGTGGACTTGGAAATACTTTTTTACACCTATTAAGGATAAACCTGTGTGCCTAATTTGCAATGAAGCTGTAGCCGTATTCAAGGAATTTAACCTCTCTCGACATTTCATGACAAAACATAACAACGCCACTTATGAAAAGATGACTGAAGAAGAACGGAAGCAAAAATCAGGAGCTCTACGTAAGCAAATATCAGTTCAGCAAAATATTTTTAAAAAGCAGAACAGCTCTCAAAAGCTTGCTACACGTGCCAGCTATGTTGTAGCATACAATATTGCTAAAAGTAACAAAACATTTTCTGATGGCGAATTTGTAAAAACTTGTTTACTTCAAGTAAGTGATATTTTGTGTCCTGAAAAAACAAGCAATTTTGAAGCAGTAAGTTTGTCCCGAAAAACAATTACGTCTAGAATTGAAGCTATTAACAAGCAGTTTGTAACACAACTAGAATCAAAGATAAGCACGTTTAAATTCTGTTCTTTTGCGTTGGATGAAAGCACCGACATAACTGACACAGCTCAGTTACTGATATATAAGAGGTATAGATGACAACTTTGGTGTTACTGAAGAATTAGCCTCCATGCGTTCATTAAAGGGAACGACAAAAGGATCAGACATTTTTGAAGAATTTCAAGAAACTATCACATCTTTGAAAGTACCTCTGACCACTATTTGTAACATTACTACTGACGGAGCACCAAATATGACAGGGGCAAAATCTGGTTTTGTAGGCAAATTTAATGAATCATTTCCTGGGAACGAAATGGTGTTTCTTCATTGTATCATCCATCAAGAAACTCTGTGTAAATCTGCTCTAGAAATGAAACATGTGCTTGATGTTGTTATTAAAATTGTTAATAGCATTCGTTCGCGAGCACTCAACCATAGGCAATTTCAAGAGTTTCTTTACTCATTGCCGTCAGAATATTCTGACGTACTTTACTACACCAAAGTAAGGTGGCTCAGTGCAGGGCGGGTTTTTGAACGAGTTTGGGATCTAAAAGACGAAATTATCTCTTTTATGGAAGAAAAAGGAATGGACGAGTGTGATCATTTGAAAGATATGTTATGGCTTTCAGACTTTGCATTTTTTACAGATATTTTTAGCCACATCAATAAATTGAACCTTAAACTCCAGGGAAGAAATCAATTGATTCATGATACTTGGGGTCATATCAGGGGTTTCAAACTGCAGTTAAATCTATTTTCCAAACAACTACTCAAGAAAGACTTCACTCATTTTCCAAGGTTAAAATCCATTGCAGTTACAGAAGACAAAGTTAAGAGCTATGAGAAAAACGTAAAATGCCTTCATGAAGAATATGATCGAAGATTCCAAGACTTCAAAGTTATCGAACAGGACCTGGAGATTTTTAGCATGCCATTTAATTTGGATTGTGAATCAGTTAAACCAGAACTGCAGCTCGAACTAATTGAGTTGCAATGTAACACTGAATTGAAACAACTATTTCTCAATGTTTCGAAGATTGAGTTCTACAAGGCCCTGTCAAAAACAACTTTTCCAAACCTGAAATCTCACGCTCAGAAGATAATTTCGATGTATTCCTCTTCTTACATCTGTGAACAGGTGTTTTCTACTATGAAGCTTCGCAAAAACAGTGTTAGAAACCGATTGACTGACCATAATTTAGCTTCACTACTGCGAATCAGCTCATCTCAGTTTCTACCAGATTATGATCAACTTTTAGAATCTCAGTCACAGTTTCATCTGTCTCATACGCCTTCATGCTCTTCTAAAGATTAATCATTTTTTGTGACTTGTTTGGAAGTTTTTACCATTTTAGTATATAAGTTGTGTATGATGTAAAATTAAACAATATAAAGGTTTAGGCCTATAACTTGTATTTTTTTTTTGGCCCGCCTGTAAATTTTTAAATTTCATCTGGCCCTCCTTTTAAAAAGTTTCCCATCACTGATCTATACCATGAAATGTGACAGATACTTTCTATTGCATCTTTGTAATAATTTAAACTTAAAAATTATAAAGCTTATTGTGAAGACAATTTATATTGATGATAAGTAAACAAGTTCTAAATATATTAACTTTCTACTATGACATATGCGCCGATCTTACCACATGCATCTTTCTTTCTAATTTTAACTTAAATTTATAAAGCTTCTTCAAATTGTTGAAGATTAACTACATTGCTGATAATTTAAACACATCTGTAAATATATAAACTCTCTACCATGAAATGTGCACTGATCCTATCACTTGAATTTCTCGTCATAATTTAAAGTTAAATTTATATAGCTTTTTATTATTATTGTTGAAGATTATTTACATTGTTGGGAATTTAAGCAAGTGTGTAAATATACAATCCCTTTACTATGAATTGTGAACCAATCCTGTCACTTACATCACCCGTAATAATTTCTAAAGCTTATTATTATTGTTAAAGTTTATTTACACTGCTATTAAGCTATTTGTCGGTAAAAATACAAATTTATTATGATGAAATGTATGTTGATCTTATTATTTGAATTTTTTTACCATATTTAAACTTAAATTGAAAAGCTTTTTATTATTATTGAAAATTATTTACATTCATGATAAGTTAAATAAGTCAATAAATACACAAACACTTTGCTATGAAATGTGCGCTGATCCTATCACTTAGATCTATCGTCATAATTTTATCCTCAAATTAAATATTTTATAATTATTGTTGAATAATATTTACATCGTTAGCAACACCTGTTACAAAGTTAAACAGGTCTATTTTTTTGTTTTTTGAGTTTTAAGGCGAAAACTATTTCGATCATTATCGCCTTTAAACAGGTCTATATATATACACACAAACTCTATATCATGAATTGTGCAGGGACTCTCACTTGCATTTCTCGTCATCTACCCTTAAGATTTATGCAAGTCTTTAAATACTGTATACTAAGTCTATATACCATAAAATGTGCAACAATCCGTCCATTAGCAACTTTCGAAATGAATTAATGGGAATCAATTGATTTAAACTAGTCTTAACCATCAACTAGGATACAAATTGCAAATTACTTGCAAGTGTCACAATCACCATTTCTTAATTACCCTAGAAGCCATTATGATGACAATCTAAGCATACTCATTTATAAGTTAGAATCAATCACAACAAATATTTTACAGGTAGGCCCTACAACATTATTTTATTGCAATTTTGTTTTTGATTTTACGTAGTTTTTGTACAGTTCTACCAAAAGTAGTCATTTTCCTTAGTAACTTGAGAACTGTGTTAGTACTAATTATAATAATTTAGAACTATATAGTACTTAATCGTGGTATACGTTTCGGGGCCGAAATGTAAATTGACTGAGTTATAATGTCGCTGGTCCGGCTAAAGATTTTCTTTACTAACTCGAGAACAGTGTTAGTACTAATTCTAATTATTTAGTACTAAATAGGTACCAAATCTTAGGATAAGTTTTGGGCCTGAAATACGAAGTGGCTGGACTATCATGTCACAGGCCAGGCCAACGATATTCTTTATTAACTTGAGAACTGTGATATTATTAATTCTAATAATTTATTACCTTAGGTACTAAATCGTGGTTATTATTTCGGGACCGGAAAAAAATTTGCACAGGCCAGCAACATGGAGCTCATACAATAACTTTTGAAAAAAAAATTGCATTTAGAATGAAGTTAATGTTTTAATGATTTACTGTATTTTAATCAGATTAAAAACATTATTTCTTTTAAGCTATCTTCCAGTCACCTCAGTGGTACTTTGTGGAGAATCATCCAGCATCATATTTAATTATTATGGTATAGTTAGTTACAAGCTAAGTAAGCTGAATTCCGATAAGATTAGTGATGAGCAAATGCAAGACCAAGACCAAGACTCCCAAGTCTTGGTCTTGGTCTTGTTCTTGCACACCAAGTCTTGGTCTTGGTCTTGCATTGGTCTTACGGTCTTGGTCTTGGTCTTGGTCTTGCATAGTGAGTCTTGGTCTTGGTCTTGTTCTTGCTGCAAGAGTCTTGCGAGACTCTTGCCTTGAAATTAAAAATCACATCTTTTCAATAAAAGGACTCACATATACATACATACATACATATCACTCTCCGAAACAACCGAAACATCCATTGAGTCCTCGTCACTCATTTTTTCTTTTTTAATTAACCAAGCACAATTCACAGTATTTAAGATTATTATATTATTTTAAATTATAATAACGACTAAAAATAAAATCCCGTATTTACAACATAAAATTAAAAATAATAACAATACAAAACAAAAACGAAATTGTTACTATTTACAGTTCGCACAGCTTCACTTTGAATAATGACTAAAAATAAAATGTCACAACATAAAATCAAATATAGTAAAATTTTAAAAGAAAAAGAAACAAATTGTACTAACAATAAAGAACAAAAACAACCAAAATGTACTTGTTATTCACAGGTCGACAGCTAACACCTTGTAGTTTCACGTTGAAAGTTAAAAATCAACTAACTACTTTTCATTTCTCTTATATAATTTGTTTACAGTAAAGTACGACGGAAGCGACGTTATAATATTTCCGTTCTCAAAGGTTTTGAGGAAATAAGATTCGGCATTTTTTAATGTACCGTTCGTGGGAAAAATCAACTCTAATTCCAAGAAGTGACTAGATGGGAAATGCAATTGGTTTTGTTTGTTTTTTTTTAAAATTAAAAACGTTGCCGGCGTTCTCTGATATCAAATGCCGCACAGAGTCTGATATCCGGCCAGACTAGAACACGATACCTGCAAGACTTGCAAGAGTCTCGCGAGACTTGCGAGACACATGCTGCAAGAGTCTTGGTCTTGCACACTCCGGTCTTGGTCTTGGTCTTGCATTCGAAAGGCGGTCTTGGTCTTGGTCTTGGTCTCGTATATTTTGCAAGACCAAGACCAAGACTGCAAGACCAAGACTCCTTTTGCTCATCACTAGATAAGATGAACCAATATAACACACTGACAAACTCTGATAAAACTCGAACACCTTTTCTTCATGTAACCTTCCAATATATTTGTTGTTTTATTCAACTTATTCAATATTTACTGATCGACTGTGTATACACGGACAATCATTAAGGCCCTTTATTAAGTTTATCTTTTATGTATTAGATAGAACAAAAACTTGAACATAAGATCTCACAAAAATTATGTTTACTTAATCAAATATATTTCAACGATAAAGTCACCATCCTCAGTGATACAAGTAAACTTAATTTTTGTGAGATCTTGTGTTCAAGTTTTGTTCTATCTAATATTATCTCAGAAGTTGACCTCCATATTTATTTATTTTATGTATTACATAATCATTTAATTAATACCAAGAGTTAAAACTTTAAATCTTAGGATCTTTTGCCTACTATATATACTATAGACTGATGCAGCTACACTGTATGAATATATGTTCTACATTCCCTATAAACAAATTTAAGAAAATTTGAACATTTAAAATTTCAATGTTACTATATTTCTGTGCTTAGTGTTATATAAGCATGTGTGGTATGTTGTAATGGTCCTTTAGGAGCACATTTTGTTTTTCATACAACCATATGTATATTTTCAACAAGACAATGTGTGTTAATTTAATGAGCATATTTTGAGAAATTATGTTGTGATAAAATGGCCTCTTATGAAGTTATTGTACTTCTTTTGTCAGAATATACGAGATGAGTCTATCTATGCATAAATGTTCTTTAAAACAAAACAAAAGTTTTAAACAAACTTTACTTTTGGTGAGACCTAAAGTACACGTCTTAACAGATTTCTACCTGTTTAAAGTGTGTATCAACACAATGTTAAAATATAATAATGAGGATCATATAATACAAATAATGTTAATAATTTCATACACACACAAAATAATATAACAAAATCATGTCTGTGATGAATCTGCTATATTGCCAGTTTTTCTGTCTTAAAAAAACAACGGATAAATATGTACAGATAACACTCTAGTGGCCTTTAAAATTGGTGGTTTAAAATTGCAGCATGCATCTTTCTGTAGACAATCTCGGAGGAAGTGTAAATAAATAAATCCTCCAATTGGTTTCAAACTGCTTCCAGTTTACTAGGAAATTACCATAATCACTCTAGTGATCGAATTTTATATCCAATTTTTCATAATACCTCGGAACAGTACTTTGGTAAATAATACAAACAACGTAAGTTCAACTTGGCCGATTCTAGCTACAACTATTTGTGACCATAAAAGCACCAGAATGTTTGAATTTATTCATTCAATGTTTGGTTGTGTGATACTGTATAAATAATCTCTGTAAAGCTTATAAAAAATAAGAAAAATCTGATATCCATACAACATGATGGCAGGGTAAGATTACCACAATTTGAGCTAAACCAATGTTCCGAATTATTTTAATTAATCTTGAGATATAAACAAATTAGTCTATCCTTTGCAGCTTCAAACATAAATAATTCAAAATGACAACTTTGTTAAACAGACACTTGACAAGCCCAAAACTTCATTTTTACTTTAGAATTCATTTTGTATTGATCAATATTTTGTATTTAAGATAAAATAAAATTTCAGCCTGCAACATGTCAAAACATTTTTACAAAATCTACAGATATTCTGTAGCTCTTTGCCCACAGTCAAAACTAACCCATAGTTTTCTAATTTGGTAAAGTCTTTTTACATTGATATACCATGCAAACAAATGCTGAAAGTTGTATAAGTAGATAAAATCAATTCATGATTATTCCTAAATTGTTCGCAACATAAATATTTGACTAGTCGTTGAAATAAGTTACAAAATATGATTATTGAAATAAATTACGTAAACAAAATATTTTAAATAATCATTTATTTTTGTTTCACAATTATAACTTTATTTACCAGGAGGCTTCCTAACCTCCTGTATTTTGAAGTATTTTTTTTTGTCTTTTAAAATACTTTATTGATTTTTCTCATTTATCTTCTAAGTCAATCAAATAGCACACTCTCTAGTGACATTGCCTCTTTTAGTTACAAACATCAGAAGCTAAGAACTTAGCTCTTAATTGAATATAATATAAATTGTCCGTCCCCACTGCCGCGCTCCGGCTCTCGAGGTCGTGGGTTCTCGCGCCTCTTTTAGCGCTACACTTACCACTAACCACTCTGTTCTGTCTTCACGAATTTAAGATTCTTTGTTCCCTTTTTTGGAACACTATTTATCACGAACTCTTAAACTCGCTGTACGATCACCACCGACTGGGCGAACCACCTTTCTTCTCAGAGCAAGCGCGGGCAAGGCCAAAATGCTCACTTTTACTTTTTTGAATCAAAGATTTTGCAACTCTTGGCTCTAGTAAGTATGAGCTTGTCCTCATAAACTTACTAACTTTTAATTTACGCAAAATTCCCTGAATTTTATCTCAATGCTCGATTATTTGACTCTTTTTTAAGATTAACACTCTCTCTCTCCAAGGTCGTGCCTTTTGGGAGAAATCGGCTCTTAAGTTCTGATAATAACTTTTAAAATTTTCAAATTATATTACCAGAACACATATATAAGATTTATGTTTAAACAAGGTTAATAACATATACAGAATGGATATATATTGAAAACACAACAAAATTTAGAAATGAATTGTTTATGTATTCCTTTCTCTTTTGCACAGAAAAAATGTTAACTTTATAAACTTTTTTAATAACACCAAACAATTTGATTAAACAACAACACAACTATTTATTTATTTGACAAAATTTATCAATGTAATATTTTCTATATCTTAAACAAAATAAAAACGCTTGACTTTTCAGACAGAACCACAAACAGTTTTTCCTGTACTGAAAAAGTCGTATTTAAATTATTAATTATTTTCAACACCAAAGCAGAGGTTTAAAAATGAATTTAATTTTTAATAATTCCCCTAATGACGTTATATTTGAAATGAAGTTAATATTTGCGAATTATTCCTTAAGTATAAGATACCTTCACACTTTATTAGAAGTTCTAGTTGGATTTGGAATTTGTTGTATAATTAGGATGATGTTGATATGATGTTTTCGATCCAGAGTCTGTAAGCTGCTATGTAGTTAAATGCTGGTCTCGAATTCTTCTAAGTTGCCTTGAAGATCGATTAAAGTTGAAATTATTCTAAGTCCAGTTAAGTAGAGTGACAGTTGAATCTTCCTCTCAGCTCAGAGTCGGTTGCAGAAGAAACGTCCTATTCGCGTCGATTCCAAATCAAAAGTGTCCTTCTTTCGAACGACAAATTACGGTCTCCCTGTCAGTGGGAATTAATCCACTTTTCTGGAGCCAATTTTCCTCCCTTTTAGGGAAAAAGGTATTTTCCATATATTATGTGTTTTCAGGCCCTTTTGGTCTGAAATATTTACACTATATATTTTATTAGTCATATTTTTTGACTAATGAATAGTTTTCTTCCTTTATTATTAATTAAAACACCTTTTAATTAATAATTTATTGTATTTTTTCTTCAACGTTATCTGTGATCCAAGTTGGCAATATGATGTTTTAAACTTTGGATTCCTGCTGAGGATGCGCACGCCACTTTTCATGTTTTTGCATGAAAATCTCTACTTCGTTCGTTTTTTCGTTCAACTCGCTATAACTTTCGAACGCTCGAACCGATTTTAAAGTTCCTTTCGGATTCTTCTTCCTATCCATCTTGTGGGTCTTGTGGAACTTGATTCATCGCTCTACTGCGCTTCGTTCGCGAGTTATCGCCCTTTTCCCGAAATTCGATTTTTCTTCTTTCCAAATTTTGAGATAAGTCCTTTCTCAAAATTCTTTTGACGAAATCTTGTTCCTCTTCTACTACGACGAAAAACTATGTTTGTACTTTTCCCATAACTCGTTTGGTTTTTGAGTTATGTGTCCTTGAAGTCCTAAAGTTTGCATCGTATGAGTTTATGTTCATAAAAACCCCCCCATTATATATTATTACTTCTGCTTTGATGTTTTACAATTTTACATACTAGATATCTATAATTACCATGTTACTTTACCCCTTTAACGTTTAATTTAACCGCTTTTGGGCTTTGAAGTTTTACGTTTTGTAATTATTATATCTCCCTTATTTTATTCTCAAATTTGATTCTAAGTACATATTATTGTGCCCTATTGTGGTCTCTTCAATAGTACTTATTATTATTTTTTAAATAATCCCCCTTCAACTTAAAAATTCCAAAAAACTCCCCAAGAATGACTTTCTAAGTCCATTTTCACCTGTTAATTATTATTAATTCATATTTCTTATTTATGATTATTATTAGTTCCCCTTTGAGTTATGACTCTACGTTTTTTGAATTTTGAATTTAAGTTTTTTCCAAATTTTAGGTTTTTGAGCCCCTATAAAAACTTGAATAACTTTTTTGTTTTAATTGCTTTTAAATTTATTTTTCGATATTATTAATCGGTTGATTCTACTGAACATTAATTTATTTTAATAAAATAAGAAACAAGACAGAACGACTGTACACGATCCAACATGCAGTGTTCGACACCTGTTTCCGTGACGTCATCGTTCCTCCTCGTCCCCCATCTACATGGCTTTATCGCGGGAATTTAAAATGTTTTAAATTGGCTTGAGACTTTTGGCTTTTCCCAAACCGTCTCACCACGTTTAATTATTAAAAGTGGCCTAACCAGTCATGTAAACACAGGCTCCATTATTGCCAAAATGTTCTTGGTGGCTGTTGCAAACCTCTAAGAAAACATTGTCCAACATTTTTCTTTTACAAAACCTCATAACTTGGAAATGATGAAAAGTCTAAAATGATAACTCCAGTTGGATAAAAAAAAATTCTTTTATTAAAAAGACCTACAAAATGAGATACAACTCAATATGGGATTGTATTTGAGATTCAAAAGTCCAACCCCCCAGATCCTCCTAAGGTTGAAAAGATCGTGAATAATTAAAAAAAAAGAAGAATTTGTGATTCTTTTGAATTAAGATTATTTTTATTTACTAATTGCGGATTTATTAGCCTATATGAAGACCTTTTGACACTGTGTATTGTAGTTTATTTATGCTACACAAGTGACTAGCGTAATATAAACACTTTGTAAAAAAAATTATCTAAGATTGTTATAATAGTATTTTAAACAATCTTAGATAATTGTCACCAGAACTTTAATAATTTTTATAATTAGTTAATTTCATAATTTTAGTCATTTAAACATTTAAAAACTAGCAGTATAAAATAAAATACAGTAACATCTTTACTAAATTACGTATTCAGGATTTAGTTCCTTGAATGGAAATCCTACTGTGTAAAAAGTACAGTAGGCTAAAAATTTTATATTTGCAGAACACATATTTTTTACTCACAATATTTTTTTTTTAGCTACTGATTTTTCTATAGCAGAAAAATTATTTTGAAAATTATGCTTTATAATTCCTCACGATTATTAAGCATGTCAAATTTGTGCTTTAAGCTACTCTTAATCTGAGAGTAAAAAAACTATATATCTTTATTAAAAACAAAACTTGTGGAAAAATAAAAATGCAAATTTATTAACTTTGTATTATATTACATCATTTATCTAAAGGCATACCTTCAAAACAATTTGCATCCCCTCAATGCAAGGTAGAGTGATGTTACATTGACGGTATAAATAGTATAACTTACTTATCTCAGTGATTTTATTAATTACTGTAAGAGTTAATCTTTATGTTTTAGCCATACATAAGTATGGAACCGGCTTTATAATGCATAACTGAGAGATACTTGGAGGACTAAACAAATGCGGATCTACACAGTTTCAAAAATTATACTTTTTTAGGTTTTAAATTTTTATCTGCCATATTGAATCAAACTTTATTATTATTTTTTTTAAAGAGGAAGATAGACACGTGATAAATTATTTTCATATAATTTTTACAAGAAAAATGATTGTGAAAGCTTTCTACAATAAATGCCTTCATTTTTAAGTTATAAGCATTCAAAGTTGCAATGACAGAAAAATCGTGTCATAAAACAAGGTAAAATGCACCTTTGAAACTTCAATATTGTGTTTTTACTGCAGAATACATCCAATAACAAACCAGAAAGCAATTTTGAACCACTACAACTTAACTCTTTAATTTTCTTTTGTATCTTCTTCTATTTGCAGCTATTAAAAAAAATCGACTTTTTAAATGCACAAATTTAATTATTTACACTCTTTTACACATATTACTCCCTAAACCTTTTGTATTCATCTCAATTGTGTAAAATGTTTTCCATTAATGCAGAATTTAAAAATGCTAAATGGTAGATTGCGATATGATTTTATTACTTTTTTTTTTAAATAATATCAACTTGTATAACGTAAAGGTAAATAGAAAAAAATAATGAACATTTTCTAAAACAGAGTTCAAAATAAAAATTTATAATCAATATCACAAATAGTTTAAAACAATAAACGTCCTTTTGAGCATTTTTATTTCAAAAATTTCAGACATATTTTCCTCAATAGTTAGATTACATTAAATGACTTATTTAAATACAATAGATGTCCTTCCTTTTCTTTTATCTAGACAAAATAGTTATTGGATTCAAACAACATTATTTTGTTTCTTTACTAATTTTAGCAGGGAAAAATATATTTCTCAAATTCTTAATGATAACAGGATTTTAACATTTACATTTGGGCAGCTTTATATAAATGATGATTTTTTAAATTATTTTTTTCTGTTTTTGTATTTCATTATCATCCAAATGCTAACAATGGTGATAAAATATGGTAGTCATAGTAGTATGTATTATCGTTAGTTGTTTATTGACATTTCAATTCAGGAACAAAATTTATTGTTCAGACATTTTTCATCAAATAGACATTGTTGATCCCATAAAAAAAGGAATGCATTTTGAATGTAATCATATTGATGGTTGTAAAAAGAACCAATATCACTTTATTCATTGTCGCTTTATTTCCAGAATTGTTGTGATAGATAATGGGAATAATTTATGTTTAACTCATCTTTCAATCTCATGTTAATTCTGAAAAGTAACAAATATTTCTTTTATCAAATATCATATATTCTATTTTTATTCCTCTCATGAATATCCTAGAGTCTCGCCTAAATAAATTTCGCCCATTTTAGAAAACAAATTTTAACAAAACAAATATATAATTCTTTAAGTTACATTTTATTGATGAAATCATTATCTTAAGTTAATACCCATCAAAAAACTAGATTTAAAAGTTTCATGTTATTTTTTTTATTTTTTTTTATTTGCAAAAATATTTATTCTATGTATAATATAAGTGATTTTTTTATAATAATGTCTAGTAATTTGTGCCAAGCAAGGTCTAGTATTATTTATATTACATATCATGCCATTAATTCAAAAGTCTCTTTTTATATAAATATCAAGTTTTAAAATTGTGTGTATTACTTTTGAGACATAATTTTAAATTTTCATCATTGAAGAGATTTGTTTACGTCCAGCACAACCAAATAAATATATTTGTGAGACAATCTTCTTTAAAATGTAAGTAACTTTTAAAGCCAAAAGAGTTGGTTGCAACACGTATTTTTTTTATTGTCTAAAGTGTTTAAAGATATAATAGTTAAAGTTAAAATCTATCCGAAATATTTTGTATACTCATGCGTCACTAGAGTCTCCTCAACTTGAATTAATGAAACCGTCTCAGTATGTATGAACTTGTGACCTATCTAAGTTGCTACCCTATGTACTACAACGGAAATTCGTTGTATGGGGTTATGTTTTGGTCAAAAAAGAAAAATATCAAAAAATAATCCCAATGCAAGGTATGGATGTTTTGTAGAACTTTTTACTGCTTATAGCCGGTCGGTGAGATTGAACTATGAAATGGTCCAAGGTCAACTCTTGCCGGCTTGTTCTAACAGTAAATTCCTATGTCGGCGGATTTTGAATTGAAAAATCATTTTTTATGAATTTTGAAAATATGAAATAATAATGTATAAGGATATTTAGTTGTAATACAAGTCATATGCAATACATATCTAGTACTGTTATTTCATATTAACTAACAGACGTTACGGCATATTTAAATGAAGAATTTAAAAATTTTCAAAATTAATAAAAAATAAAAAACCTTGGTATTTCTGAAAATAAAATGTAATTTTAAGATAAAAGTATTCTTGCTAAAATTTGGAAAAAATTGATATTTAAAAAGTTAGCAGAAAAGGTTAAGTATAAAAGCCGATAAAAGTAAATAAAAATAAATTTTGAGAAAAGGATTGTATAGAAGTAATTAAATAAATAAAGTTATATTATAATTAATGATTAAAAATTTAAATTTGATTAAAACAAAAGAGTTATGGTTTTCACGCTATAGTATGAAAACGAAAAAAGATAAGAAGTGGAAATTTTGCAAAAAGAAGTTAAAACCTAATATCTAAGAGTTGTGTAAATTTCAGGAAAATCAGTCAATAAATAAACCCCAAACCCAAAGGTGTGAAAATACGCACGGGATTACATCACTACTAGAAGTCGCAGAATTATGTTATCACGGCTAGTGCGTTTAAATCACGAAATAAACAAAGTGACAAAGTTTGAAAACAAAAACTTTAAAGGTGTAAGAATTAAAAACTGTAAATTACGCAAATTCTTACGTAAGCTATTGAAGGCGAATGAATAGTCCGAGAAATGTCATTCGAAGTGCGGGAAATTGCCGCGGTCGAGAGCTACAGGACACCGGTTACGTAAAAACGCAAAAACTGTTAGGAAAAGTGTTATAGACAATTAAAAGGAAAACAATGAAGATTTTTACATCGGCCAGTTACAAGTTGCAGGGTTTAAATGTTCAAGGATAAGTGACGTAGTTGTAGGCGGAGCCAGAATACCAACTTACAGCAAAAATAGAGTAAAGGATTAATTAGAACAAAGTGATTAAAAAGGACAATTTAAAAACAGTAAACGTAATAAATAAATTAATAATAAATAACTGAACCACCTACACCAAAAATAATCAAGAAATTGCATGGAAATACACCATAAATGGAACTATCGTATCGGTCCAGTGAGGGAAAAAAATTGGTATCGATATACGATAGTTTTTGGCTATAAAAAGAGCCGCACGAATCTCATAGAGGTCTCTCGTAAAAAAGTCGTTGAAACAGGTGCTAGGGGTGACTATGCCCGAAGCTCTCTTGTAAAAAAGTTGCAGAACAGGTGCTAGGGGTGACTATGCCCGAACGTCTCTCTTAAAAAATAGTTTGA
Organism: Aphrophora alni; assembly: GCA_963513935.1. NCBI lineage: Eukaryota > Metazoa > Arthropoda > Insecta > Hemiptera > Aphrophoridae > Aphrophora > Aphrophora alni. The sequence goes on along the minus strand of OY740765.1, from coordinate 37,054,177 downwards.
ACAAGTGCTAGGGGTGGCTATGCCAGTTTGCCGACTCAAGATTCTCAGTAAAGAAGTTTAAGTGTTACGATGCCAAAGTATTAAAACAGCGTCAGCGAGAGCGATAGGAGGTGATAGATTCGAACAACCAGCCAGCCTTCTAAACTCCATGGAAAAAATATAAGACAACTTTAATCGCTAAATTCAACCAACCAGACACCAGATGACCATCAGCATCTCAGGACTCAGGATCTTCAACACGGCGGACAAGGTCTGAGAAAATCCAAATTTCCTTTTTTAAAGGGCAAAATTGGCCCGATTTTAGAGTCTCACTGATTTTCCTGAGATAAATTTTTTTTTTGTGTAATTAGATAAATGTATTAAAATAGATAATGTCAAATTCATGTGTGGATAAAAATCTTTTTCGATAAATAAATTTGATAAATTAAATAATTTAAATTCAGAGATAAATAGAAATTTTTATATAGATCAATTTTAAGAAAGTTATGTGATTGCCTTCTGCTCAAGAGAAAAAATATTTTAGTTGTTATCCATTAATTTTATTAGAGAAATTGTTTTGAATTTTATTTTGTTGACTTGTGTCAAGCTTATTATTTCAGTTGTTTTTGTTTCAATTAATTAAAAGAATTAATTTTTTTATATATTCTCTAAATCTGTGTTTTATTTAGAATTGTTCACACAATTATATGCTATATTTTCAGGTTTGTTATTATAAAAAAGGGTAAAATATATTGTATCAAAAAGGTATTCCTAAGGACACACACCTGCGAGATTAAAATTCGAAAATAAAGTAAATTCGTGTTCTCCCTGAGAAATAGGGTAATCTTAAATACAGTTACTGGAAGTCGTAAATAAAAAGGGGGGTACCGGTAATTTGGGGCAACTCAAATTATCGAAGAAGTTATTCAATCCAGGCTAGCAAGATAGTAAGCCAAAAACTTCCAGTGGATTGGATAATTTATTCTTTTTGTCACGCGAGAACGAATCCTGTAGGCTAAAAATCTCAGGATTCGAGACTATTACGTATTAATAAAGATAGGGGGCGTAATTAGTCTGACTCTAAAAAAGGTAGAGTTTTTTCGTTGTAGTACATACATAACCTCACTAGTATTATTACTATTATTTATAATTATCCTGATTAGAGTTAAATATATACATACTATAAAATATAAATTATAAACACCAATTCATCTGACCCACATTTTATGTGCACAATCTAGATATATTGTCCACTTTTTTTTTTATTTCACCAGAATTTATTATATGTGTACTTCATATAGTTTTTAATGATTCAGGTCCTTTGAAACCAGAAGTGACTGTAAAATATGGAGCAGTGGCATTGATTTCATTCATCAGCGGTCTTTCTCTAAGCATTAAAGAACTCATCAGAGCTACAACTAGTTTCAGAGTTCATATTTTTGTACTCACATTTACTTATGTATTCATCCCAGTATTTGCACTTTGTATCACTGTGTTTCTACATCTGTTGGGAGTAAATGAATGGATATTAAAAGGGTATGTAATATTGATTTTAAAAAAATTACAAGGTCTACAAAGTTTCAAAGTTGTTTAAATTTTTTGCTTTAACCCATTTATAGAGTGAAAGTAATGTAACTAGGAAAATATCAATCTTGAAGCTAACCTTTATCTCTTTTGGGCCTCCTGAGCAATAAAAGTGACTTTTAGAAACGACAACACTGATTTTTTAACAATCTGGATGGAGTTTATTAAACCTAGGTACCTAGGTATTTGTTTAACTTTTAATTATATATGTAAAATATCATTGTTGTAGGCGAAACTAAAGTTTTGAAGTACATGTTGTAAGAAAAACACAAAAATTTGATTTAATAAAATTAGCTCTGACAATTTTGCTCAAATAGAGTTTTATATAAAATATAATTTATGAAAACATTGTGTATATATAACAGTCTAACATTTCCTAGATAGTATATGTTAGCCAAAAATTTGGAAATATTTTAAATAAGGAAACAGAGTGTAGGCCGGCATTTTATTGCAGTAATAGTTTAGGTAAGATTTCTTAATAATTCTAAAGATAAAATTAACAAAATGTTGAGAAGTGGTGTATATAAAATAACTTGTAAAATCTGTAATTCATGTTATGTAGGTCAAACAGGACGTAATTTTAAATCTAGATTAAGTAAACATGAAAGAAGTTGGCGGTTAGGATATAAAGATTCCAGTTTTTCAAATCATTTAAGAATACATCAAGTGTCTGATTTTAATTCCAGTGTAGATTTTAAAATATTACATTTTGATAATAAAGGTAGGAAATTGAATGCTTTAGAGAGCTTAGAAGTTAAAAGAATAAGATACTGTAATCCTAATTTAGTTTTAAATGACCAGTTAAATTTGTATAATTTTCCCTTAGTAAAACCTTTAAAAGTTATTTGTACCTAGAACAATTAACTGGTTTCCCCAGTCTGTATTGTTCATATGGTCATTGCTCAGGCCTGGTATTTCCCCACCCTTCCATTCATTGTATCCTAACTTCCACCATCTAGTTTTCAAGGTTCTCTGTTTTTTGAATTTTTTTCAATTTTCTTCAGTCTGTAATACAGCCTCGTCAATGCCTTAGCAGGCAAAACCATTGGTCGGCTAGACTAATAAAAAGTGGATGTTACAAAATAAAAAATTGTGTTTTATTATCTTTAAACATGGAATTCCACCAGGAACCTTCGGCCTCAACAGTAATGAAAATTTACTGTTACTATAAAATATCATCTAGATTAAAACTTTTTTCTTATCTATACAAATGATTATACTTTAAGAAAACAGAATTTGTTACATTTATAAACCTTTAATATTAAAAAAAAAAATTTAATTTGAAAATTAAATTTTTCATTAATATGTTTTCAAAACAATATATTTTAAATATACTGTAATTTACTTTTTTTTAAATAAACTTCATGAATATGTAACAGCATATATAGTGGTGTACATAACTATTATAGTAAAAAAATAAGAAAATAATAACTAAATATCTACAAAAATAGTAAATATTTAATTGCTACTAGAAAGAAGGCTACCCAAACAGTAGATTAATTGCTACCGCAACAGGTTAAAACCAGAATAGTATCATATATAAATTTAGCAAACGAAAAATGAAAAGAAAATTTCTATTCCTCAATTTTGATGCGATTTTACTATTTTTGGGTAGTATTCTATATCTAAAAAAATAGAACGTTCATGTAATATACAGCAAAGTGCTAAAAATTTAGTTTTATAGATTGGTAGACGTATATAAAACGGTTATTGTTTTTGTTCAGCTCATTTATATTACTGTGTTCTTTCAATTTACTAATTTTGTAAATCACTTGTACAAGAAAGTATTGTTTCTGTATTTAGTATAAAATTGTAGATCTTTTCTATATAATGGAATTGAATTTCATAATATTTGTAGACGGTTTGTTAGGACAAAGTAAGAAATTTTTTCTAAAACCTTTTTGTATTAATTTTCTGTAGGAAAAAGCAAAAAATTTTGCTAGTTTGGTTTTTCTGTAGAAACATGTTATTTAATTTACTAAGCGGCAGTTCTAGCGTTAAACAAACTTCCTACATTATTAAAAGTTTGAAGCAATATCCTTATCATCTAATTAAAGATTCTTATAGTCTTTTAAATGGTTATAAACATATATTGGCGTTATTTAGATATACAATTTATATAGGTTGTTAAATCTAGCAGCAAAGAAATTTATTCCAATATGGATTATAATCAATTGGCATATGTGTCACTCTTTAACTATTTTGTCTTAATTTTTTCTTATAGGTTAGTTATAGTGAGCTGCATGCCACCACCAGTGTCATCAGCAATTATTTTGACTAGAGCAGCTGGTGGTAATGAAGCAGCAGCTATATTTATCTCAATAGTTGGAAGTATTCTTGGAATCCTAATTACACCAATAGCTGTTTTATCATTTGTAAGTATTGTTTAGAAGTTGTTTTGTTTAAATTGGTTGAACTGGATGTCTTTAAAAAACAGTTATATTTTATTTCATTTTTACATGCTTTTCTTTTTGTTAAATTGTTTGAAACAACATTAATTTGAAAATCAAACCTGATAATTCTGCCATTTTATGTTATGAAACCCTAAAAATAATTGTGTTACCATTATTTAATTGATAGTCACCAGAGAAAGAAAACATGTGTTTCTCAATATCAATTGTCAATTTTAGTATTTTGATCATGTGATCACTAATATTCTTAGTTACACAACTTTTGTTATGTTTTTCCAGTGCTATAGCATTGACACCCTATACATTCGTTTGTTGTGTTATAGTCTAATTCAAAGATGGAAAGGTAATTTTATTGTGATTTCTTCTTAGTTTACTGATAACAACAGGTGTTATCACCTGTCAGGAATATATTTAATGTAATTTATAATTATTTCTTTTTAGTATATTGTAATCATAAAATTTTTAAATGTAATAATCATACGACACTCAGAATGGCCCAACTATTGTGAAAGAAATGAAAAAGTGTTGAAATGCTTGATTTGCATCGGAAGTAGAACACCACGAGCGATGAAAGATATATAAGCGGCCGGCACCAAGGAGAGGGGGTCTTTGAGGTTAGAAGAGACCAGCTGCGTCGCTAGCCATGGTGGAAGAAGACAGCCCAGGGAGTTTGAATCCAAATGGAAGGACTAGAAAGGGACTGGCCGATTTTGAGACTACAAGGTGAGCAAGCATTATACTATAAAGGCACTTGTAATCTCAGTCATTTCAATTGAACAAAAAGTAATAATAGTTGAGTAGTAGAGAGTTGCCAGTCCTACCGGGGGTAGTTTTCTGTCACTACCACCCCCCACACATTTTTGACGTCATGACAGTGACTTCATCATCACCATACGTCACTATAGTGACGTCATCACCACCACACGTCACTATAGCGACGTCATCACCACACGTCATCCGGTGACGTCGTACTGGCATACGTTTTTGTGACGTTTTATTATGACGTTTTTCATGTATCGTCCTACAGTCACCAAACTTGGTTCTATCATTTTGACGTCACATAACGGCGTCACCACCACACATCATACAGTGACACCACCAAGTTTTATGTCATCGGGTGGTGTCATCCTGGGAAACCTCAATCGTACTGGTGCACGTTTTTAGTGACGTTTATTATGATGTTTTCACGTATCTTCTAAACGATGGGTTCTATATAGAGTACTATTGGGAGCCAATGTGTATTGCAGGACAAAATATTTACTGTCTGATTTCGCTCGAATTAGGTGCATTTGATACTATGTATCATATATAATTTATTGCTTTATATGATGTCATGACAATATATTTATGAATGTTGACATGTTCAAACATGAAACATATTGTCAATACCTAGTTGACCTCGAAATTATTTTCTGAAAAAATAAATGTATGTTTAGTCATTCCATTACGGTCAATTGTACCAAGACGTTGTTATGATGATATTTATATTTTTATTATTACCCGTTTTTGTTAAAACGGAAAATGATACTTTATTTGTTTTAGAACATTTATCTAATTTTGGATATTTGAATACTTTAAACAATTCCATTTCTAACGTTGATTCAACAACACTAACGGATGCTTTACTTCTCTTTCAAGAATTCTATAATTTAACTGCTAATGGAGAAATTACCAATGAGACTTTAGAATTAATGAAAACACCGAGGTGTGGTTTGCAGGATGATGTGTTTGGTTTTTCAACATATACGAGGAAATGGAATAAGAAATATTTAAAATGGTATTACTCTTATGCTAATAAAACTATTATAAATATAACTAAGGAGGCTTTTAATACTTGGGCACGGCATACAGATCTAATTTTTTCATATGATAAATACGATCAAGACATTTTAATTTCTAATAAAAGAAGAACGCACAAATTTCAAAAACTATCCGATACTTGTTCAATAGTTTAGATGGTAAAGGTAATAAGGTTGCCCACGCATATTTTCCTAAATATGATTATTCAACAGTTGAAATACAGGTTGATTCTGATGAATCTTGGTGTTTAGAAATGGATATTACTAAATGTCATCCAGATACAACTAGTTTATTAGGTGTTTTAATTCATGAAATTGGACATACGTTGGGTATATTACATTCAAATGATGTGACGTCTATAATGTTTCCATATTATAACTATGATAAAATTGATCTAGGTGTTACCAGGCGACTGAAATTATTAATAGTGGAACCAACTGGTAACAATGTTTAAAAAAAAAAGAAAGACAAATTTCATTAACCAAAGCCAAAAATTTATTTGATTTAAATTTAAGTTTGAGGATCATATTTGACCATTCACAATTAATTTTTTTTTAAGAAAATTACAGTTTTTTTTGTTGAAAAAGAATTTATATATAAAAAATTTTCAGTTTTCGGATATATATGCATGTATTAAAAAAGGTGAAAATGGTAGATTAGTTAACAAGTTTTGTGTTATCCAATGCTTAGTCTAAACATACACATAAATATATACATATACATATATAGAAGCACATTTTACAAATAAATGGATGTTATACCATTTTTCCATTTTAGAAGAACAAATTCATATTATGTATGTATATAGAAATTAATTTTGATTTGTAAAAAAAAAATTATATATAGAAAAATTTAAATTAAAAAAAGTGAAATATTGGAATTTTGAAATATTGAAATTTTTAAATATTTACGTCAATGTTTTTTATTTTATTAATTTTGAAAAATAACCCCTTTGGGGTCGTGAAGGCCGAAATGTTTGCATGCAGCACCACCCAATATTAATTATTTTATAAATTGGTACACATTATTACATATATATAATAAAAGACATATTATCGTACAGAGTTCAGTTCTAAATATTTTTGAAGAATAAATTCACAATTCAAGTCCCTTTCTTTTAAACAACTATTATTTTAGAGTGCACTTAGTGAAGATTGAAAATAGTTTTTTTTGTTTTTAAACATGTCTGCAATTGTCAGGTAGAGCAGATCCAATTATTGCTGAACAAACTCCGACAATCTTCAACCAGCTTTTTGCTAAAGCAAAAAAGACACGTCGAATAGAGATTTATACAATCTTATACAGGTTATTGCACAAGTCTTTTTTGCATTAAAAATGTTTTGTTGTTTCATCAAAATGAAAGGAAAATTATCAGAATTACAGAAATCCAGAAAAGATTATAATTAAGTTTTTCTTTGACATTAATAAAGAATCGTATATAAATATCTTGATCTTTGTTTGAAATAAAAGAATTGTAACAACAGTTAGAAAAATTCTAAAAGCAAAGATTCTAGCTCAGAAAAAACATTTGTCTACTTAGTATTTTGATACTATTTAATACTTAATACTTTGACTGTTTAATACTTAATACTTTGACTGTTTAAATTTACAGTTAGATTTTGTAAATTGTCCTTTAAATGAAAGAAGGCCTTTTTTACAAGTTGTTAACCTTCAATAAGAATCATTTAATAATCAAAAGGAAAATATGAAACACATATTTCAGTAAACAAAGCTTAAAAATATTAACAATTTTACTGTATGGTCAAATCTAAAGTAGACATACCTGGTATCTATTGAAAGAGTTCTAAAAGAGCCATGTGCGTGTTGGTCGTTGCTGTTGATAATTTATGTTTAGAAAACCAGAATCATCAAAACTAAACTCACTGAAATGTAACTCATTTTAAACTTTAAAAAAGAAGAACTGTTGTGAATAACTTGATGAAGACTTATTAAAATTTAGATTTCATGATCAAGGAAAGAGCTTCTGTACGTTGATGTGACCTTGGAACGACTGACCTGATTGCTAGGCAGTCTGACGAGTTCCGGAATCTAAGGTGAGGTTGGGTTTTGATATTCGCCGCCAGGTTTCACCACACGCTAGAGGCCTGTTCCGGATGAGAGATAAAGGAACGGCAAGTGAATTGTTGATAAGCAAGTACAGATTAATATTTAATTGTGAATGTCGTTACATAGGAATGGATGATATATTAGCCGTACAAAGTTTATATGGATCGACAACATCCACTTATTCCAGTTCAACTACAGCGACTACATATACTACAACAGAGACAACAGAGACAACAGTATCTGTGGTTGAACCAGATTTATGCGATTTGAATAATTTGAAAACATTTTTAATAATTAATCAACAACTATATATATTTTACAAAAAATGGTTTTGGATAGTAAATTTAGAAGATAAACATTATAGTAAACCACAACTTATAACAGACTGGTTACTGTTTCTTCCACCAGATTATGAAAAAATTGATTTTCTTTACCAAAGACCGTCGGGACAAATTGTACTTTTTATTAAGAGCAACATATATATATATATATATATATATATATATATGCTTGAATTTCCCTCTTTAAAACTTGAAGTTGGCTATCCAAAACATATTAGCGTTCTTGGCGCTAGATCAAATATGAAAATTAATGGTGTAGTTAATTCATATTCAGGACGTACTTTTCTATTTTTCAACGATGTTTATTATATGGAATTAGATGAATGTAGTTTTACTGGAAAGAGTTATGGGCCTATATATAAAACATTTAACACTTTACCTTCCAATATGGAATCAATAGTTAGATATACAAATGGATTACTGTATTTTTTTAACAATAACACAGTTTTAGAATATGACGAGTTTTTAAATTCATTAGTTAAGGTAGAAAAGAATAATTTATCAATTTTTGAAATTGAATGTTTAAAAAAAACCTTCAGCTTATACTAGCGTATTGCAGCAATTAAAATATCTTTTATCAACATTAGATAAACAGTTACAGAGCAACGTTAGTCATAGCGACTATTTCATCCAATAGTAAAAGAGTTTTTTTCAACCAATAGTTTTGTGTTATTTTTTGGCTATAAATAGCTGGTGAACGTAGTCACAATTAGTGTTCTGTAATGTCATTGTTGCCAGTGAGTTTATTTCAATTATGTTCGGAAAAAGTTTGCGGTCAAGTGAAACGATTTCAAGATATAGATAAGTTGGAACTACCAGCGACTATTCAAAAATATTTAAAAACAATTTGTAAGAAAACATGGATGAATTTAAAGTGTGATACACAGGATTATTTATATGAAAGTATAGACTTGAATAATGTTTCACATACAGACTTTGTCATGTTAATGAATCATCCTCCAGAAAAACCTAAATTTGGATATGATAGCAATTACATAATATTTCAAAAGTTTTTTTATGCAAATCGTCCATATTTTTTTGTGTCGCGAATGTATAAGTGAACTTGTTCTTTTCAAAGACGATTTTGATATAAAAAAAAACAGGTTATATCTATACTTCTGATATTGTAAATAGGGATGACTTGTTAGTTGATGTTATATGGAAATGCGAAAGTTGGTGTGATAAATGTATCATATCACCACTATTTAACATTTTCAATCGCGAAGAATTTAATAATAATGACGTACGTGAAGCCATAATTGGTTTAGTACAACTTACTGACAAAACGACTGTTTTGATTATATTTTGAAGAAAAGATATTTAAGAGGAGAGTTTTGAGATAATTTATTTAGTTTCTTTTGGACTAGAGTTAAGATGATGTCGGCACAAGAAAAACTCAACAGATTACTTATTCATCCGAATCTTTGTTCATGTAGAAAAACACGAGCGCATTTCTATATAGATAAGGCACAAACTTATATAACTAATTATGGACTGTCCAATTTTGTACCCAAAACTGGTCATTATACTATGTGTGGTTGGTCGGATCCATTATGTATAGAAGGACCAGACACCTGTTTATGTGTTCTCTTTGAGAGCTGTATACAATCGGCGTTGAATGAATTGGGGGGGAATCATTCTTGTACAGATAGTATAAAAGGTAGGAGCAGCGATATATAGTTATTAGTATCATAATGGAGTTCTTAATCGATTTCCAGGGCTTTAAGAATCCAAATAATGAGTTTATTGTTAAAGAATTAGCAATTTTATCTACTAATGATGATGTCTACGAATTGCAGCTTTTTCAACCGCCTTATGGTTTTAGCCAACTACCAACCAGTTTACAAAAGCAAGTGATATGGCTGGAAACACAATATCATGGCCTAAGATGGGATTCAGGTGTCAAACCCTATTGTGATTTAAAAGATTTGTTTCGCAACATATCAATAAGTGGTACTGTTTATGTTAACCCTCCAACCGGCACGGCGACCTATAGTAGGTCGCCCACGTGCTCCCAAGTGATTTCACCAACTCTTAATCACGTATTTTGCTATTCAACGTTGCGCCCACTTAAAATTGTCCCATCGCAATAAATAAAATACCGTTGGAAAGCTAATGTTCCGTAGATGCATATCATGCAAAAAAATAACCACAAAATGTTATAAATAATATTCCAAAAATTGGTGAAGTTCAAGTATTTTTGATGCGTAAAATCGTAATTTTCAACTCAGCGCCTTTTCGTATAGCGCGGCTCCATTTTTCCTGATATGATTACAACTCTATTTTTCTGTCATTTAAGTCAACTAAAACACTGTTATATAGATCACATGTTTCTCTTTCTAACCGTAGATTACAAATTGTTCTGCGTCTAACAGATCCAGAGATATTCGTACTTGAACATAGAACAAACCGTAGACAAGAAATTCATTTAGCGTTCGATGCGCTTTACAAAAAGACGAAGTTGATATCTCTCTGTTTTTAAAATTATTTGTCTTTTTACTCTATGTTGTAGGGGAAATTCCATTCTATAAGTTGGTACCACTTGAGTTGAGGAATTGCTTACTAATAATTTGTTGTAAGCAATTCCAAACGTAGTAAATGTCTGACGTGAACACTATAATATTTGGCGTGGCAAATATTGGTTTTGGGATTAGATTTTTGTTATTTTGAAGGTTTGTGTATACAAATTGTATATAAATTGTGTATACAAGTTACAATATATGTGTTTTTATTTCTAAAGTTTGTTTTTGAGTGAATTTCGAGTGTGTATATGGAATAACCTATAAATAACAATGGTAAGTTTAGGCTATAAGCATATTTTCTTATATTTAGTGTTTTATATGAGTATACAAGTGAATATGTGTGTTATTCTTTGTAAAGTATATTGTATTAGTAAAATCTAACGCTTTTGTTTTAGGCCTAGCTTTAGAAAAATACTAATTATGCCTAAAAGTTTGACGTGTCACCCTAACCTTCAAGCGCCAGAATACAAATTTTTGAAAAATCGTCATTTTTATTTAGAATATGTAACATATTATTATTTTTTCCCCTAAATATATTAGAAATCTCAAGTAACGGTTAAAAAAAATTGCAAAAATGTATTTGTATGTTTTTGATCACCATTTCTGTGAAATTTCTGCTTCGTTACTCTTAGATTTTTTGGTATTTGACCAAAAAACTCCAAATGTAATACATGTAACTTTTTTTGCACTACACAACTAAATTCTATGCACCTTTCTGGACATAATGAATTATAGAAGTTCTGTATAAAATATATTTTACTATTTTTTATATTTTTTGGAAAAAATAAAGAGAAAATTCAGTTTTTTCGTATATAATTTTTTAAATTTTTAAAATGTAACATTTTTTTCCTTTTTTTCCCCTAAATATATTCAAAAATATTACACAAAACTTTTGTATATCTTAGAAAAAGGTAGAAAGCTATTGATTTAGGGTGATACAGATTTTTCTGAAAAAAAGTTAATATCATTTTTGACATCTAACATACTTACTCCAAAACCGTTTAAAATTTTTTTTTTTTATTACATAGATGAATTCTATGCATCTTCTTGAGAAAAATGATGTCTTATAAGTTAGGTTTTGTATACAAATAATATATTTTATTAATTTTTAAACAAACGAAGAATTTTCAAGACAATTAACATTGCCGGTTGGAGGGTTAAAGGAAGTGAAAAACAAAAATATTTGTGAACTCTGTTATCAGACTTTAATGTGACGATATTAAATTTAGATGATTTAAATTGTCCTAACTTAAGTGTTTTAAAAAAACAATTTTGGAATAATTTACTGAAGCAGTGTATGTTTGAACATAATTCAAAAAATTGTGCATATATCAATGCCAATGTTTTACTTCAGTGGTGGAAATTGGAAAAATTAGTTAAAGACCGAATTGAAGCTGTGAATTTAGCAATTAAAGAGTGTATAACTAAAGGATACAAAGGTATGCAAGAGGAATTAATCAAATATTTACCAAAAGAATTTATTATACATCATTTTGAGAACGTTGAAAATATCTTCAACAAATTGCCATTACAATTAAAAAAAGATATAGACGTAATAAACTGTTTACAATGTTCTGATCATAAATTTTTTAATTTGTCTAATATTCCATTTGAGATGAAAAAGAAAGACTGTATTTACTGTATGCAAAATATTTGATAAACTAAACAAGTTCTCTAGTAGCGAAGCAAGGTTAACAAGTCTCCATTGGAAACTTCCACAAGGTTATCATAATATTCTTCCCTTTTTTTGAAATGACTGTATAAAACTGGCTGTAATTAAATACTATTCCATCATTTATAATATCGTCATCAAGTGAGAGTGGTACAAGTGCCAACATGTGTTGTAATATATTTAATTGTACCAAAGAAAATTTGGCTGAATCAGGGTTTTATCGAACAAAGTTGCTGGACAATCTTGTGTGTTGTGGTTGTGGTTGGCATTCTGATGAAAAAAAGTTATCGCTTAAACATTTAAATTTTCTGCATGGTGTATAAATTCGGATTGTGTTCAGAGTAAAAATATACCAATAAATTTTAATGAATATGCAAATTGTAAATTTGCTGTTATGAATACTGAGAAAATGATGAAAGAGACTTTTGCTACATGGCCTAAACTTTATCTGTCAATAGATAAAATGGTGCAAACTGGATTTTATTATACCGTTTCTTATCATGACGTCACCTGCATCGAATGTAGAGTTACACTCGGGGATTGGCAGCTTGATGACAAACCAAACTTAGAACATAAAAAGGCATCACCCGATTGTATTCTAGTAAATTTGTAATTTATGTAAATAAAATATATTTTTTTTGAAAATTAATTTATGTGTAAATCATTTTACTATTGCCTGGTGTACTGGAAACATGAATATAAGAAAAGAAATTGCTAAAGAGTTACATAAACAAGTTCGAAGGAATTTTCCAAGTCGATATGTAGAACTTAAAGGTTTAAATGATCTTTATCAGGCTGACCTTGTGGAAATGATACCATTTTCTAAAGCCAATAAAGGTTTTAAGTATATATTAGTTTTAATAAATTGTTTTACTAAATACGCTTTAGCTGTGCCAATAAAATCTAAAAATGCAATTGAAATTGAAAAATCATTGAAACCTATTTTAGACAAGTATCCTATGAAAAATTTGCAAACTAATAAAGGTACTGAATTTTATAATACAAAAATTCAATCGTTGTTAAAGAAATATAATGTAAATCATTATTCTACTTTTTCTGATAAAAAAAAAAATTTTCCTCTTACATATACCTTTCCAATGATATATCACAAGATAAGAATTGACGTCGTAAAAACATAAAATTTCCACCCTTTATTTCCGTATCAAAGGGGCAGCATCAGGTGTATCAGGACTTATTATAGATTCCGTACAATCAAATCACATTCTAAAAATATTAGAATAAGAATATTATTTCCAAGAATAAATTAAAATAATATATATATTTTTTTTTAAATTGCGTGTGAGGGTATACAATAATAATAATAATAATCTCTCTACTCGTATATACGAAATCTGACTGACTGACTGATTGACATATCAACAAACTGTACATACTTGGAAAAAAAGGTCCTAGAACCATGAAAATTGGATTATATACAGGGTGTTTCTGTAATGCACGGAGATAATTCATAAGGTGGTTATATGGTTCAAAATATAGAAAAAAGTTCCTATAAACATATATCCAAAAATCAATACCTACCATTTTATTTTTACTAAATAATTTATATCTTTAGAACGGTTTGAGTTGTAATGTTTCACGGTACTCATCAAAGTAAAGACCTAGTTTGAAAGAAAAAAAATAATCAACTTGTTCCAAGAATTCAATTAATTTCAAAATGGCGGTCATTTAAAAGTTTTGAAAATGACACAAAAATAGTAAATTTTTATGTAACACGTCAAGAGTAAATTTATGTAGCCCATTTAATTTCCTATCAAATGGTATAACTGTTAAAACTATTGAACAAAACATCTTTCCAAATACTTGTACTAAGCTCCCATAAACTAACAAACATAAAATTGTATAATAAAGTATAGATGTTAAACATATCAGAGTTCTTATGGTAAGACTTTTAAAGTTGTCAGCATACTTTACTAGAAGCATAATAAATATTCCTGGACTGAAAGATGTCACTTGAACATTTATGCTTCAATGGGTATAAAGAAAAAAACCAGCCCATATTCAATAAAAGCCCTTAAACCTTTTTACCTATTGTCCTGCCATCCAATGAACAAACAAGTATTACTTTTCTGGGAATAAGTGAATTTTACTTGAAGGCCTATATGAAAGCAACTCTCTTAGAAATAGTTGTTTTAAAGTAAAGTTTGAATAACTTTAAGAATCCTGACAATTACATGTTTACTATGGCCGATGATTTCCCTTCAAAACAGTATTTTCATCCTAGATAGTGTTATTTTGAGGATATTAGGATTTAATTTTAGGGATCTGTAGACGTTAAGGATGATGTGGTAACGATGAATAGTATGGGTCTTTGGAGGAGTTTTTGCATTAGGTGGGATGAAGTTGTGTTATTGTATAACCTATACTTTTGTAATTTGAGATTTTCTTTTTTCCCAGGTTATTTTCACTTTTTGACTGACAACTACCAAACTGTCACTTTTGATGATGAATAATTTTGATATAGATGAAAGAGAGACTTTTTGTATGGTTTTTGTACGGTTTGTTTCACTATTTTATCAATCTTACATCTCATTCTCTAAGATTAATACAAAGTAGGCTACAACATGGAACTTAGTTTTCAAAATCCTATCTACAGATTACTTCCAAACTTTAATTACCTTGTGAAAATTGGCAAGTAAAAAAATATAATTGTTGTTTATAATACAAGCAAAGCAAGTTTTAATACATAAATATTTGTTCATAGACTGCACCATATTTTATTTTTACTCTTTTACTGTCAAATAGCAAACTGGCAGTTCTGTTAAGGAATATGTTTGGTTAGTTGTGAGGATGGGTAAGTGAGAAAGTACTTGCAGTGTTTTTGGTTACAACCGTTTTGATAAAATTTTGTTAAATGTATCCGTTAAGGACCTAAATAAAATGTATTATTTGGTAGGCTATTTCTGGAAAAACATCTGATTTGGAGTATTCAATTTACTTATTACTATAATTTGTTTTTACATGTAGCTGGTGTTAGGAATTAGGATAATTTTAGTTAGGAATATAGTCTAAGTTCTTTTTAGGAACACAGTATGACAACAATTATTGTGACAGACCTGAAAAAATGATGAAATTGCTTACCTTGCAAGCAAGGCAGACGTCATTGATGCTACAAACACATATAAACCCTTGGGTGGGAGAAAGCTTTTTCAGTGGGCCAAGATTAATCGAGGGAAGTGCTGCAGGAATTTTTGAAGATAGCCAGACGGACTTGGCGAGCAAGAGAATCCTGGGAGCATAATTCTGGAAGATAGCCAGACGGACTTGGCGTATACGAGCTACCTAGGAGTTTTGAGACTTTAGATGAGCATCCATGAATGGCAAGCAGGGTGAGCAAACTTCGTGTCTAAACCTTGTAATTATTTCAGACACAAGTAATAATAAAATATAACGTAGAATCAGATCTGTGAGTCACAATAATTAGAGTCATTCTGGATTAATAGTAGTAATAAAGATATTGTATTATTATAATAAGATAGGAGATAGTCATTGTTAATAAAAATTAATTAGTATACTGAACCACTGATTTGATGATAATTTAATTGAAAATAAGAACCCAGGCATAGCTTAGAGACCCAATCATAACACTGGGCATACTGGTTTCATGTAGCTGTTCTCACGGGAACTTTATTGAAACTCAACTTTAAGAACATCGACGACTGCTGTATAAGAGACACATAAAATAAACCTAGTTTCCAGGAAGTCAACTTCCGGGTAATTACAGAACAGACATTCTAATGTGTATTTCGAGACATCTACAATATCCTATAAAAGGGTGATTTTTTATATTTTGAGCTGTCCTCAGAACGATATCACCACATAAAAAAAAAACAAAAACAGAACAATGAGGTGGAAATACGGGGTAGGGGATGTAGGACGAGGGGTAGAGGTGAGTATCGGAGTCAGTTCATTATGTAAAGAAAGAATTGAAAAAGTCTACAGTGCAGTTAAAGCACGGTCAAAACATTCCAACGTTTCACTTGGCAACAGCGCACGGATGGATTGTGGTGGGGATACACACAGTCCATGTACCTGTACATAACTATGGAAACTCTAATACACTTTGTGCATACCACAAAACAGTGGAAAGTTTCCACAATTTCAAGTACGATTGTTATAGGTTAATTTGGTGTGTAAAAAAACAAAGTTTATTTCCAAACTGGTGTTGTCATGGGCTATCTCCCACTGTACATAACTCCGATGTTTCCACTATTGGCTGTTTTCCACAATGCGGCAGATACCTGTATGTGTGTGTGTGTGTGTGTGTGTGTGTGTGTGTGTGCGTGCGTGTGTGCAATTGTGACAATATTTGTATCTTCTGTAAATTATTGAAAAATATTCAATGTTCTTCAAACTAGGTGTAAAATTCCACATCATAAGATCTCTAATACATAATGTTTCGAGAGTATAGTTAATTCTTGTTATCAAGTTTAAAATCTAGAGCACAAAAGGGAAAAACACTAAGTAAAATAGCCTGGTAGCCTTGGGCCATGTTGGAAACTAAAACTAATTCTATAGCCTAAGAACTCGAGCTTAAAACTAGATCTGAGCAGTAAAAATTAAGACAAAATACAAATTATTTACAACTTTCAGAATGATAGCTTTGTAGTTTTTATTTCATCAAAAGGAATATTTTTATTTACAGTAGAACCCCTCAAACTCGACACAATGTGGACTTTAAGGTTGTCGAGTTTGGGGGTTGTCGAGTTTTAGGGAACTTTGGTATTTAATGGTTAGGTTTGCAACAAATACTCAAAATTATTTTAAATAACTGTACATTTATTGATTATCAATGATTAAACGTTTATTGCAAAAAAGTCCCTGCCTGACAACAAAAAAATTGTGTGTTCAATCACACATTAAAATTAAATTTATCGATCGGTCAAATGAGATTTAAAAAGTGTTGGCCTTGTACAATAGGTTTAGTAAACTAAAAAGACCTATCCTAATATGCTGTAATAAAATTTACAGTTAAGTCTACAGTAAAAAAACAGACAGTCCATTAAATATTTTTAAAGTTTAAAACAATTTTATATATATAAAAAAAAAAAAATACATTAGAGCAAAGTTAGCATTGTTTGAAAAAACGTTTGATTGATCTTTGTTTTTCATTTTCGACTGGACGTCTGGCAGCTTCATCTCGAAGTCGCCGAAGAAAAAGAATGTCCATACCAAACACAGTCCAATACAAATGCTATAAATTGAACTGCTGATCGCATATAATTAAGAGTCGGATCATTTTTCTCACATGGTAAGACCTTTATTACAAAACTTGAATCATAGTTCTACGACGCTCCGTTGAATTGTTATGACAAAAGACTTGCCGCTTACTTTAATGGAATCGGTGCTAATGACCGGTAGCATCCGGGTGGTTAGGCGCTTGGGTTCACAACAATATGAATGTTTTGACAACAAATGTTTAGGGCTGTCCTGGTCTACCTGGACCCTTTATCTTTAACTTTGGCTTCTACTATACAGTAGGATTAGAAAGTGGCTAGACAAAGGAGCATCCCTCACAGCTGTATAAACAAAAGTAACAAGCCTCAACCTCCGGGCATCTGGCAGGCGCATGTGGCGTAAAACAATGCAGTGAATGACCTTGGAAATCCCATGCTCCTTGTCACTGGCCCTGTCGAGTTTGACGGAATGTCGAGTTTGAGGGGGTCGAGTTTGAGGGGTTCTACTGTATTATCAAAAAACAATATTAAAACATCTTGAAAAAAAAAGACACATTTCTTAGTTTTTGAAAAATTAAATAAATAATAGATAAAATAATACTTCCACACATACCACTGTCATTCCAGGGTTTATGTGTATGTAGCAACTATGAATGATGACTTAGTCATTGAATCGTCTTGTATTTGTATACTGCACAAATAGTGTTTTTTTTTTTTTTTTTTTTTTTTTTTTTTTTTTTTTTTTTTTTTTTTTTTTTCATTCGGTTAGATTAAATACAGTTCAGTACATTTTTCTTCTGGCTTTAATTTTTATAACAAATTTATCAGATGTCTCCAAACTACAGAAATGTAACACTTGTCTGAAGGTAATTTTCTAGACTTTGTCAAGTCTGTTTTGCCCAATTGCTTGTTGTATAGTATTATAGATTTTGGCCTACCAAGTAACAGGGATTATATAATCAATGGTATATGAACTTGGGCCACAATTTACACATTTCACATAATATATAAAACATACTGATGTTTATATTTAATAGTATAACAAATCAAAAATTATTATTCATTTAGAAAACTCACTGCCAACAGTAAAACTGTGGCCTGGGGTTTCCACTGCTTCACTTTAACACATTTTATTCCCCCCTCTCAAAAAAAAATCTTAAAAAAAAGTAGATATTACATACAATGATTTATGTGATTTAAAAGCATATAGCTTCATAAACAACATAGTAAAATTTGTATTGGAAATAAATTAGTTAATAAGGAAGTTATGATTATTTTTGTAAAACCCTAGAATATAGATTAAATTTACTTAAGTTTTTTTCAGTAAGCCATATAAATATGTTGCAGTCTCACTTAGAAAAACTATTTAAATTTCAGATTTGACGAAGACAAAGTATGAAATTAATGGCAATATTAATAATTTTGTTCCAGCTTGGAACTACTGCAGTTGTTTCAATAACAAAATCTGTGATAACATTAGGTCAAACTGTACTTTTACCTCTAATATTAGGACAAGCAGTTCAGTATTTTGATTGTATTGCTAGACCACTCCATAAATTACCACTTTCAGGATTTGGTCAATTTGCCTTGCTGTTTATTATCTTTACTGCATTCTGTGATTCTTTTACAACCCATGATGCACCGATGAATGCATCTGATATTATCATTACATTCGTATTAGGTAAGTGAAAAAAATTCTAGTACATTATTTGATTCTTAAAACACAAGTATTATGTGACATATTTAAACAACTTCTGATACCAAATGTAAGATAGCAGCAGGTGATAAATTTACACTGAATTGTTTTACAATACTAGATAGTATGTTTACACTACTTGTTTTAATCATAAGACACAGCCAACAACAATGACTATTACAACCAAAAACAAAAACAATAGCAATTCAAATGACTCATTGTTAATTCTTGAAATAAATACTTACCCCTCCATCTGGCAGATGTTAATTTGTTTTTAAAATTCTTCGTTTGTTTAAAAATTAATAAAATATATTGTTTTTATACAAAACCTAACTTATAAGACATCATTTTTCTCAGAAAGATGCATAGAATTCATCTATGTAATAATAAAAAAAATTTTTTGAAACAGTTTTGGAGTAAGTATGTTACATGTCAAAAACGAAGTTATCATTTTTCAGGAAAAACTTGTATCATCCAAAATCAAAAGCTTATCACCTTTTTATAAGATATACAAAAGTTTTATGTAATATTTATTAATATATTTAGGAAAAAAAATTGTTACATTTTCAAAATTAAAAAAAAAAAATTATAGAAAATTGTAAATTAGTCATTTGTTTTTCAAAAAAATACTAAAAATAGTAATATATATTTTATACAAAAGTTCTATATATCATTATATTCAGAAAAATTCATATAATTTAGCTGTGTAGTGAAAAAAAAAGTTAGATGTAAAATATTTGGAGTTTTTATGTGAAATACCAAAAAATCCGAGAGTAACGCAGGCAAGAATTTCACAGAAATGGTAATGTAAACCATACAAAAATATTTTTTTGAATTTCTTCAAGTATTACTAGAGATTTGTCATATATTTGTGAATATATTTAGGGGGGAAAAAATTTGTTACATTTTCAAGATAAAAAACCATTTTTTACGAAAAAAGTTAAAATGGTCTTTTTTTTTCAAAAATTTACCAAAAATAGTAATATATATTTTATACAAAAGTTCTATATATCATTATATTCAGAAAGGTGCATAGAATTTAGGTGTGTAGTGAAACAAATGTTAGATGTAAAACATTTGGAGTTTTTTGATGAAATACCAAAAAATCTGAGAGTACCAGAGAGAATAATTTCACAGTAATGGTAATCTACACCATACAAATAGAGTTTTTGAATTTTTTTCATCGATTACTGAGATTTGTAATATATTTGTGAATATATTTAGGGGAAAAAAATAATAATTTGTTACATTTTCAAAATAAAAATAACGATTTCCCCTAAAAAGTGATATTCTGACGAGTGAGGTTAGGTTTGACACCTCGACAATTTAGGCGTAATTAGTAACTTTCTAAAGCTAGGCCTAAGACAAAATCATTAGATTTCACTAAAACAATATACTTTACAAAGAATAACACACATATTCACTTGTATAATCAAATAAAACACTCAATATAAGAAAATTTGCTTATAACCTAAATTTACAAAATACGTCTTAGGTTATCCCAAATATAAACTGTTCACAAACTAGAAATTCACTCAAAAACATAAACTTTAGAAATAAAAACACATATATTGTAACTTGTATACACAATTTATATACAATTTGTATACACAAACCTTCAAAATAACAGAAATAATAAAAGTATTACACAAATGCCACACCCTTTTGCGTGTATTTTATTTCACGGCATCGCGTAAGATAGCCGATGTTTAGTCTTGAAAAAGAGCAACTGAAAATAACTGTACGGTATGTCAAGTGGTACCAACTTATAGAATGAAATTTCCTCTACAACTTACTATAAAGAACGAATACAAAATATCAATAGCAAAATGGCTTACGTCATTTCGTAAACTGCACCGAATGCCAATTGAATTTCGTGCTGTCAAGTTTCTACTATCGTCTAATAGAAATATCTCTCGATCTGTGAGACGCAGAAAAATTTGTAATCTACGGTTAGAAAGAGAAACATGTGATCTATAGAACAGTGTTTTGGTAGACTTATTTGACAGATAAATAGAGATGTAATCATATAGGGAAAAATGCCGTCACATTTACTAAAAACCGCAGAGTTGAAATTTACGATTTTACGCATAAAAAATATGCGAACTTCACCAATGTTTGGAATATTATTTATAAAGTTTTGTGGTATTTTTTTTTTGCATGATTATGCATCTACGGAACATTACTTTTCCAACGGTATTTTATTTTTTGCGATAGGACAATTCTAAGTGGGCGTAATGTTGAATTGCAAAATACGTGTTTTAGAGTCGGTGAACTAAAACCATATGTCTCATACCAACCCGCCAGCGGGTTGTTCGCCATGTCAAGGGTTAACTAAAAATGTACTCATGTTGATACACCATTATTTACAGATTACACAATTGAAATAAATAAGGACCCTTGCAGCACATGTTGGCTGTATCATACTCCTAATTAAACTAACTCTTGTTTTCCAGGCACCTCTCCAGAGGGTTGCATGTTTATTCTTAAAAATTAGCACATTCCAATCTGTATATTTATGTGTAGGTAGGGACCAGAATTTCAACGATTGTGCAGCAATTTTGGTTTGAATGAATTATAAAAATATATAAACTTGCTATGTCACAATTAACTCTGTGGTACCCACATTTCATGCAGTTATCATGAGTTGCATAGTCACAGGCGTTTATCAAACATTAAGGGGAAACTATATTCCCCTCTCCTTCCAAAAGGGAGGAATGCGCAGCACAGGCTTACATCGGGACACTTAGTGCGCGCCCTTGAATAGGGATAGTCGATTAGCTGTGCGATCTCAATTCAACATATGGTTTAATATTATAGTAATGACCACCTAGTCCAATTTGGTAAATGGGTCGGGCGACCCCTAGTGAATTCCCCGGATGTGCACCCTAAAATAATTTTAAAAAATTTCGTAAGAAAAACCAACGAGGTGGTCGGTTATCTATCTATATATATATATAGTTTAATTAGTTAATAGTTAAAAATTTAGGGACTTGTCAAAAAATGGCTGGTCAAGTGGGACGAATGAGTAAGGTCGGGCAGGTCGAAAAATGGTAGAATCTATGGTCCTCGTCTCAATTAATTCCCCATTATTCCTAACTCTCCCCAATGAGCCCCGAGGCTGCATTGTTGTTTTTTAACGAGCATCAAATCACCCCCACAACTCCTTGTTTTGAAAACTAAACCTTATAAATTAAGGCCATATACTCACCTCATAAGAAATAAGGTCCCAACCAATTCAAATGCCCTTAAATGTTGGGAAATCAAATAAACAGTTTTGGCTCATAGCATTTACATTTACATTTATAATTTATAACTACTAATATTGTATTATGTATTTAAAATTTACTCTGACAAAAATATTCTAGAAAGAAAATTTGGTTTTAATTAATTAGTTACAAAGAATTTAGGGCTACCGTATATATATATATATATATATATATATATATATATATATATATATAAGAAGCAAGATAAGGTTAGATTTTGTATGGACAGGAGACAGGCTTACCTTGGAAAATGGTCCTTGGCATTACCTAATAGTACATAAGTAAGACAACACACACAAAAACACTATAGTTTTGAAATATTTCGTAAACACTGCTCACTTTCTCAATCAGTAGAGTTAAGAAGAAGACTGAAGACTGAGTGTTGAACCACAGATTTTTTTTTTTTTTTTTTTTTTTTTTTTTTTTTTTTTTGTAAAGCCTGTTGGGAAAGGGAAAAGGATAAAGGACGATTCATCTAAGGTTAAGATTAGGGGGTTCTCTTGATTTTGTGACCCATTGATGAGACACTTCCCATCTTCTTAGTTCTGAGGGGTTACATTCTGAAAGAAGTGATTTTATGATTTTTGTTGTGAAGCATTCATCAAAAGTGACAACGTTGTGGATTGCTGCATGTTGTGCAGTTGGTTTCTCCAAATCCATGATTTTCACGTCATGTCTGTGGCCATTCATCCTGGTGCTTAAGTTGTCAGTGGTTAGGCCAATATATTGAGCTGGGCAAAACCTGCACTGTAGTGGTAGATAACATTTTTCATTGTACATGTGTGATGATCTTTAATTTTTAATTATTTTTTACTAGAGGAACTATTGAAGTTGTTGGGATGGGAGATGTATTTTGCATGTTTTGCATCTAGGCCTATTGCATGGAAAAGAACCGTGGGGAAGGTTAGGTTGTTTAGGTGTGTTGGGATCGGGGAACTTGGGGTGAACTTACATGCGTTTCAGATTTGTGGGCTGCCTAAACAAGACTCTGGGAGGTTCTCTGAGAAGAATCTTGGTATGGTTGGAAGCTTGTAGAATTTTGAAGCCTTCCTTTAGTATATTGTTTAATCTCTGTAGGCCTGGGTGATAATCGGTAACCAGGGATATGGACAGGTTATCTTTTTTCTTCTTGGGTGTGATATCTGTGTTTTGTGCCAAATGAATCTGATTCCTAACCAGTTTCCCAGGATAACCCCTTTTTACAAATGCGGATATTTTTTTTTGTTAAATTCAATTAGTTCACTTTCTTCGGACATATCCTTTTGGCTCTGATTGTCTGGCTATAGGGAATGGCCAGACAATTTAAATAATTTAAATCATTTATTTATATTATTACTGTCTAAACTGTAAGATGAAAGCATTTTGAAAGCAAAATGAAAGCATTTAAAATCTGTTATTTGACAAGTATTGGTGTTGCGGTCGTGGTCCTACATTGCTTTTGTAAACGAGCCAAGCATTTACAATGCAGGTGCCAAATAGTAAATGTACTGCAACTTTATGATACCATCTTAGTGTCTTTCATAGTGCTGAGTTGTACGATGACATTTAATCAGCAACATCGATACCGGATTTTTGCTCATTGTACTTTGTTATTACAAGAGGCTTGAAAATGACATTTACTCTTCGATCCCGCTTTCCAGTTTGAACCATGTCGACTTGATGTTTACGTGCAGTTACTCAACGCGTTTCCCACCACTGAGTCATTTGTTACCAACATCACAGACCAAAATTATCCTAGGAAATCGATCAAAAGTGCGGTCGGCCAATCGGTCGACACGTCGAATTCCAAACAAAATATGCTATCCAAAATAACATATGCTATCGGCCGATCATTTTTTTGAATGTTTTGTAAAACAATTTCTCAAAAAGTCAGTTCTCCATATAACCATAAGACCACATATATACAGGTTATGTTATAAAAATTGTTTATTTAAGTTGGCACTGTATGATAAAAGTGGCACAACTGGTTTGGCACTTAACGTGTTAATTTGGACATCAGGACAGTTATGCCTAGATGATGTCTTAGAAAGTCTTTCAAAATTTTCTATCCTAAATTTCACCTGGACTGTGTCTACTTCCCAAGTTACCCTTTCTGGACGTCAATGTAAAACTAAAGGACGGTAAAATACAAACTGGCATCCATGTTAAACCAACAAAACACCTACAATATCTGTGTGTTTTCTTACTTATGTACTATTAGGTAATACCATGGACCATTTTCCAAGGTAAACCTGTCTCCTCTTCATACAAAATCTAACCAATCTAATAGGCTATGTGCCCTATTAAATTCTAACCTATATAAGAAGTTATGTATGTAAAAGTAGCTTTAAAGCTAGATATTTATATATTCTCTGTTTGAAGTTATTTGTTAATGATGGAAGTTCAATTTTATTATTATACATTTTTCGGACATTTGCCATCATTTGTGTGTTAAAAATCAAAACATGACGTTTCGGGAATAAGAATCAATTCCCGTTATCAAGTGACTAAAAACTAAAGAAACATGAAAAGGAACTAAGCCTATGTAAGAAGTAAAATTAAATAAGAATACCACAAACCTTAATATCTAAGCATGCATCTCAGAGCTAAAAACTGAGAAGTCAAAAGACACAATCACGGTAACACACAACTAATGTCAAATACGTGTTGTTGTATCAAAGATACAGCAACAAGTGACGTGGTCCAGAAGGTGTGACAAACTATTAGGGGAGTGGCCTATTGTTAGTTGTATTAAGCTTCCTAGCTCGAGAGCGGGTTACAACCCCTTGTGGCGATTTAACAGGTAAAATTTCAGCTTGTTTATTAGTTGTAGGGGTATTATAATCAAATTTTAGTTCTTTTTTTAATAATGGGAGCCATAATGGCCTTACTTCTATACTTGATTGGGTGATAGGATTGTCTGTTAGTTTTATATATGAGGCTTCAATTATTTTACGTTTGTATAAGTTACTTTCCCGGTGTATGATTTTTACCTCTTCCCAATTAAATTTGTAATTTTCTGACCATATATGTTCTGCAGTTTTCGATTTATCGACTAGGCCTAACCGCACATTGTTTTTATGTTCTTTTATTCTAATGTTTAATGGTCTTTTTGTCTCGCCAATATATTGTCTATCACACTCACATTTGATACTGTAAATACAGTTTTTAGTATCCTGCATGCCATTTTTAGGTTTAGTTTGGACGAGATGTTGCCTTATGGTGTTTAATGTTTTAAAAGCGGTACAAATTTTATATTTTCTGGCTACGCGTCTAACTTTTTCCTATAATACCTTCACATAAGGGATTGTCATGCATGCTAGTGGTTTATTTTCATCTTTAGACTCATTGTTTTTATTATTTTTCGCTCTTTTACATATGGAAAGAATGGAGAGAGGATATCCTTTAGAACTTAAATCCTGCTCGATACGTGTTAGTTCCAAGTTTAGACTGTTTTTATCAGAACAAATATTATAAGCTCTGTCAAGTAAGGAATGAACAATTCCTTCTTTGACGGACATGGGATGGTTAGAACTGTAATTTAAATAACGACCGGTGTGTGTTTTTTTCTATAAACTGAAGTTTTTAGGATACCCCTATCTCTCTCAACACACACATCTAGAAAGGGTAGTTTATTGTTTACTTCATTTTCCATGGTTAAGGAAATGGAATCAGAAGTGTTGTTCATTAGAGCAAAAAAATATTCTAATTTATTACTACCATGAGGCTATATAACAAATGTATCGTCCACATATCTGAGCCATATTTTCTGTATAAATTCGGAAGAATCAATAACTTTCTTTTCGAATTCCTCCATAAAAATATTGGCAAAAACAGGACTAAGTGGACTACCCATTGCCATACCGTCATCCTGGCAATATACTTTATTATTAACTTGGAAATAATTGCATTCTGTACAAAGTTTAAGGAGTTCCATTATGGCACCAACGGGAAGGTTAGTTCGTTCTTTTAGGCTGTTGTCTTTTAAAAGCCTATGCTCAATTATGTTAAGGGTTTCTTGTACGGGTACATTGGTGAAAAGACTTTCTACATCAAAACTGACTAATCTATCTTCCTCATTTAGTTTTATATCTTTACATAATTCTACGAATTGTTTAGAGTTTTTTACAAACGCATCATTTTTCACTACTAGTGGATTAATTATGTGCAAAAGGTATTTGGATAGTGCCCTGCATGGGGAACCACGGGAACTAACACTAGGTCTTAGAGGGATGTTAGATTTGTGTATTTTAGGTAAGCCATACATATGGGGGAGTTTAGAATAATGCTGTGTTAGTGAAGTAAGAAGTTGATCAGAGAAAAAAGCCTTGTACTTCCTGAGAGGGCTAGCAACTTTGTTCTCGAAACCAGTTGTGGGGTCTTTATTGAGTAAGGTGTATTTACCAGCATTGAGAGTTTCAATAATTTTATTGTCATAGACGTCCGCGTCTAGAACCACAGTGACATTACCTTTATCCGCGGGTAAGATTTTCACTGATTTATCGCGTTTTAATTTAGACATGGCCTTTAATTCTTCATTATTTACGTTTGATTTGGGAATTTTAGTGTTTTTGAGTAGAATGCTGGCTTCACATCTGAATTGCTCAGCTTGTTCCGGCGATAACTTAGGAACAGCAGATTCAATTCCGGTCATAAACTCCAACAAACCTACTGTTTTAGGGATTATAGAGAAGTTTAGGCCTTTGGATAAGATTTCCTTTTCTTGATTATTAAGGGGTCTAGAAGAAAGAATTTAAAGCATCATCAGACTTATTAGAAGAATTTTGTATAGCAGTTTTGTTTTCTGGGATTTTTGATTTGAGATGAGAAAATTTGTTTATTTGTTTAGATTTAGTGTGTTCTAATTCTTTGTTAAATTTGTTTTTGATGCTCTTATAAATGTTGTCAAATTCTGAATTTAGCAGAGGTGAAAGTTCTTGAATAGATTTATTAATTTTATTTGTGATGTTGAACTTTTCAAGGCGATGGAATCGTATCCGTTCATTAATCAGACTTTTACTGGTAGCTAACATTATTTTACTGGCTTTTTTACTATAGGAAGGGGATTTAACAATCAAACCGGTAGGTATTATGCTCTCTTTTTTACACCTAATTAAAAATGTCAAGTGATTGGTATGTTTGGCTAGTTTTATATGGAATTTTTCTAGAAGACGGATTTTTTGATTAGTTCCGGGTCCGTACCGTGAATCTATTCTCTGTTTGAAGTTATTTGTTAATGATGGAAGTTCAATTTTATTATTATACATTTTTCGGACTTTTGCCATCATTTGTGTCCGAAAACATCATAACACACAAATGATGGCAAATGTCCGAAAAATGTATAATAATAAATAATATTTATATAGTTATAAAATAATATTGTCTTTATATTTTCATGGGTTGACAATCTTTCATATATTTTGTACTTATTGTATTTGGCACGAATGGAAATTGACAGGGTGTGTTAGAATTCAATTCCACAAAAACACTAATAAAATGCCATAAAATGTGCTTATCACTATTAAAATAAAGAATTTAAAACCAATGTATCAAAAACTGATTTTATGATATAAAATAGAATTTCTTTTAAGTCGAAACACATTAAAACTAATAAACATAATATCATTTATATTTTATGCAATTCACACATATATACAGGGTGAGGCAGACCACCCGTGCAGTATTTATAGCTGTCTTACTAACTTACTTAAACACTTTTTCTTTCTCATTTCCTCCTAATTTGGCCTCACAGAATCCAATAAAATTATTTTAAATTTTGAAAAAAGACCCAAAAGGGCCCAATTTGTGGGCTAGGGGTGCTTTTTGAGAAATTTTCAAATGTAAACATGGGTTGTGTGATACATCAATTTAAAGGTCTAATTACCCTGAACATTTTGGCGCAAACAAAAAATCTTTAACCGTATGTATAGGGTGTACCAAAACGTTTTGAAATAGGACTTTAAAATAAAGTACCGTGTTACCCTACCTACAATACGGAAGAGCACCAGATTTTTTCAAAGCTTATTATTGAGCTATTCAATAAGGAAACGTGTGGTAGGAGCATTTTTCACTGGATTTTGTAAATTTTAAAAATGCTCAAACTTGATGAATACATAAAAGCCTAAAACTCAAAATTCTTAAATAACAACTTATAAATTTTTTTATATCAAATAAAAGGTCTTTTCAAAATGAACATTTTTTGTATTTGTTCTTTTTTTCTATCTCTTACTATTTTAAAATGGCAGCCGAAAAACTTGATTACGTATGTCAGTTCACAAAATGTAACAAATTATTTTTAAATGATATTAAATCAAACATTTTCCTACAATGTTTAATTAGCTTCATAGCTCTGAATGTCCTCTGAACTAGCCATAAAGTGAAGTAGCCTTTCTAGTGAAAGGTAAGATTATTCTGTAAGGTAATATATATTCTGTTTTTACAGTAATATAGTTCATTTATGAAAATAAAACGTTAGTTTATAAAAGTATTTCTCAAAGATAACAGTTGATGTAAGCTGACCGCCTATATTTGCAATATATTTTTATATCAAAAGCCCCAAAACCATCATCAAATATAAACAGCCTTGTCATAACAGGATATTGGATCAATTAATAATTATTTGTAATAATTTCGTAAAGAAAAATAAACTCCAAATTAATGGATTTAGGATGGTGTTGTATAAAAACTGTCATATAGGGCTTTCTTTCTTCAATTAACCATACAAAGTAGATTTAGGGACAATATTTTTTACATTACCTATTTTAAATAATGCCTTTCAATGGCTCTCTTATAGTAAGTGTGTGTTTGTCAATCATGATGTCTAGCTGGATCTACACCTTTCTTCATATAGTTTTGCGTTAGAACCCTCTTAGATGCTTCACAGTTAAGATTTTAAGATTAAATAAATGGTGTTGGGATTAGGCCCTAATACCACGGATTTTACAAAATATTATTCAACGGAGCCCTAAAGAAGCCTAAGTTAGCAGATTAGTCGCCTCAATAAAACAGATTATTATGCAGGAGATTATACTCCAAATAACTTTTTCCTCTTGCTATCTGAAGCCATACAATAATGTGGGTGGTGGTTTCATTCTCTATCCAGCAAAGTCTACACAAAGGGTCTCCAGCATCTTCCCCTATTCTTTATAAGTGCTTTCTAAGATCATAATGTCCCATTAAAAGATTTATGACCTTTCTCAACTGTCCCAGTGCAATTCAACCGTGTTTGGCAGACAGGACAAAGATCCAAGTCTTCTTCCTTTTAAATTGAGGTTTTCCCCAGTCAATATGGTCATCTCAGTTCACAGTACTATGATTGTGCTTTTTCTGAGCTTAGGTGTGATAATGTGCATAGCTGGCCTCTTGTATATCCTACTGAACAGTTCAGGTCCTATGAGTTTCACTGCTGACACATTGTTAGTCAGCAAATCTGCACATTCATTCCCAAATCCCAACATGTCCAGTAACTCAGTAAAATGTTATATTGTTGAGCCCCTGCCCCAGCCCAGCTGTGATGTGGTTCTGAAACAATTCTTAACTAACTTTGACCTGAATTCATTAAATCCAGAGCTTTCAAAGTCACCTGACACTGTTTTGAAATGCTTTTTCTTTATTTAAAAAAAGTTATATATGATTTTTTGTATGATTCAAAAATCTCCCATGAATGTTTGTGCTAACCATCTTTACTTTATGCCTCCCAAACTAATGAAGTTGGGTGAAGTGTAGGTAATATGGAAAATACAGAAGCCATCAACTGGGATCGAACCTGTATCTGTAACTTCTTGTAACCTGCATCAAAATAAATATACACTCTACAATCTTAGCTATGCTTCTTCTATTCTCATTATGAAATAAATATATTTTTTTGAAATAATAATACAAAAATATATTCTAAGCCTTGTAGAATTTTCTCCGACATTCCATTAAGGTTGTAATTTCTGACTGAAATATCATTGGGTACATTCCTATCGGGAGGACTTTCTATGTACAGGTCCGTCTCCTTGGTTTTCAGCTTCTGTTCCAACCTTTGTTTTAGAGCCATCTGTGAACCCTTCCAGCAAATGCTTGAATTAGGCCTTCCTTCATTTTAGCCATTCCTTAAGCTTGGATATTACAATTGTAAATGGTTTCGAGAAAAAATACTATACTTTCATATGGTCATAGATAATTTCCAATGGACAATCTCTCATGACCTAAGAAAGACCTGGTATTAAAAATGTTCACTTGTCTCTGTAAAAATAAGTCATATTTTATTTAATCTAAGTAATTTCACAAATGTGACAAAATTATGAATAAAGTATTGCTTAAATTAAACAGTGTGTCATCAATATATATTGTATAATTTGCAGTTGTGTTATTACAAATCGTTCTGCTGTATATCAGTTACCACTTGGCATGCCGTTTTAGTTATCTCTACCCCAGAGAAGACATTGTTGCCATTACGTTTTGCTCTACACACAAATCATTGACACTTGGTAAGTAGTTGTAATGCTATATACAAATTGAAACCATAGTTTCAAGTTTCATATCTTTATAAAAAATTATCATTAAAAAGAAAACATATGCATTATAGTTCATTGGGTTCATTAGACCCATCTTAACTGAAATAAATTTTCACATAATAGTTTATTGTTATGTTCTATAATAATTATACTTAATTATTTTCATAGCTATGAATTACTTGATCTTATTTTTTTTATTTATTAAAATTTTTTTTTTTAATTATTTAAAAAATTTTATTTTTTTTATAGAGGTTTGGCAAAATGCTATTATGCACTCGTCCCAAGGGGACTTATGAGTCGGACTCTCCGAATGGCCTACCGACTAAAACCTTCCTCTTTCCCAAGCATTATTCCACTCAGGTACCCCTCTCGCATTTCAACAGAGTGGTGCCTGCTTTTGTCCTGTTTAGGTCTCCTCTTCTGCTATTGTTATGGTTCTAGCTACCCTTCCTCCTTCTTACATCACAATACAGCCTCGATATACCTTGATATTGCTTCCCATTTCTCTCTGGATGTTAACATCATCTGCATAATGGACTCGGTTGTTAGGTCTCCTACCTTGTTCTTGATATCTCTCCTCTGTTGAGAAAAACGCTCACAATCAAAAAGCGTATGTTTCACGTCATCTCTGCCGTCTCTACACCTTATGCAGTTAGCTGATGTAACCTTCCCCATCTTTTTCAGGTACGAGCGAAAGTATTCGTGACCTGTTAGAAACTGAGTGGTGAAAAAAATTCACCTCCCCATGTCTTCGATTAAACCACTCTTTGACATCTTTTATAAGGTTCGCTGTCCACCGTCCCCGTAATTCCCTGTCCCAGCGGTGCTGCCACATGGTCAAAGTGTTCTCCCTTGCTCTTGTGCGAGCCTCTTGCTTGCTCATCATTCTATTGAGCTCATAAATGGTCTTCCGCTCCTGTGCTAGCAGATCTATTGGGATGAGACCAGCCACCACCAGGATTGCCGGCTCGGACACTGTACGGTAAGCACTGGTAATTCTTAGAGCTCCGATTCTCTGTATCAAGGTCAGTCTACATTGGTATTTCTTAGTTCTGATGGCGTCAGCCCATATTTCCGCCCCATAGAGCATTATGGACTGTGCTGTCATCCATAGGAGTCGCCGTTTACTCTCCCTTGGGCCCCCAATATTGGCCATTAGCTTCCACAACAAGGAGGTCACCGCCGTTGCTTTTACACAGGTCTTCCGCAGATGTTACCCAAAGTTCAATTTATTATCAAGTATAACACCTAGATATTTTGCCAATCTCTTGGCTGTAATAGTTTCTCGTTCAACTACCATAGTACTTGATCTTATTACTCTGTAGTGACGTTCAGTAGAAAAACAAAATGATTAAAATAAAAAATACTTCTTAAGTTGAGTGTTAGTGCTTACTATGTTTGTGCACTAAAAGACCTGATTACACTAAAAAAAATCTTGTCTATTTTGAAAAGCCTTATTCTTTAACAGTATTTTTGAGTAATTGATATCAAAATGGGAGCGTCATTCGAATACTTTGTTGTCTTTTTCTATTGAAATACAATTTCATTTCTTCATAATCATTATCTTTTGACATTTTCACCTTGACAAGTAGTCTGACACAACCTCTTCTATTCCTGACCACCATCTTCATATCTTCCTGAACTTGAACTTTCCATTTTGTTTGTGTCCTTCCCTTATGTTTTTCCCCTATTCTCTTTTAGCCATTCTAATTTCTTCCATCCTTATTACATGCTCTAACCTTTGGAAACATTTCCTCTTGGTTATTTTTTCAACAATTCAACCTTAAGCCTGCCCAAAGGTCTTCATTCCTTATTATATCCTTTCTGTAGCACATTTTCTATTGTTCTAAAAAAATATCACCTCTGTCACCTGCAAATCTATTAAGATATTTCTTCATCCATGTCAATGTCTCTTACCCATGAGTTAAATTGGTTGATAGTACACTTTCTACATTATTGTTTTGGCTCCTTTCTCTATGTTTCATCACCATATTATATCCTTTGCCATGTTCTAAAACTGGCCACTCTTCCATATAATTTGTCCTATCTCTCCTCTTGTATCTTACCATTAGTGGTGACCATTAGTGTCATTTTCCTTTTAGTTATTTCTTTCAATCCACCTTTAGCATACATCCACCATTTCTGTATGTTCTGTTTTAACACAAAAATTGCATCTATTGTCAATCTTCCTTCTCTCTGAAAGATTGTTCTTCAATAGCTATTTCCTTTACTCTTCTTTACATTTTTTTTTAGTACTAGTTTCTAGTAGATTTTTTGATAGCAACAGAAGCATAATTCCTCTATAGTTTTTATACTTTATGTATGTATCTTTAATCCACATTCTCTAATCTTCAGGTATCTTCTTTCCTTCCATAACACTCTATAAGAACAACTGCATTGTCACTGGTCATGTTGTTTTGATCTTTATTAAACAGAGATAAAAATTAAATATGTTACTTGCACGCCATGGAAAGATGGTTGGGAGTACTGCAGAATCAGAACAAACTGTTTAATAAAAACCTTCTATAATTACTGTGGTATTTTTCTGGTTCATTAATTGCTTTAAGTAAGAAATGGTGTGTTTTGATCTTGAGATTTTATTCTCTTCAACTTCTCTTTAGTTTTCTTATATTATAGATCAAGAGAATTAAAAAGTAGCTGTATTTTTGTTTTGAGACTAAACAGCATTTTTTTTTTTATAAATAGTATAAACATCTCAGGTCATAAGTCGAATTTTGATAGATTGTCGAATTCTAGTTTGTGAAAACAAATCTTAATAATGTGCCTTTCTTTGAGATATAGCATTAATGTGTTTTTGGCAAGACATAACTATTATCATGTTTATCGTTTATATGTAACATAAATAAATATTAATTACAAAATAAAATATTAATTTTCACATTTAATTAATTTATGTTTGCTGTTTAAATGTCATTAGATAAATATGGAGGGAGAGCGGTGTAGCTCAGTTGACACAGGTTCAAGCCCAGTTAATGGTATTGCATTTAGTTATTCCCCCATCTTCATTAGTCTGACTGGTATAAAGTAAATACATTAAACGAACAAAATATATAAGGATGAATGTTTTTATCATAAACTTTTATTATAGAAAATGTTGAGAGTTCTTACAAATTTAGAATTTGTCCAGGAATTGATTTGGGGGAAAAAATTTCAACTTTTGTATGAACCCAGATAGAATGAAGTTAAGAAATAATATTTATCTCTAATTTTCAATTTTTTTATAAAACTTCCTCTTTAAATGTATATGTTGGTTGTTCCACCAGGAGTGCCAATGCTGCGGATATTGTTCGCTGGTTATGCACATTTTTCACAAATTACACTTCCTCTTCTAGTCTATCATCCAACACAAATTGTATTGGGTGGATTCTTAGCTCCTATGCTCAAGCGGTGGGTCCACAGAAATAGGAGCAGGTTAGTAGAAACTTTCATATAACATTTATTTCATATGCACAGTAAACAAAATGTTAATTATCACTTTTGTTTTGTTTTATTGTATGAAGAATTCAAGACTGGTCAAGTGAATCTCAACTTTACAAATATGAAAACAGTCTTGGATTACATGAGAAGGTAAGGTACTAGAGTTCATTACATATCTTATTATTATATTTGGGGGAATTAAAGTCAACCGCCTCTTACTTATTCAGATGGTTTTTCCACCTAAATCAACTTATATACCAAAAACAAAACTTTCATTAATTGAAAAATCTAAAATTCCTTATTGTCTAAGATCTAAAGGACAAGTTTAAAATTTTTAATTCAGAGCGATCATGTGACATTGTTTTCTCTTACACATTCCATAAAGGCTTTAATTTTTGACTGAAACACCATTAGGTACATTCCTATCGGCAGAACATTCCTATGTCCAACGTCTCTCTCCTCAGATTATAACCTTTGTTTTAGAGCTATCTATGAACCATTCCAGCTAGTACATGGGTTACAATTGCTATGACTGCTTTTTCACAAATGATAGTGTATATCACAACTCAAAATTTGTTTACACTTATTAAAATAATTCTTTTTTTGCAATGATTTTGGTAAATTTATTGTTAATTTCAAAAGTACACTGCATAGAACTGGTTTTGATTATTAAAAACCAATCAAAATTCATGATAGGAGTTTAGTATATTGCAGTTTTATATTCAATATATTTTTAATGGAGTGTATGATTTATATACAGTTTTATCATTTGTTAATGTCTTTTTTGGAGGGATAGTGGAAAAGAGATTTTATACAGAGAAATTATCCTGGGCGGGATGGGTATACTTACTAAACCCAAAATTCCTTCTCTCTATCCAGGTTCTTCTCTTTGCGAAAATGTCAGGAAAGATCATCGCAAAATGGGGTTTCTTACTTTTCAAACATCCTTATAAATTTATAATCGACTAAAGATGTTCTGTATCTTGCTGTTTTTTCTTAATGTGTAGTCTCTTGTTTTGGTTCTCAAGATATTAACTATGAATTCTTTGATTAGACTCCAGTTTCCCTCGGGCTCAAACATATGCAAGACCGTATTGTGTGAAAATATTTACACTATCAAACTTTTCTTTAATGCTTGACTATCGGGAGTGTAATATTTTGCGCTACTCTGGTAATGAATATACTGATATAACATTATACTCTATTACTACTTACTTTTGTACCTCCATACTCATACTATTTCAATTCAAAAATAGAGCGCCAACATGAAATTGAGCACATGTACTTTAAAAAAAATAAAGTTAATCCCAGAGGGCGAATTATTTGGAAGAATGTACTTAAATTAAAACACAGTCGTGATATCTAAAATGCGTACATTTATTATTAGTTAGAACAGAAAAGTATTTATTATTTAACAACATTAATCCAATGTGAAATACATGTTCATAAATAAAACCAAATCAAAATCTTCATTAATAGTCTTAAAATACAACCCAATCAAAATAAATTTTCGTAAAATAGATTGGAAGTGTCATAAAACTTGACCAAATCAATATAATTATTCCATGTCCCTTTTTTTAACAGCTAACACAAATTTCCCAAAAAGCAATATATCTCAATTATTCCTTTAATTATTAATTTAATTAATGTTTCTAAATCAAAACATAAATTCATAAACATGTAGATCCTATAATGAATAATTCATTTCCAAGAATATATAGTTAATGTAAAACTTAGCATATTATATATCAAACATAATCACTGAATTTACCACTTCTAATGCAATTTAACCATTCCAAATTTAATGTTCTTTTACTTTGAATATTGAACTTGAATATTCTTTTAGAATAAGAACTTGTGCAATTATTCTAAGATTTAAAAATAATCATCTCCTAAACATTCGATAATCTGCCTTAACTTAAACAACTGCATTAGTTGGAGTTTTCTCGAGAAGAGTCTTTATCCCACCTCTGTCCAAGGCATGAATTTCGTACTTTTTCTACCAACTAGCTGACTTGTCATGACATCAGAAGGTTATTCCTTAGTCAACAGAAGTGATACCAAGGATTTAGTCTGAACAGTTTTGTCATATCTCTTTTCTAT
Organism: Aphrophora alni; assembly: GCA_963513935.1. Lineage (NCBI taxonomy): Eukaryota > Metazoa > Arthropoda > Insecta > Hemiptera > Aphrophoridae > Aphrophora > Aphrophora alni. The sequence continues at coordinate 37,017,620 of OY740765.1, read as the reverse complement.
GATTCGAACTAACAGGATTGTCTGATTGACAATATTACTCATTTTATATTTAACATCTTAAACCTAAAATTTTCTTATAGTTAGAAACATGTTCCTGACCATTTTTATGTAGCAATAATTAAATTATGTGACTTACATGTCACAAAAACCCATATATACCATACAAAGAATTTTTGTCAAGATATAAAAAAATTGAGTGATTAGTTGTAAAAAGTTGGTAAAAATATATATCAATTTCAAAAACGTTTTTAAAATTTAAAAAAATAATAAATTAAGAATGAAGCTTAAAAGTTAGGCTTATTAAAAAAAAAAATAATAATAACCAAAAATAATTATTTCGTTCTAAACCCAACTTGTAATAAACCATTATTTACAGAAAAGTATATTGATTTGAACTGTGAATTTCTAAATTTTCTATAATCATATATTTTAGAGTCAAGTAATAAAGAATGACAAAAATTGTCTTTACGTCACAAAAATTTGAACAAAATTATCACCTAGAAACTTCTATAAAATAGCAGAAAAATTTTGTTAGACTATATTCAAACCCTTACAATAGTTGAAGTATATGGTTGTGAAGATAAATCTGTATAAACAAAACATAACCTAAAACGCAATTAACTTGGCTCAGCACCATTATTCCTAGTGTTCAAAATGGCTCTCTAGGACAATGACAAAATGAAAAAGATTCTGTTTGGGAAGCCCGACTTTGAAGGTAGACAAGGCAAACAAAATATTTACACCACACAGATGTTCAATATATCAAACGACAGCTCTATACTTCATCTTTCCAACGATATATAAGCCATCAGAAAAATTGAAATATTAATAATTGATATTTGACATAGAGTGCGGTTGTCGCAAATGCCATTGGCATGAATCATATTGGCCATAACATTTTTAAATGTCTGTATCTCACTAATTATAGAGCAACGATAATTTGGAAGGAATCATCCAAAAAAAGAAAGAAAAATACTAGAAAATAGTGTAGATTTGGAGTGGTTTGACTGAAATGTGGACTTGTGACAAATAGACAAATATGACGTAATTTTTGTCTTCTGCTGTGACAACCATTGTTGTGTTTATTGCTAGCGACGAAATACAGTAACTTTATCAATTTATTAAATTATTTTTTATTGTGATTTAGGACTTTTGGGATAATAATTTGTATGTACAGATTGTCTTTAGAATGGTACATCGATTATTGCGAAAGGTCAATTTTTAGTTGGTGAAATGTTGAATTATAAAAAAGTGATCTTACATTGTCGATAGCCACTTCCAGGGTTAACTCTGGGCTGCCTGGCTACTTTAATCTCATGTCAAAAACTCCACCATTGATCTCTTCTAGCCAGACCTTCCACGCCCGGCTGATCACACATATAATTTTCTTTTTTTCTTCCCTGATTATTTAAAAGTTTTTCATCTCCCACTGTAAGGTATAGCCGGCATTTCCACAATTTTTTAGTTACTGGCATCCAGTCACATACCTAGACCTCCTGGCCTACTTATGATCTTTAGCAATAAACCTCTTTTATGCTCTTACTTTATCACTATTCCAATGAATTGCAATTTTACTTTTATATTATTCCTAACAAAATTAAAAGTAATATACAATACATTTTAAAAGTTTATCAATGTGTATGTGTTCAATTTTAATCAAATCAAGTTTAAAATTAAATTCATAATGTGTTATTTATATTGTTTTCTAACTTTATATCATGTTTTTTTTTTCAGCTCAATAATTTTAGACTGTTGCCAGGTTTAAGGCATGAAGATTTGGTATAACTTCATCTACCAGTGAATCTCTAGTCACTCAGCCAACACAATTCCCATTACAAATTAAAGTATTAGTTATCAGTATATGAAATTGAATTTCAGTTCCTCATACCAAGTAGTATATTGTAAAATAAAGATTATTATGTAACTAAAATTGGATGTTATAAAGACTGGAACATGTTATATATTATTGAACATTACAAAGGATTGCTCAAAGATTTTAGATAAAGATAGATTGTTCATATTATTTATATAGTTTATTCAAGCACATGAATGGAGTCATGAACATTCCAATGCATTTTTATATATATAACTTATTATTGGTTGTTATAGAGATTGAAACATGTGATTTCAATCTTAAGAATTCCAGTCTACTTATATAACTTATAACTGACTGTTATAAACACTGTATTATGTGCTTTTAGTCTTGAGCATTCCTTTTCCCTTTACATATAACTTATAATTACATGTGTATTCAGTCTTAGATATTGGACTACACTTACGTAACTTTAAATTTGATGTTATAGAGACTGAGACATGTGTTTTCAGTCTTTAAAATTTCAGTGCACTTATATATGTAAGTTATATTTGCTGTTATGGAAACTGGAACATGTGTTTCAATCTTTTAAATTTCAATGAACTTTTAAATATGTAAGTTATAATTTGCTGTTATAGTGGCAGGGCATGTGTTTTCATTCTTTAGAATTTCAGTGCACTTATATTTGCTGTTGTGGAAACTGGAACATGTATTTTCAGTCTTTAAAATTTCAGTTTACTTATATAATATGTAAATTATAATTTGCTTCTATAGAGACTGGGAGATGTGTTTTTAGTCCTTAGAACTTCAGTGAACAACGAACCACTTACCTGATTTTGATGAATCCTCTGCAGTAATAGCCTCTTTTGCTATTTTCTAATTAAATATAATGAGGTGAGGCTAGTTGCAGTAAGAACAACCTAGACAGCTGGAAGTATAGGTGTAAACTCCTCTTTTCTCTAGCCTGGTCTGGATGTCCATTCCACTAAGTACAGCAGCCCGAACTCAATGGAATCCCCCCCCTTTTAAATTTCAAAACCTTCCAGTAATTGTATTTATTTTTAATTTAACCGAATAGCTCCAACTTATCTTCCCTTCAATTAAATCTCTGGAGCATAGAATCTTATTTACAACTTATCTGAAAATTATTACTATAATATCTATAACTCTAATAAAAGGTGTGGATTTTGATGAAATTTATTTTCAAATAATATTATTTATTCTGTAAAATTTTGAATTTATTGATTTATGATCTCTACTCCTTTTGGATCCCATTGATTAAAACTGAACAACTGTGATTTTTTTCTTAAACACAATCTTAACCTATACAGACATAAAATTTCCTGAAACAAAACACATAGAATATACTCATACATTTTTTCACACTTGTTTTTTGTTTAACTCTACAACTGCCTACTATAAAGTTGGGGCATTTTGCTCCTTTTTTTAAAATAGTTTTTTAAATTCATAAACAATAGTAATATTATGCAAAATAGAACTGTTTTCAATATTAAAAGTAATAGCAGATATTTCTTGTTGAAACTCCATATTATAGGATTCAATAAAGCACTATAGCTAAAGTTTAAAAAATTTAATAACATAAATGAGCTACAATTGTTTCGCCTTGAGGCATCAGAGTTGCCCAAAGATACATACGAAGCAATACTAAAATTCAACTTGTTATATATAATTCTGAGAAAGGTACATAGAAACAAATGTTAGATATAAATGTTTTGGAATTAGTATGTTGGGAATCAAAAAATGTGCGATAAATGAAGTGAAAAGGCAACAGAAAAGCCTATTTATGAGAATAGAATAAAACTTCCAACAGATCTGAAATTCTACTTTACAGTGCTATAAAGATCGTAAAAAAAAAGTCGAAATATTATTAATTGATATTTAACATTTCCTAAACGTATCGAAAAGAAAACTAGATTCATTACAACTTTGTAGAATGTATATAGAGTGTTAAAAAAAAAACCTTTCAGGACTTTGGGGTATGATTCCTCTAACAAAAAGGAAGAAAAAGTTCATATGAAGGTATGTCTTACAACGTTTAGTTTTTCGTCTGTCTGTATGTGTTTTTTACTTAATAAGTTATATCATAGAACCTCTGAAGATATCAACTTTAAACTTGGTACATGTATTACATCTAATAAGACCCATTTTGGTATAAAATATCAAGTTTATACTTTTTACTATTTCAAAATGGCAGCCATTTTAAATTTCAAAATCCCTAAATTTTACAAAATATTTACAAGAGGCAAAAAAGTTGCTAAATTTTATCTCCTAAGTAATGCTCCATAAATTATTAAGATTCTATTATTATTAATTAAGTTTTTGGAATTTTATGGAAATGACTACATGCGAATTTTGTGGTAATAATGGCAAAATTACATGTTTCTAGTTCGAAAAATTGTTACTGTTAAGTTATTTTATAAATCAATCCTTAAAGTCCTTATGCCATTATTCATTAAGCAAAATTTTAGTCATTATTTGTATATTTTAAATTCTGTTCCTAACATTTATAGTAACGCGTTATGGTTGCTTGGGGTCAAACTAATTAATACCGGGATCAACCTACTCAACCTAACTAGTGAAATCGTGCTTGTAAGAGGTCTGAAATTCCTTATTTACCTCAGACCAACCACCAGTATAGGTTAATTATAACCTGTAGCTTGTAATAAGTTAATTATAATCAACTAAAAGTATTCCTCACAATCGGGAAAGTAACCAAGGTTGTCTAAGGCTGCCAGCCTGTTAAAACAAACCTTGTGATATATATATTTTCTGTAGTGATACACAATATTTCAGTCTTCTCGGTATTGCTGGGTACATCATTATCTTTAACCTTGCCCGACATAATAATTTAGATAAACCCATACCAACATTTAAAAACTAAATAAAATGAAAGGACTTGGTGGAGTCCATTCGAACTGTTCACACATCGCAGACCTCTCTGGAAACCTATCATATGTCATCTGGCAACTATTTCATACATCATAGGTTTTGCTGCCATCAGCTGAGAAAAAAACACTACATGTTGCGTTGTTAGTCACAACTCGATAGCAAGAAGATTATTCTAAAGTCTTTGCTACACGCTGGTGTATTGCAACCACGATTGGAAATCGAGGTTGCTCTCAGACTTGGACTGCAACAAAAAGGGACCCAAATCCGTAACCGTGATTGTCACATTTATAACTTATAATTTGCTGTTATTGAAACTGGGAAATTGTTTTCAGTCATTAGAATTTCTGTGCACTTATATGTAAGTTATATTTATTTAGTGTTATGAGACTAGGACGTATGTTTTCAGTCTTTAGAATTTTAATGAACTTAAATATGAGTAGCCCAGATGCAAAACATGCTATATGCATAATAACAATTTTGTTTGTTAAACTAGAATAAACCATTGAAAACTTACTCAAATGTGATAGAGGATGAATTTGTTTTTAAAAATGACAAAAAATGATTTCATTTTATGAAACAAAGTTCTATAATCTTGTAATAGTAGTAGATAAGTTATATTGGTATTTAATTTTTACATAACAGGTTTTTGCAACCCTATAGGCTGTCATTTATATTTTCTCCTAGGTTGCAAAACCATATTTATTGTTGCTATTTATCTAGCACAGGTTATTGAATAAGATTACAAAACAATTAAATAACTTGTTTAAATTCATCTTTTTATTAATACATATCAGAAAAATACACAGACAATTTAAAAAAAATTCTATTTCAGTTTCATCATCTTCCATAAAATAAATCAAAATCCATAGACTCATCAATGTCTGCTTCATAATCTGCAACTTCAGGCGTAGAATCCTGTTCTCTAAAAACTTCAGTGTAGAACTTGAGTTTGTGGTTGATGCCCCATGCTTCTCCAAAGTGAAGGGCAAGAAGTCTTTGGACATCCTCAATCTTAGCTAACATTCCTTTTAGAATATCTGGAATGTGACCATTCTTGATATTTCTTCCTTACACAAGCTTTTTGGTTCACAACTTTCAAAGTTATAAAATGGCTCTCATTGAACTAAAGGTAATTTGCCAATCTTACTTTTAATTATGATCATTTTCTTAGATTTCTTGAATTGAAAATTCCATTGTTCAGGTTTTTTTATGACATTTTCTGAATACATGTTCCAGTCTTTAACAGTACAGTCTTCTCTAAGGTGTGTTATGGCTCTAAATTTTGTAACAATATTTAGATACTCCTCTGGGTTTTCAATTATACTTTTACCAAATACCCTGTCTGGAGGTTTAAACAAAGCAGAACAGCGAACCTAATAGTTTAAAATAGTTTATTTCAATCATATAGAGTGTACTCCTGATTATCAACGAGTGGTTTATTCGCGAAGCGGATTATTTGCGAGTCTTGCGGAACAAATAAGTAAAAAAAAAATTACAGTTCTCTTTACTTGTTTAGTATGGGTAACAACCAGTAAAACTACGATAACGAAGTTGAGCAGTAGAGATAAGCTTACTGTCTAAAGTGGTTGGACTGTGAATCTAATGAGCCCGGATTCGAGCGACTGATGGATGAAGAAATAGCAGACAAAGCAAGAGGGACGAACAAAGTATAAGTGGAGAGGAAGAAGGAACGAACGGGCATGCGTGATTGACAAACAAAATGGCTTTGCAACATATCAATGGACTGCTCCAGTATTTAGAGGAACAAGACGACAAATCTCAGTTAGCTGAAAAACCGATACTAAGAAAAGTTCAGTTAAGGATCAAGAGACGGTGTTTTCTCACCAAGAAACAAAAAAACAATGTTTGATTTTTTGAAAAACCATCAGGTAATTAAAACTGCAGTACTATACTAGCGTAGCATAATTAAAATTGCATTACTGTACTAGCGTAGCGTAATGTGTTTCCTGTATTGTTCTTTTGTTTTACTACAAGAACTTATCGTTTATTACACTTTTTTATTTAATATAAAATATTTTTACTGTATGCAGTTTATAGGTTTGTACTGTGTATTATGTAAAGTATATTAAAGTCTATTTATGTCAAAACTATTTTTTTATTACAGTATTTATCGTTATTTTTAGCATTCTTGTAGATTATCCACGATTTTCGTTATTCACGATGTTTGTGCCACCCAATTTCGCAGATAATCTGTAGACTGTACATTAAAATAAACTATTTTTTAGTATTTGAAGGCAGCCCAGTACCGTTCTTATACAGATTAAAATAGTAGAATTTTTAGTACGTAAACATTGATTTCTGAACTTAGTTGGTTTTACAACACTGTATACAACAGGTTTTGCAACAAGTATGGATTAACAAAAATTGTTTATGCTTGGTTTTGTAACCTAAATCATAGTTAGATTTCAAGATAAGCTCGCAAAGAAACTAGTGATACCAAAATATAATTTTTGAAATTTTATGGATATAGCAGGTTTAGCATCTGGGTTACTCATATGTAAATTATAATTTGCTGTTATGGACTCTACGACAAGAGTTTTCAGTCTTTAGAATTTCAGTGCACTTGTATATAATATAATGTATAATTTGACGTTATTGAAATTCAGTCTTTAGAATTTCAGTGCACTTATATAAGTAAGTTATAATTTCCTGTTATGGAGACTGTGAAAGTGATTTCAGTTTTGAGCTTCCTAGTGCAATTTATATATAACTTTAAATTGAACACTGGAAAATATCATTTCAATGTTGGGCTTTCTAATGGATTTTATACATAACTTACAATTGGCTGTTATAGAGACTGGAACATGTGGTTTAAGTGTTTGGGCATTCCAGTGCACTTTTATGTAAATATTATTTGGTTTTTAGAGACTTGAATATATGATTTCAGTGTTGAACTTTCTACTCACCTCTGATAGATAAATTATAATTGTCTGTTGTAGAGCCTGGAACATACAATCAATTTCAGTCTTGAACGTTTCAGTGCACTGTGTACATGTATAATTACGTGTTATTGAGACTGAAACATCTGATTTCAGTCTTTGTTCGAATTACGTATATTCTTAATTAATCACTCTTTGTACACAACTTTTAATTGTCACCGTAACACATTTCTATATATAACATGAAGAACGAAGCAGATGAACACCTATAAATTGGTTGTTATAGAGATGTCAACATGTGTTTTCAGTATTTAGCATTCCATTGCAGATTTATATATAACATATAATTGACAGTTATAGAGAATTCGACTTGATGATAATAAGTATTGAATAATGATGGATTGTTCATATTATTTAGATAGTTCATTCCAACATGAGATTGCAGTCTTATACATTCCAGTGTCCTTTTGTATGTAATTTATAATTTTTGTTTTAGAGATTTGAACAAGTGATATCTGTCTTCATTTTCCAGTGCACTGGGACATACAATATCATTTTGGCTTTAAAGTATTGGAGTATTAAAGTAACAGATTTTTCAATTCATTTAATATAGTTTATGAGATTGTAAGTCATAAGCACTACAGAGAACTGTATAGCTAACTTACCATTCTCTGTTTTATAGACCAGAACTAAGAAGTGATTTCATTGTTAATCATTCCAGTAGACATTTCTATAACTTGTAATTGGTTGTTTGAACAGTGTACTTTTATATTTAACTTTGATTTATAAGATTGGCTGTTATAGATACTGTAACAAGTGATTTCAGTTTTAAGGGTTCTAGTGCAATTTTATATATAACTTATAATTGGTACCATAATAGTCATTCAAGCCTAATACGTGAAAGAAGACGAGTTATAATTGACTGTTATAGACATTGAAAATATGTTTTCAGTCTTCACCATTACAGTGCACTTTTGTATATAATGTATAATTGGCTGTTATAGAGACTGGAACATGTGATTTCAATATTGACCATTCCAGTACACTTTTGTATATAACTTATAATTGGTCTTTATATATACTAAAATATGACTTCATTTGGGTAGTAAAATAATGGATAATGAATGACAGGTTGTTCATATTATTTGTGTAGGTTATTCTGACATAGATTGCAGTTTTGGGCATTCCAGTGCACTTTTATATCATTCTTTTGTCAATGGCCTTAACTTTTGGTTTCAGTCTTAAGCATTCCCTTTTATATGTAACAAATAATTCTTTTCTACATGCCCTTAACTTTAGGTTTCAGTCCTATTCATTCCAGTACACTTTTATATTCTTTTATCAAAGGCCTGAACTTTTGGTTTCAGTCGTAAGCATTCCCAGTGCACTTTTATAATATGTAACTAATAATTGAGTGTTGTCACAGAGACTGGAACTTTTGATTTAGTTTTGAACATTCCACTTGAATTTTTGATGTAGTTCACTTGTATAATGCAACTAATAATTTGCTATTATCATAGAGACTAAAACTTTTAATATATCATTGAATTCTCAAAACACCTTGTATTTATAAGTAATGAAACTGGTGTTATTCAAAGATGTAATTATTAGGTATTAATATCTTACAACCGTTTTAATTTAAGATATGATATATTTATGATATCATAAGTTATATAAGAACATACAATATGTGTACATGGAATAAAAAATTCTATGAACAACTTGTGATTTTGATTTTATTTATCTAAGTATATTTAGTGTTATAATTAAAATATTTCAAACTCCATATCTATTTTCCATGTTCTAGTATTCAAAATTTCTTTTTAATTAAAAATAATATGTCAAGTTAATACAAGGTGCTTATTATATCTTATTAACAATGTGTGAAGTTATTATTTATACTTTTTTACTTTAAGAATATAATATGAACTTTATTTTGTTATTGAATGTGTAAAACTTATTGTGTCAATTTATAATATATAAATACAATGAAACTTCTCTTAATGGACACTTCTAATTAGTGGCTACTTCTAATAAACGGACATTTTTGTATTCCCCGACCAGCATCATGCTTTTCTGGCCTTTGTAGTGTTTCTAAATAATGGACTTTCCCAGATACGGACACGAAATTGATGGCCAATGGGTCAGTTGAAACATCGAATAGCCGATAGCGGAGCTTAAAATACCCTTTTCTAGGAAATTGTAGATTTCTCAAAACACACATTGCAATGTCTGTTCGGTATTACCCGGAAGTTGACTTCCTGTAAACTGGTTTGTTTTCTTTTTGTCTTTTATAAAGCAGTCCTTTAAGAATAGTGTTTCAATAAAGTTCCCGTCAGAACAGTGTAGTATAATTGTGTATTATGATGTCTTTCAAACTAAAACGTTTAACTTTAAACTTCACATAGTTTAATTTTCTCTTTTTTTAAATTTAGATTTTCCTATTTGTTTATTCAGTACTGTAGTACGAAATGATTAATAAATAAAGAATATTATTTAATTTACAAATTTTTTATTGTGTATTTTTGTGAGATTAAAACCATTATTCCTGTTGTACTCTAAAAATTTTAAGAATACAGTAGCCAGTCATGAAACAATACCAATGTTTAATTTATTCCACTTTTATTGACTGTATATGCATTAAAGTAATGTGCTTTATTATACAGTAGATTAATGAACATATAATTTAGGTTCATCGTTTAAATATTTTGAACGTGTTCAATATCGCAACAAGACACTGTTCTGGTGGTTTACCATGCATTATCAGCTAGCCTATATAACTGCATCTCTCCCAATAGCAGACACTTCTCAACAGCGGACATTTTATATGGTACGAGCAATGTCCATTATTTGGAAGTTTCACTGTATATATAATGTAAGAACAACAGAACATTATCTTCTCTTGAATAATGTTATAAACTATACATTTCTCAAGATTATTTTTTGAATTTGTGTGCATGTTAATTCTACTCTCCCTCTGAATAAATCTCGTTTTATGAAACTTTTTATTTTGTATTTTGGCTTAATACTTAATGCTTCAGTTGTGTTATTAGAAGCCAGCCTATATATAAACATTTGTAGTTAAAATGTTGCATTAATAGGGGAAAGTATCCTGGAGTGGAAATAGTTTCATTTTTCATCATACTATTTAAGTGCCATGAAGGAGAAGTCATTTCATACAAGTGCATATAATTATTGACATTCTAAGTCATTATTTGAGAGTATTTTTCAATACTACTTCAAGTATATTTTATGTTCTTTTTACTTATGAATATGTAATCATAAAATATAAATATAAAAATTATACAATATTAAGTGTCTTTATTTTTAACCTCAAAGTTGGTGAGGGAGTATCACTTAGTCCTTATATATATATATATATATATATATATATATATATATATATATATATATATATATGATCAGTGACTAGATTCAAATTAATGTAAAACCAACCACACACCTGCAATCACAAGAGACATTGGGTGTCATCTTACAGTTTATCACAAGAAATTACGTCAACTTTAGAAGAAGCTGTGAATTAAGAGTTTGCATATACTAATGTTTAGCTACAGTTTGGAATTCTCAGCCATCATAACACGAAGAACAATCAGTAAAATTATAAAAAACCTCAATTCCCTAATATAAAATTTGTGTTCTTTTGTAATGATTTAAAGTTAAAATCATAATTTTTGTTATAAGACAATAAACAAAATTTCACTAATACAAATATCAGGTAGAATTAATAGCAGAAAAGTTTGCCTGTTTCTGTAGCTTAGAGTGTACGTTAGGACAATAGCATACCTAAGAAGGCACTGAATTGGAACTTGGAGGAGATCGGAGGTACTTAATGTCAGAGGAGGCTAAAATGATTGGGAAGATGTTGAACATCATTTAATTGGAAACACGGTTTAGCAAAAGAATGAAGAAAATTAAGTAAAGTTTGGCTACAGTTTCTGTCAAACAGACAGATAGGTGGATACTGTTGAACAATTTTCAAGAAACCAAGAATAAAATTGTTAATTAGTTAACATACCTTAAGTCAAAAGTAGTTCATATTTTGACTTAAGGTATGTTAACTAATTAATCAGTAGTTCGGAAGGCAATATGGAAATAATAAAAATAAAATTGTTCTGGTTTTAAAGTTATTTCACAATGATGGATTGTTTATATTATCAAATAACTTTAAAACAAGAGTTGATTTTTTGACCCACCACATAACTTTCTCTATAGTATTTCTATTTTAGAAAGTAAAAATACAGAATTATAATTAAGTGCAACATTCTGCTTTATTGTTGTATTTTCTAATTTTTCTTAAGTCTGGAAAATAAAATTAAAACCATACTAATTTTTACTTATTTTCCAGATGTCTATGTGTGTGTGTCTATGTGTCAAATGATCTAGGTAATCTGGTTTCTATATTTTATATAATAAGCTGGTGCTATAGACCTACTAAAACATATGTCTATTTATAAGATGTCACAGACTGGAAAGTTCAACAGTGCGGAATTAAGGTTAAGCTCATTGCTGAAAGCTCAACAGAGCAAGAAATAAGTGGCAAAGTGGGTTCCTAGCTTAGTTGTATGACTTAGTTTGCCAGTTTTGGGTTAATATATTTTAAAGTCAACATTATAAAATATTAAAATAAATATTGTGAATATAAAGTTTTTAATTTTTCTCCGTAAGTACACTATTATTAGTATTAAAAAATGCATGTTAAATTAGTGTGGATTTTAATTTCACAAAATAAATCTAATATCTTGTGCTATCACAGTTAAATTTGATTCTTAAGGTGTTAAAAATTTTGAACAATACATCTTTCCTTAATGTTTAAAAAATCAAACTTCTTTTCTATAATATGTACTTTACTTTAACATGTACTTAGTGATTTCTAATTTTAACTTTGGAATGTTATTAATTTATTATCCTCATTATTTGATTTATTTTTACATAAATTATCATTTCACATCAAATTTATACTTTATTTCCTAAACTACGTTTTTAAATACAAATAAAATTGAGAAATTTGTCTTCACAAAGATTCCTCATCTGTTAGTTGAGATGAGTATAACCACATATTACTATTATTTTTCCTTTTAACAATAAAATTTTTAAAAAATCAATCATACATAATTAATTTTACAAGTTATTTAAAAAAATTAATAATTCCAGAAAACCCATTATACTGTGTGTTAAATAAGTCCTGGGACGACTAAATATTTTTTTAACCAGTACAGATAAAGCTACAAAGCTTTGCACATTGTTAATTTACACCAAAATCTATTTTAGTACATATTCTGTGGACCGCTACCTTTCCAGGTGGATGGCCTACATACAAGGAGTAAGTAGGAAATCTTAAATGAGAGCATAGGTCGAGTTGTACATCGAATTAAAAGCCTTTATAAGTAGAACATATTGCCACAAATCCGACCTCAAAAGGTTCATCCTAGCTAAAATAGTGTCGGTAAGTATGCCTCAAATTAAAGGCCTCAAATTAAAGCCTTTTAAATAACATGAATTTCTGTTTTAGACCAACACATTCATTCACTTAGCTCAGAAATGTTATTTTCTAAACTTTTATAAAAACAGGTTGTCACACTATGAAAATAATATTTATTATAAAGTTCAATATTTAAGATTGGACAAAGTCAACAGCATCCAATGGGTAGTTTTTATCGTTTTTATGACAGTAAAACTTGAACAAAGAAAAATTAAGGTAAGTTTACAATTATTTTTTCGTGTCACTTTTCCTTGATTTTTGAGAATGTCGTTTCATTTATTCTGAACTTCCATTTCTAACAATTAACCTACGTGTTATTTCTTGTATTACTCCAACAATTATTTAAGGTTGTCAGAATTGGTATAGCAATGTTATTTTTGCGAAAAATTTTCATTACAATAATTAACGATAAGACGTTTGTTTTCTTTATTGGCATCAACTAAGCTATTTTCATAGTGTGATATCCTATTTTTATAAAATACTAGAAAATTAATTAAAAAATAAAAGTTTTTGAACATAATCGAATGAATGTATGGGTCGATTTTTATTTTCTTACAACAGATACTCATGGTTTTTAAAGAGCTTTAATTTGAGGTATCACAAGCCATATGTGTCCATTACACATTTTTGAGATGGGGTGGGGGAGAGGAATGGTTTTTTTTTATAATGTACAATCTGAAATTCCCCTAAAGATGAATAACTGTCCTGAAAACAGTTATGCATAACCATCTTTAAATAATAGAAAAATTAAGGTAAGTTTACAATTATTTTTTCGTGTCACTTTTCCTTGATTTTTGAGAATGTCGTTTCATTTATTCTGAACTTCCATTTCTAACAATTAACCTACGTGTTATTTCTTGTATTACTCCAACAATTATTTAAGGTTGTCAGAATTGGTATAGCAATGTTATTTTTGCGAAAAATTTTCATTACAATAATTCGATAAGACGTTTGTTTTCTTTATTGGCATCAACTAAGCTATTTTCATAGTGTGATATCCTATTTTTATAAAATACTAGAAAATTAATTAAAAAATAAAAGTTTTTGAACATAATCGAATGAATGTATGGGTCGATTTTTATTTTCTTACAACAGATACTCATGGTTTTTAAAGAGCTTTAATTTGAGGTATCACAAGCCATATGTGTCCATTACACATTTTTGAGATGGGGTGGGGGAGAGGAATGGTTTTTTTTTATAATGTACAATCTGAAATTCCCCTAAAGATGAATAACTGTCCTGAAAACAGTTATGCATAACCGTCTTTAAATAATAGAGGTGGTAAGTTTAAAAAAAAATCACTATATACGTACATGAGTGTGAGTATATTGGTGTACACACACATATATGTATTATGTATTCTGCAATGGCAGTTTTCTTAAGTATTTTGTTTATTTTCCTATAATTTTAAATTGTTAAAATATTATTTTTTCTATTCTTTTATAATTACTATATATATATTTGATTTTTGTTTGTTTTATATACCATGTTTAATTTTCAATAGCCCGTTTTGAACATGAATTCAGTATATAAGTGGGAGCGAGGATTAGATGAGGGGACCCTCAAATTTTTTAATTAATTATGAAGTACCTAAATTCTTTTCATACAGTAGGTTTTGTTTTGTGTTTTCTTTTTTTAATGTAAAGTTCTGAATTTATAATAAATATTTTTCCTTGTTTACATGATTATTTTCCTTAGGTGTATTTTGAAGTAATGTTTTTTCTTTTTCTTTTCTTTTAGTTGTCTATTGTACTATGGTTTTGTAAAAATATTAAACAATTTTTTTAATGAATTAAAAAGTCCCATAATTTATTGGTTGTATAAATGTAATAAAGTAATTTTGCAGCCCATCAAAATTATTTGTTCAAATAATTGTATTATGATATAATTTGTACATTGACAAATTTTGAAAAAAAACTACGTCTTATTGATAAAGCAGGTGCATTTTGGTGTGTACATATTGAGTCCGTGTTATTGTATGAATTTTTTCCAAATTTGTATCATGCTTGGAAACATTAATTTAAAAAAAGTAAAATCGAAATGTATCTTTGTAAAAATGCACTAACTGTTGCGTGAGTTTTGAGTAGTGTTATTATTCCGGAGGACCAAATGTTGAAGCGTGAATTTTGTCAGATTAAAAAAGAGAAATATGTATTACAAAGACAACATATAATAGGCAATCTGTGTGATAAAGATTTGAGTAACATAAATTGTCCTTTACCTTGTCTGAAGAGATGTCCAAGCGTCTTCCTGTTGATCGGCGTCCTCAGTGCACTGGGTCTCACTTGTGATGCTACAGGTAATGGTAAATGTTACTCTTAAACACACAGATCACTTGACACATTTATTGAATAGCACAAAAGCGTAACGTGGGCACGAAGTGTACGCACGGACTTGTAGCAAAAACTAACTATAGCGAATTATACGTCGACTGATGCGAAGGTAATTAGCGTAACGTGGGCACACGAACTGTACACACGGAGTTGTAGAAGACATACTAACTAGGGACCACGGCGGTAGGTAACGCTTTGCGTCCATGATCACGTGATATCTGTCCACCAATCAGAAATATTGTAAATGATGTCATTAGACCTTGGACTTGATATACAAGGCAAAAACACCCCTTGAATTAGGGAATGGACTATTCCGAAGTTGGGTGTTGTAGTAGAAAGAGAAAATTTATGTAAACTGAAAAATGAAGCATGAGTACTTGAACATAGCGGCACCCTTGAAACAATGTTTCAAAAGGGTTAGTAAGTCACACATTGAAGGAGCAGGAAGGTTAAGCCTGGAATTGAACAGGTTTGGAAAGCCGAGAGTGGATAATGGGAACGTGGATGCCCGGAGGAAGGGTTAATGTGAAATAAAAGAGTTAAAAATTTTGGTGTGAAAGAGCGGAATTTGATATAAATGAATTTTAGTGTAAATTGTCTTCAATGGGTAGCTTGAAAACCTTTACAGAAGGTCGAGATAGGATACCAGAAGCGGTGCGTATGGTGACAACTCTGACATGTCCGTCCTTACCAGGGTGCGTGTTTATTACTCTACCCAGAGGCCAATATAATGGACGAGAATTATGTTCATGAAGAAATATTCGAGAGCAGGTCCCATTCAATGACTGTAGTTACTCCAATGAGAAAGGGTTGCGTGCGAGTTTCTGGGAGAATGTCCAACACCGGATGTGGTGTATTAGGCCATTCATGGTCCGAAAGTGTTAGCCATTGTGGCCCCGACCACCATAAAGGATGGTTGAAGAAAGCAGATGGAAAAGTTTGTCGTGTGGCACAATCAGCTGGATTGTGACGTGTGGGTATATGGAACCAGTTCTCTGGAGAAATCCATTCTTGAATTTGGCTTACTCTATTGGCTATGTAGACTTTTAATTTATATGGCGGTGTCCTTATCCAGGATAGAGTTACTGTAGAGTCCGACCAACATCGTAATTGAATAATTTTGAAAAAGGGTTGAATTAATTCTAAGCAGTGTTTTACTAATTTAGCGAGTAAGTGTGCACCACATAATTCTAATCTAGGGAGCAAAATTCATTTAAGTGGAGCGACCTTTGATTTTGCCATTAGCAAATGCGTTTTTGTTGTATTGTTTTGACTAGTTGTTCGCAAGTAAACAACAGCGGCGTAACCTTGTTCCGAGGCGTCACAGAAACCATGAAGTTGTATATCGATAACGTTACATAAATCAAGGGAGCGTTTGATTTGTAAATTTTGCAGAGTAGGCAAATCTGAAATGAAATTTTGCCAGTCTTTACTAATTGTTTCCGGAAGTGGGTCATCCCATGCGATTCCTAATGTCCATAACATCTGGCGTAAAATATGACTGGTGTTAACCAGCCACATGGATCGTAAAGGCGTGCAAAAATAGAAAGTAGTGAGCGTTTTGTGTGCGTATGTTCAGGAATTTCAATTGTGTAAGAAAACACATCGAAAATGGGCATCCATTTCATTCCTAAAATGTTAAAAAGCGGTTGATCCGTAGATTGAAAGTAAAGCGGAACTTTGTGGTATTCTTCTGGAATTGAAGTAAGAAGTTCAGTAGCGTTTGAAGACCATTTGCACAATTCAAATTGGCCCTTTCCTAATAACGAAATTAACTCCGTTTGTAGCGTTAATGAGGATGAAATATCACTAGATCCGGTGACTATATCATCGACATAAATATTTTGCGTTATAACTTTAGCGGCTTCAGGATAAGCATTCCCTTCGTCTATGGCTAATTGTTTCAGCGTACGGATAGCTAAAAAAGGGGACGGTTTCATACCATAAGTGACAGTAGTGAGTTTGTATATGCTTAGCGGTTGCGAGTCGTCTGGTCTCGATAGAATTAATTCATATGGTTGATCATCATCTGCGATTTTTATTTGTCTGTACATTTGGCGGATATCACAAGAAAATACGATATTTGGTTTACGAAATTCAAAAAGCACGTCAGTAATATTATTTTGAAGTTTCGGTCCACAGTGGAGTGCATCATTAAGTGATAAGCCTGTGGATGTTTTAGCGCTTGCGTCGAAAACTACGCGAAGTTTAGTCGAAGAGCTGTGTTCCTTAATACAGCATGATGTGGTAAAAAGTAATGTTGTTGTTTTAAAATAGAATTGTCAGCAAGTTCCATATGTCCGGAAGCGATATATTCACACATAAATTTTGAATAGGCGGTTTTTAACTTGTGATTTGCATTGAGTTTAGTCGAGTTTCTAAAAGCATAAAGCGTTTTTTAGCAATTTCAAAAGATTTTCCAAGAACGGAAGTGTCCGATTTAAATGGTAAGCGTGTGACGTATCTTCCAGTATGTTCACGTGTAATGTTAATTTTATAATGATTTTCACATTCAATATCATCAGCGTTCAATTTTGTAGACAAAGGTGGTTCTTCAAGTGTCCAAAATTGTTGCAATAGTCCATTTAAGTTTAAATCGTTAATAGTTAGCATTGAAATAGAATTATTAACGGAAGCTTGAATTTGCATAGGCCCAATTAAAACAAAGCCGAAGATCGTTTCAACTGCAGTAGGTAAATTTTCAGATAAATCTACTTCATTGCCCGTAATTAATTTTCCGTACAAGTCAGCTCCGGTTAATAAATCAATTTGTTGTGGATTAGCTAATTCTGGATCAGCAAGTTTAAAAAATTTAATTTTGTTATTTAATTCTGCGCAGTTATATAATTTCGGTAGTTTGGAAGTTATTTGATCTACAACAATAACATTGTGATTATTGACGAAAGTGTTTCCCTCTAATGTGGATATGTGAACATTAGTTAATCCTTTGATTGTGGTTGAAATATTATATATACCAGTTAATAACATGTTAACAGGTTTTAGGGTAAATCCTAACTCAATAGCGCAACGTGTGGTTAATAATGAGCTCTGACTTCCTGAGTCAAGCATAGCAGTGAAAATTTTGGATTTATTTTGTTTTGAAATTAATCTTACTTTCAAAGTGCCTAAAATTACAACAGAATTATTCAAAGTATTATTCACAGAGTTGTGAACGGAGATATTTTGATTACAACTTGTATTATCCTATGTTGTTTTGCTATAGTTGATCGGAATGCGGTTTTTAAATTGTTTGAATGGACCGGAAGTTGCATTGTGCCTGTCTAGTCAGGACCGTTTGTTCGGATCAGCTGTGGAACGCGGAACAGAGTTCAAATGTAATAACATATGATGTTTTGCATTACAATTTTGACACGTTTTTTGTGATTTACAAGAACTGACAGTATGAAAATTACTGAGACAGTTAGTGCAATAACGTTTGGTTTGAATAAATTGTAAGCGTTCAGATGGATTTAACTTCTGAAATTCTTCACACCTGTAAATAGAGTGTGTTGATTTATTACAAAAAACACATAATAGAGTTGCGGATGCGTTTACATGAAAAAAATGTTTTTTATGCGTTTCACCATGTGATGGCGAATTTGGTTTTTTTAAAGGTTGTTTCGACAGTGTCTGTTTTGAACCGAATGTTGATTGTGCGTTTGAGTGTAATTGTGAGTCTTCAAGTTTCAAACATTCATCTTGAAGAAATTTTATTAATTCCTGTATATTCGGAACGATATGCGTGAGATAGCGTTTATCTTCAAAACGTTTGTTGAGTTCTGAATCTAATTTTCGATGAATTAGCGTGCTTAAAGTAAGCTCTTGTGAAATCTCATGCTTAAGTGCTAATAAAGCTTGTGCGTTTTCATTAAAAGTGTCAATAAAATTGCGTATTCCTTTCACGGAATGAATATTGATTGAAGGTAGGTCAATAATCGTGGAAATATGCAAATTAATGAGTCGTCTGGGATTTTGATATCTTTGCCCAAGATTTTGCCAAGCGATACAATAGTTAAGCGGTGTGATTGGAAGAGATTTTATAAGATTTAAAGCTTCATCTTTTAAACATGAGCGCAAATATGTGAATTTTTCAATTGGTGCAAGACCTTGATTTTGATGAATCGTGGTGTCAAATAAATGATAAAAGCTTGTCCATTCACTTAAATTTCCATTAAATGTTGGTAAATGTATTTTTGGTAATTTTACCAAATGTTTAGCGTGTTCCGACTCTTTTGAAACGGCTGAAGTGTTTAAATCAGTTTCAGCTGAGTTTAAATGCTGTAATAAAATTTTGATTGAATTTTTAATTTTAAAAACTAATTCCGAAAAATCGTCCTGCAATTGTAAAACTTCTTCTAAATCGAAATTCGTTGGACATCCTTCATCGGCTAACTTATCAACCAATTTGTCAAATTCAATTGATTTACTTTCAACAATAGAATAGTAATTTTTTAATTTTGATGAAATTTTTTCTGGTAAGTTATCTGCTGAATATTGACTTGCAATAGTGTTAACATGTTCATTTATTTTAGTAACTTTGCCAGAAATTACAGCGGTTTGTCTTGTAAAACTTTCAAACTACATTTTTAAAGTTTTCCAAAAGTACAATTAATTACACTGAAGGTATTAATTATTGTTGAATAGATTTCACCAGAATTAGTACATACACACAGATATTATGAGGAAATAAGCGTTGTATAAAAAAAGAAAGAAAAATATTTACTTTAAACCCAAATGACATTTAAAATTGAATAAAGTTGTATTTAGTTTGGGAACCATGGAGTTATTGATTTCCAAAGTCCGAAGGTCTGTATAGGAATGTCTTCAAAAAACCAGTTTTTAGACTATTTCCTGTGCGTTCATTTCCATGTACCTGAACAGAGGCTATTTTATGTTGATTGACAGTTGCAATAAGACCTTGCTGGAGGCTCTTTTCTTATTTTAATGCGTATGCGTGGATACAATGTGCACAGGTAGCGCGTCCTAAGCGTAGATGATCATAAACCAAAATGGCGACAACTGAATTTTCAGTATTGTATAAGACATGAAAAATATTGAAATCTGACCTTTTATTTCTAATAAATTAATTTTACTTGAAAATACTGTATTTCTAAGCGTGAATCTTTTAACTCATATTTCTAAAATAAATTTAGAATATGATCCAGCCCGGAGGACCAAAATGTTGTGTGAGTTTTGAGAAGTGTTATTATTCCGGAAGACCAAATGTTGAAGCGTGAATTTTGTCAGATTAAAAACGAGAATTATGAATTACAAAGACTTAACATATAATAGGCAATCTGTGTGATAATGATTTGAGTAACATAAATTGTCCTTTACCTTGTCTGAAGAGATGTCCAAGCGTCTTCCTGGTGATCGGCGTCCTCAGTGCACTGGGTCTCACTTGTGATGCTACAGGTAATAGTAAATGTTACTCTTAAACACACAGATCACTTGACACATTTATTGAATAGCACAAAAGCGTAACGTGGGCACGAAGTGTAAGCACGGAGTTGTAGCAAAAAACAAACTATAGCTAATTATACGTCGACTGATGCGAAGGTAATTAGTGTACCGTGGGCACGCAAACTGTACACACGGAGTTGTAGAAGACATTGTAATAAATATAAAAAAACTGAAGGTTTATTATAAATTTATTACTTATGTTATTTACATTTTTAAAAGAAAAGAATGAAGATATTTTTATTAAAGTTTTATTAAAAGTTTGCTAAGCTAAAGGGCGCCAGGAAGCTTTCGCTTACCAATTTAAAAAATGAATTTAATTATTTTAATCTCAGGGTGCAAGTTCTTTTTTAAGTGTACTTACAGTGAATTTTTGGTAGTGAATGAATACTCTTTTATCTGCTGAAATTTTACATAAATTTATTAAAATATTAGTACAAGACATTTATCATTATAAAAAATATCAAACAAATTAACTATAACTAACATCCTATCCAATTTATTTTTTATTTCCTTTGAAGAAGGATTTTTATTTTTAAAGTTTTGAATTTAACTTTACGTTGCAACAAAAATATTTATTAAACAAACAGATTAAAATATCTGTTACTTAATATTGAATTTATTTTACTTTAAAGAAAAAGAAATATGTCAGTAGACATTTATTATTTATTCATTTAGAAAATGTAATTACTAATTTATCAAATCATAAATTTTAGAGCATAAAACATATTAAATTTTACATAATACATAAATTAAGTTCTTTGTGTTAAATAACACATTTTTTACCAGACCGTTGTCGCAAAACCCATTACGCAGTAGTGGTGTATGTAACGTGAGCATCGATGATAGTTCTTTGTTCTGTCCGCAGAGAACGAGGTCCATTGAAATCACTTCAATCACACTTTGCATGTTTGTGTTAAGAATGTCTATCAGTGTAATTAGTTCATTTTTTACACTTTATGAATGTTCATCATTCGACCGTTTTAATATTGCGCGAGCGACTGTCTATTGTCCTAATTCGCAACACGCTATTTTTAATAAACACTTTGTCTGTTCAAATCAATCTAATCATTTTAACACACTCGACTGTACTGTTCAGATTACTCTGCATTTTGATTAGTTCGGCACAAGTTAATATGTCTTAAAACTTCAAAATCGAATCAAACTTTAGACTACACCTTGTTCCTCCAACTTCTCAACTAAGACTCCACTAAACACGTCTAACCATCTTAACTCCTCAACCAAGACTGTTTAACATAACCTTCGTCTACAAGCTCCCAACTAAGACTCTCATATATGACTTACACCTCTAAGCTCTGATCTAAGACTGATTTTAGAATGCATGGTGAATTTATATTTCCTGTTGGTCCAGGGTTCACAGCCTTAGCAACAAGGATTATCCGTCAATTCCCGCTGGTGCCGTGATAAAATCTCTCGCAATTCACTGCATAAACTGTTCATATTACTGACATGACAACGAATTCCTTTGACTAATTTTACAACGCACACAATCTATTTAATTTAATAATAATTACAGCTAATATTTTATACATTGTTTTTTACTTTAGTTTGGAAATCTAGTTAATTTAATTTCCCTTACTTTAAATTATTATTACAAGTCATGTTTTCGACTCATTTACCCCCTCCCCATATAACTATCTCGATTTCCGATTATTTTTCATTATTCAATTTAAATTAACACTTTTTTAGGTATTACAACATATTAACTAGGGACCACGGGGGTAGGTAACGCTTCGCCTCCATGATCACGTGATATCCGTCCACAATCAGAAATATTGTAAATGATGTCATTAGACCTTGGACTTAATACATGGCTTGAAGGTGACATCTGACATTAGAAGTATTTGTTAGGGAGAGTGAAAACAAATATACATCTCATACCTGCATAAACTTTGTAATATTTGTAGCTTTTAAATTATGTTTTATTTTAAAATTATGGTAACTTATATATATATACCTCTAAGATATTTTTGGTTCATATTTTAGGACTCTGCGGATCAATTACTGTACCAAAAAAGTTCTCAAAATGACTACCTCAAATTCTGTTGGCATACTATGCATTTCATCAGTGATATGTTTAACATGTTGTTCACACATAATTCGTTCATTTAAAACACATTTGCCTGAAGTTGACAACAGTGCAATGGCATCAAGGACCAGGAGTATTAATGTTATTAGACTATTACACAACAACGGGTCTCAAGCAAGGACAACATACATTCCAGATTTAATAGAAACAAAAGATTTAAGTACAAGAACAGACTATGAAGTTGAGAGTATCATAAATGATTCAGTTAAGAAAAAGAAAACTTTACATAATCCAGAGTTCCGACAATGTCAAATTGAACAGAAGGATGCTAAGAAATATGAAATTTACTACAAACTTATAAATAAACCAATACAAAACAATACAAGGAAAGATAAATATTACACTGTAATACACATGTTTAAAGTATGTTATATGAACTCTTCAAAAAATTATAACTATCTAGGATTGAACGAATCTATAATAAAAACAAGGCTATTTAAGCCTAGTTTAAAGATTAGACATGCGATAGTTAGAAAAGGTAGCCAACTAAGTAAAAAGGCTTTAGTAAATGTAGTATGTAGATTACCTTGTCATAAAAATGATAGTTTTAAAACAAAGATACTGGAAAATAATGAAACGACAGATGGGAATACACAATATAATTATATCAACAGTGGAAAGTTTCCTAAATGTATGTATATTATCAGAATTGGTCAAATGTTTTACTGATTATTTAGTACTACTAAAATTTATTTTACTTCCTACAAAAGACAGGGGTCAGGGCCGTTGCGTGGGTGCCCCTGGCGCCACGAGTGCCACGGCAAAAGTAATACAAAAAATTTCAAAACAATTAAGTTAGATCTACATAATGTATTTTGGAAAGTTATGTATAAATGACTTTTGAATATTTCGTTGTATGCATTTATTGAACAAATACATATTTGACACCAATCACTTTATATATTTTCAACGTTTTCCAAATAAAATATTTTATAAAAATTGAGTAGCTGGATTTGCTTGTATACTACTTTTAGTTTAGTAATAATAGCCTAATAATGAACTCCATGGTGGAGTTGAAGGTCTTGTCCCAACTTAATTATCTTAATATAAATCAATATTGCAATGTCGCATAATGTCGCTCTGTACACACGAGTCGCTGCCCTGTTCTATTTTTATTTCGCCCGACCGGCCGACGGTTTGAGGTTTTACACACCATTGCATTAATTTCAATTTGTATTGTATTAATTAATAACACACACACACACACACACACATATATATATATATATATATATATATATATATATACAGTAATTTTTATGGGTGTTGATATTTTCTTACTTTATTTGTATGGATTTAATTATCATCAATTAAAAACGATTTTCATCAAAAATTTAAGTAATTTAATTCCTGATTCCTGACTCTAGTATTTTTGTAAGGTAATTCAATCCGTGTAGGTGTCTCTTGTTCAGACAGCGACGCAACCCGCAATACAACTTTGTTTAACGAGCATAGCTCATTGTGTGTTTGGGGGGGGGGCACCTGACAACATCCCGCCCCGGGCGCCAATAAACCACGCGACGGCCCTGACAGGGGTACCCATAATAGAGAGGATATAAAGTCTGTGTTATAAAAGTTCCCGAGAGGAATTTATTTTGTCTAACATTGTTAGTTACATACAGATTATCACAATTCACATCAGCAGAGTGTACACAGTATACATAGACCAATGACATATCATCATTATGTCAAGACTATAATGAGTTACTATTCCCCTACTTTTAAGTTAACAACATAAATGAAAAACATCAATTGATTAGCGTGGCTTGTGAAATTAAAAAAAAAAAAAACTACTTCAATTCCTTACAAACACGTTTATTAATCAAACGTTTTTGAACAAGCTACAAAAAAGCTAATCAAACTATATCTTATATGATAAGCATATTTTTGGTTTCAAGTCACAATTTAAATAAAATATTGAATTACCTTAGGTCCGTCTTGTGACTTCGTTGTTGGTTGCTTCTTATATGTTTCAAGGCTGTAACCCCATCATCAGAAAATTACTTTGTTCACTTTGAAGAACTTGTCATTGATTATATTAAAAAAACACAAGAACATACACTGACACAAAAATAAAAACAATAAAAACACATTATATGAGCTTGTCTGACATTGTTGTGTGCTCTGTCATGTCTATTGGAGTACGTTTTTATTTTTGTGTCAGTGTATGTTCTTGTGTTAAATGTGTTTTTTAATATAATCAATGACGAGTTCTTCTAAGTGAACAAAGTAATTTTCTGATGATGGGGTTACGGCCTCGAAACATGTAAGAAGCAACCAACAACGAAGTCACAATACGGACCTAAAGTAATTAAATATTTTATTTATATCTTATAGTATAAGTAGCTCATGTGTTACTGAAGATGTGAAGATAATGACATTATTGTTGAAATGTGTTTTATTAAATGTGAAAAATTGTGTTCAAGTTTTATTAAATTTCAAATTTATTTTAGTTTTATAAATAAAAATTATTATCTAGAAACTATTTATAAATAATTATGAATAAATGAAGTATTTTCACAGCACTTGGAGCAAATCACAGTTTCATTATCACCTTCAAAACTCATTTCAAAGACAACATCCACAAAATATTGAATTTGAATAGTTTACAAAATCGCTTAGGATGATGATATTTTATTTCAACATATAGACTGTAAGTTGTAGATGAAATCTGAAAAACTGTAATTTATCCTTTTATTGTAAAACAGTGATAACCTTTTGCATACATTCATGGGTAATTTTTGAAGTAAGAATAGTTTTATTCAGATCACAGAAAACTTTATTAACAGATAGAGTGCGGCTAGGTCGCCGGCGCCTTATTTCTTGCCAAGCGCTGGTGGCGTGTATGGTGCCGGTGGGGCAATACACTTCACTCTGTTACCAGCCCAACTGTAGCTCCGCAATTCCGGGGTAGGTATGATTGGCGGCATAGCTGCAGTCAATGTGTTAATGAACAAAATTTTAACTTATAATAAAAACTACATTTCAATATTTTTCTACACAATCTACATGTAGATGATTTATTCAAATTGTTGAGATATGGTAGAAGTTTGTTGATCTCTTCATTATTAAAATATTTGCATGTCCATTTAACCACAATGAACTTTTTATACTAAAACCTCCAGCACATGCGAGAAGAAAGGAAAAGAAGTTAAGATGAGGAAAGAGTGCTCTTATCCTGGGGAAGATGTAGAGAAATCTTTTTTCTATTCAGTTAACTCATATTCTGAAGGACATGGGACCAATCTCCCAAAAGCTTAGCATGCCCCTCACAGAAGTTTGGTTATTTGGCCCATACACTACCATAAGACCCTCTGGAGAGTGAGAGAAAAACACAATCCCTCAGTTGGTAGCTACTTGCACAAAGACTTTTGTGATATGCACTTTTTGAATTTTTGAATATAAGATAGAAAATCGCGGTAAAAAATAGATGCATGTCATTGGTTCAAATGAAACGGAAAAAAGAGATAATGTCAAGCGAAAATGAACTTTATGGCCGTTTTTTGAAATGACGAGATAAATAAAAATAAATTTCCAGAAATGTATTTATAATGATAATAATGTTTAGTTTTAAGATAAGCTTAGTATTTGAGTGAAATCTTATGTAAGTGAAGTGAAATGACTTTTTGTCATGTGATTATGGGTTTGAGGCTATAATCACGTGATTGAGAGGTGATATTCGGAACTTGAAAACGTGCGAGGAAGGAGTCTGGAAGTAGTCGTCATGAGAGACAGACGTATTTTTGTTTGTAGGAAAGTTATTTTTGAGAACAATGTAGCTTGCTTTAAAATGTCTTTGTGTTGTGTAAATGTAGATAAGTAATATCTTAAAGACAAGGTGAATAAACTATCAGTTTGGAAGGTGGTGTCGGAGATGGACAGACCTATTTTTCGTTTGTGAAATAGTTAGTCTTATGAGAGTGAACACTGAGCATATGGTGTGATTTAAGCTATGTTTGTTATATAGACTATTTAGACGATATTTCTAACCTGAGAGACTTTGAATTTTAAAATATGAACTTTGTATTAATAGTAGAGACAAAATGTACGATAATTATGAATCGTAAATTGAAATTTGAGACGATCAACTTAGACACAATACCGAAAATGGCGAATTTCAATCATCAGGAAGGAGGCTTCACGTTATAAGGAACGTCTACCTAGGAAAGTACTGCAAAGTGGTAACACAAATAACAGACAATCTTATATTATCTTTTTTTTTGTACAAAAGGATTAATGATAAAATTTTTAATTATGATTAAGATATGTTAAAATTTTATTTGATAAATAAGTTTAAATGTTATAAATATTTTTAAGAAAGTCTAATTTAAAGTTTTATAGAAAGAATTCTAACTTAATAACAAAGTATTATAATTTGAAAATATGAGACAAAGATGCTCAAGTAAAAACTGAACAATCAAAGTTGCAACTATTTTGAAGTAGAGTCATTTACAAAAAACTTTGTCTCTTCAAGACAAAACAATTTTAGATTTCAATATGATATAATTGCAAATGATAAACTTATGTATGTGTAATAATAATGTATGTTTGAATAAATGTCATGTTCAGTTTCAGAAAATTAAAAAGGACTTCTTATTTACCATAAAACCACTTGGAAGTACACTTTTAAAAGAAATCACGACCCTGAGCATTTTTTGGTTAGTAAAAAATTTAACTTTTAACTTTTCAAAATTGGTAAGCTAACGCTACCTGGCGTCCATAAAGCTGAGCAAATCATTTTATTTAAAACTAAATTTAATTGCCAAACATCATTTTATATTATATTTACAATTGTCACAACAACTGTGGTGCAATTAGTTAATAAAGTAACTTCACCTTTTATTATATTTTTAAACTTTTTGCATTATCTGGGTAGTGAAAATATACTGCCCAGTTGCCCCATTATGAATAATAATGTAACAATTACTTACTTTCCCCTAACAATTGAAATTTTGAATAATATTCACTGATATATAAATCACCATGTTATAAAAATCAGGTGGGATGTGTAAATAATCTCCTGCATTCATTATTATTTCCATACAGTGATGATCAGGATGTTAAGATCTTAAATGGTTCATTAGAATGAACAAAGATGTTGTCCAAATTGTATCTTTTAGTTAATTAATTAATTAATGTTTCAGTTTTAAATTTATTTACATTCATCAATTTTGCAAATGAAGTATGTGTAACTAATGATGGAAATGGAGGGGTATGTTATCATCCTTCACAATGTCAAAGTCTTGGGGGTAAACCAGGTAGATCTTGTGCTCAAGGGTATGGAGTCTGTTGCTATAGTAAGTATTTATTTTTGATACTTTTTACACTCAGTTCAATTAGTTTATATAATTTTAAATATATATTTACTTATAAAAATCTAATAACTATAATAGTAACTTCAGCCGTGATTTAGATATTTTGGAAATCTGTAATGTTAAAAAAATATATAAAATAATTGTTATTTTGAAATTTACAATATAGGTACTAGTGGAGCCGCAAATTATATCTCACTAAAGACCATCATCTTAAATCTTGGTTGTGGTTTTGATTCTATTTGTCAGCGTTAGATTTTCTGTATGCCAGATCAATTTCTGTCTGCAGTAATGTGTATAATAGAATTGAGTCAGTAGACTTTCAGTTAAAGATGTGTCACTAAGTACCAACCTAATATTTTGTAACATATAAGCATCTGTAACAGATATGTTCAATTATTACCTAGTCAAAGTAAGAGGTACATTTTGAAACACTTTAGATGCCAGGTACAAGATCCCCGATCAACCTAAGTTAGTTTTGCTGAAAGCTGATGCATATGTTCTTAGTTTTATCCACTGGCTCGGGAACCCAGCACTGGCTTTCATTGAAGTTGATACTCTAAATGTGTTCCATTATATGATATACCAATTATGCTCAAAGCATGCTCGTCCCTAACTCTGTACAACAGTAGGTGAGTTGTCTTTCTAAATTCTTACTTTTAACCCATTTCATTAATTAATACAACAGTCTTGTATGAAATATTTTGTCCCTAATTTGTACTTCAACTGTATATTATGTTAGTTCTGTTCCTAAAATGTTACTTTCACCTTGTTTCATTAATTAATACAACAGTCATGTGGAAAGTATTTTTATAACTAGTTCTATACTTTGTCTGTATTACATTATTTTGTCTTCTACGCTTATCTGATCAAACAGTTCCAATTCTACCACTCATCCAACATAAATGGAGAATAACACGTTCTGTAAATAATAAACATAGATCTCGAATAATTATTAAAAATCCTTTAATCATTTTAATTTAAAACATGAATTTGAAACTTCATTATTACATAATATTTGATAATACTGTTAACTGTACTTAATATTATATAAATAAATATTAGTACACTTTTACTTGAAAAATGAAATTATATATTTAATATAATATGGATGAAGAAATCCCAAAAACTTGTATATCGAATTCTTCCCTGGGTTCTAAAAAAGACATTTTACATTCTATTACCGTTAAAGTTAGTTTGGCTGAATATGTTAATTTGTGAAATTAAAAATTAAATTTATGTTGATCACTTAAATGTATTGCTTCACTATACCTTTATTATTACAGTCATTCTCTAGTTCACATTTTATCACCTCTAAGATTTTGTTGTTGGAAAAAAGTGTTGGTTTGGGTGTAAAGTAAAATTAAAAAATATTTACATATGTATGTTGCTTTTTATATTTTAATGAGGTAAGAGTTTAAAAAATTGGGTGTTTTAGTAATTACATACATAAATATATTTATTTATAGTTAGGTATATAATATGTAACAATTTATAATATCAATAAATTTTCTTTGTTATTAAACCTATTTCATAGGCAATGAACATAATCAATAAATATAAAGAAGAACATTTTGTTACAATATGCTAAAATTAAATGCTAAAAAGAATCAATTAAAACACACATCATGTTTAGTTTAAATAAATAATTTAATGCATAACCATTTTTGACTATGAATCGGTTAAATATAAGAGAAGCAATATAAATTATTTAAAAATTGCTAAATAATCAATTTTTCCATATAGTGTAACTCTAAATCATCGGCTAATAAAAAGCAATGAAACCAAAATTAACAAAATTAAATCATACCACTAGTTACACTGTACGCCAATTTTTCCCTTCCCTTTTCTCTCCTATACCTCTATTTTTATTGTGTAGTTTTAAATTGGTCATATTGTATGTTCTGAAAGTTTAGTAGTGAAGCACTATTGTAGAATCATCTAACAAGAAATTGAGGCGATTATATCTTTATTTATTACCTTGATTCTTGTTGTAAATTCATTGCAATTCTTGTTTTTAAAAAAAATTTATAATGCTACAGCACAGTTTTGCTGTTTATTGGCACCGCAATATAAAATACTCAAACTTCAATCGTCACATTTATTAAATTCACAACACAAACACTGAACTTTAAATCAAAAGCAGCATGTTTAACCAAGTCTACAGCTGAAAGGACTTGGCTAAAAGAAGAAATAAAACTATTACCTTCAAAGAGAGATAGACTTACAATTGAACTATATTGATTATATTTCACTAAGGCTAATTACTTATACCCGATTTAGTTTGAAAGGTCCTGTGATAAGATTATCTCTAGAATCAAGAATAAAGTAAATAGTAAGCAATTTTTACTCAATAAAAAACTCAGGTCATTGTTGATGAACAATGGGTGATAAGCCTATCCAAAACAACACTCAACTTCTTCCCTCACACTACCAACCTCAAAAACATTGTCTTCACTTATCTTGTATTTGATCTTATAAGCAAGGGTTTGAAATATATCTTAAGGCCCAAACGACCATCCTATGTTTGCCTAAGGAACACCAGAGTAGTAGAAGACATATCCTGGCAGATAAAGCCTCCACTTATATCAAACGAATAAAAAACACCACACGTGCACCCAACCACCAATCCGAAATAAAAACTTCTATTGATATAAAACAAAAACTAATTGATAACAACGCCTTAATTACAAAAGCTGACAAGAGAGACTGTCTAGTCATAGTGAAAAATCAGGAATACATTAAAAAAGTACAAATTTTTTACTTTAAACACAAATTTTTTACTTTAAACAATATAAATCAATTAAAAACCGGCCCTACAATGAAATTTCGAATAGCCGTAAATGATAATTTCGATCAAACACCTCAATAACAAGGAGGATGCAAAATTTCTAAAAATGATCAAACCAACTGCACCCGCTCTCAAAGCACTACCCAAAATCCATAAGCCCAGCATACCAAAATGACCAATAGTAAGTATCATGAATTTCCCAACATACAAAAAAGCCAAGTTCTTAGTGAAAGTAATTAAAAGAGAAACCAAACTACAACCCAATTACAGCCTCTCCAATAATTTTGATCTAATAAATAAAATAAAAGATGTCAATGTTAAGCATAGCCACTCATTAGTTTCCTTTGACAATGTTAACTTATATACCAACATCCCCTCAGGGGAGTTGTAGACTAGCTGCACGTAATAAGAGGGGGTTGGCATCCCTCGTGGTCCCCAGTCAAACACTCACCAAACAATCACAACACATAGACTATCATCCATATAAACATACATCCATTTCACCTACATACATTTTCTTACGTTCACCTTTAGGGTTTTATCGCAGGGGGGTGCAGACTATTTGCACCTATTGAGAGGGGTTTAGCATCCCTCGTGGAACCCGAGCTATAAAGGGGTGGTACAATAGAACATCTTCTTCGAATATACACACACATACAACACTCATACATATTTTACAATTTGTGGAGGCTGTTACACTTCATGATTCACATGGAATACATAAACATTATACATTCATATATAGGGATTAGTTATTTTTTTACCGTGCAGAGCCATAGCACGTCTGGGAGTGTTTACCAGACCAAAGCGTGACAACCTTTAAATCTGGTAAGTTGATGTGAGCTTGCTCTGCCGAAGACATATGCGCGGTTTCTGTTCAGAAGCTAACCACTTCATTCCTTGCTCAGGAAATGTTCGCGATGGGGGAGGTGCCTAATAATCACTTTTGATTGATTTCCTAGGATAATTTTGGTCTGTGATGTTGGTAACACATGACTCAGTGGTGGGAAATTCGTTGAGTAACTGCACGTAAACATCAAGTTGACATGGTTCAAACTGGAAAGCAGGATCGAAGGGGAAATGTCATTTTCAAGCCTCTTGCAATAACAGAGTACAATGAGCAAAAATCCGGCATCGATGTAGCTGATAAAATGTCGTCGTACAATTCAGCAGTACGAAAGACACTAAGATGGTATCATAAAGTTGCAGAACATTTACTATTTGGCACCTGCATTGTAAAAATACATCGCTTACAAAAGCAATGTAGGGCCTCGACCGCAACTTGTCAATAACAGATTTTAAATGCTTTCATTTTGCTTTCAAAATGCTTTCATCTTACAGTTTAGACAGTAATAATATAAATAAATGATTTTTAAAAACTTAATTGTAAATAAATAACATTGTTAAACAGTTTTAAAAAATTGCTTTCCAATTTTGTAATTGTTCAATGTTTTATACAAAAATATGCAAAATTTATTGTTTGCTTTCCGTAATAGTTAACTTTTACACGTTTATTTTTAAAATATGTAACAACTGTAGAATGTTCAAACTGTATATTACTTGTTTTAATGCATTAATCCATAACTCCAACTGAAAATTTCGCTGCCGTACCTATCGGTACGACGAAATTAACATATTGTTATGGTATTTTATTTGGTTGCTACGCAACACTATTTAAAGATAATAAAATGAAATATCTACGGCTATTAGCTACAACCTTTTACATTTCACTTAGTGTATGTGTTTTCCACTAGGTTGAAACACTTACTGGTAAAAGACTCTAAAATAAAATCTTGCATTAATGGCAGTGTCGGACCGATCGGCCGATACGCCACTTTAACTATGAGCTTGTTGTCGTACCGATCGGCCCCCCATGGCACTAACGTGTTAAGAATCACAAACTCCTTCAGATAACTGGAAAACTAACTAAGCAAAAATCACAGTCAGTATCTATTCTTCCAAAACCTTCATCTGTTCCGGTTTAAAGGTTCCAAATAAAGTTCCGGGTAAAAATACTCGAGGCAATCCGAGTACACCAATGGCTATACAAAAAAAAAATAAGTTGGAGCAGGATCATAGAAATCCCTCCCAAAATTACCTCAGGTGTCTCCCAATCCTTCGACAGCTGAAATTCCGATTGTTCCTTCAACAGCCAGCATTCCAGTTGTTGAGGTTTCTATAGAGCTTGACCCTGAAATATCTAAAATTAAACCTAAACCACCTGATGGTCTTTCTACCCAGGCGGGTGGAAAGAATGATACAGGACCAAACCCATTTTAATTGTTAACGAATTCATTTATATTATTAATTTTATATCTCAATCCTAAAATATGGCCAGGAACTTAACTTGAATAGTGTGATACAAAGGAACATTAACGGCGTGAGAAGTCACATTGAAGATCTTAAGGTTCTTGTACATGATACATCCTCTTTAGTCATTATCCTGGGAGAGACTGACCTCCATCAAGCCCACTCCTTTATTGTGAGGGGTTTTTTTCAGTTTTTAGAAAGGACTATGTCACTGCATAAAGAGCGAAGGGTAGAGTAGCAGTACTTGCCCACAACTCCATCTGTGGTATGTCTGTGAACCTTAGGACTTCATTGCAAGCAGTAGCAATAACTATCACTACTCCATACAAAATGACAATTTGTTGTTTGTATCTGCCACCTAATTATAGGTTTGAAGAAGTGGAACTGGTTGACCTGATCAGACAGTTGCCTGCCCCATTTTTTTTTTTTTTGGTGGGCGATTTTAATGCTCACCACTACACTTGGGGATCAAACACCTGGAGCCCCAGAATGATCCATATTGACAGGATTCGATCCAGTTTAGTGACTGACGGTTCACCGACTCATCTGGCGGCTTCTACAGGTAGTTGGACAACTGTCGACTTGTCATTTTGTATCCCTAGTTTTGCCACTAAATTTGAGTGGTACGTTCTATCTGACACTTACAGTAGCGATCATGCTCCCTGTGAAGCTTACATTTTCTGACTACTCACACTCTAATGAACGTTTTCCCAGATGGATTTTGCGCAAAGCAAAATGGGAAAGTTTCACTAGTCAATTTGTATCACCTATTTATAATGATAACGTTCCTATTAATGAAGCAGTACAGCATTTTACGGAAGCACTACTTCACCAGCGGACAACAATGTTCCATAAACGTTGATGAGACCACTACGTCCACCAGTCCCGTGGTGGAACGACAAATGTAGTGACACTCCACGTTTACATCGTAAAGCGCTAAGGAAGTTTAATCACAGACCTACTTATGAAAACCTCGAAAGGTATAAAATTCTACGAGCCAAAGCACGTTGAGTGTTTAGGCAGAGTACAAAGGAATATGAGCCCAATACATTGGCACAATATCAAGAACCACACCCACGTCAATGGTGTGGAAGAAGTTACGTTCTGTTTGTGGTCCTCCTCAGAATGTCAGAATTTGTATGTGTCACTATTTTTTAAATAATATTTTCAGTAAAAAAAAAAGATAAAATTATTCTAGAGGTGTTTATACATTTTTACCTTCACCATTTGGTTGCTGTCCTCTATGTACAATGTCTCTAGCAGCTTTACGGGTTGACACTGAAGGTGGTTCCTTTACCCAGCTGAAGCCATTTTCCCCATTCACTACAGTTACAGTTCTTCTTAAAATACGTTGTGGAGAGGAAGGATCAGATTCTTGAAAGGAACGTTGTCAGCCACTTTTAGATATTGAAGGAGGAGATTCATCTTGTGAATTCAAATTTTTATATAGAGTTGAAGAAGTAGGCGTATCATTGTTTAAGGTATCCATAAGGTCGTATATGCTATGGTGCAATTCTACTTTATCAACATATTCGTCTCCTTGTTGTTTTGAAATGGTTCTCCTCTTTTTTTCTTGTAGGCGTATTGTTATAACATTCATCTTCAGACGAAATTTCTTACTCATTTGAAGGTTCATATGAGTCACACCCGAATAAGTTAAGATATTGTCTTCATCTTCACTTCCACTAGCACCAAGGTCACTTTCATTATCACTTTCATTGATTATTTTATCAATCTCTGACAACAAAAATGCCATTACAAACTACTCTCCACTTAAAATACTATAACACTTAAAACTGGCACTAAAAATAAATATTTACAAAAAAAGTTACAAGGAAAACACGAAAAATAATGAACTAAAATATGTACAATAAAGTTAAGTTATACATATACATTCGTAAAAGTTATGAAAGCTCTGCTCTACAGACAACACATGTACGGTTAGATCAAGTTCGATACTGTCACTGGCCTTGGTATTGGTTGGGGAGACCTTACACGAAGGCACTGTACAGTCCGCCAAAAAAATAGAGTACCAGCAAAAAATCAACATGTGCTCGTAAAAATCACGAGTGAATACCATTCCAGGGTTAACAGATCAACAAGAAAGATAACAAATTTCAATAAATACCTCAATAATATACACCCTTCTCTCGAATTTACAAACGAAATTGAGATTAACAGCAGTATATTACCTTGACCTCAACATCAGTAAAATAAATAATAAACATCAGTTTAAAGTCTACAGGAAACCAACCTAGACAAATCACACATACACGCTTGATCCAAACATCCTGATTCACACAAAATGGCTGCATACAACACTATGGTGTATAGAGCATTGAACATTCCAATGAAAAAGGATGATTTTTATGACTGAAATAACATTAATAAAATACATGGCGCAATGCAGTAGCGGCCGGTGGTTAAGGGCAATGGGAGGGCTCTGTTTTATTTTATAAACGTAAGGGAAGGTATGTTATCAAAATATACACTACGGTTCAGAAAGCAGGCGTAACACAAGTGTTATTCATTCCATATTAAAAACATGTGGGGTCTACATAGCGATTATAAAGCAAAGTTTGTATAGTCTATAGCTAATAAAATAAAAATAGGGCCTACCTTCAATTTAACTGTTTGTAAGTAAAGTCCACCCTCCTCTCCTTCTGACTAGCGAAGTGGTTAATCACAAGTTAATTAAAATTTGGAGTTGATAACAATGACTTTTCAATGGAACACATAGCGAGGGCGCTAAGTCTCTCTCCTTTCATCGTGCTTCTGGTGAACGTTTTTACTCGTTTTAGAGTAGAGAAACATCTTTCACTTTCCGAAGTTGTCATTGGGATAGTGCATATAATTTGTAAAAGTTTTACCGACTCGGGAAGCACATCTTTAAGATTATTATCATAGATAAAGTTAAGTAACCGTAAAGACCCTGTTGCCGTTGAAAAGTCATTCCTATTGTACATAACTGTTAATTCTTGTTTCAGTTCTGTTTTATTTAGATGGTATAAATCTACAGCAGTACATAATTCTACTTCCGGGAAATTATTTTTGAATTGATTAAACAAACTCGGCTGGAAAAGTTTTGCGGCGGACAAATGGTCTAAGAATGTGAATCAGCTATCTATACCGGACGTGATTACGTCACACACTTCCTTCGCAACAATGCGTCTTCCATCCTCAAATCGTGCACGTTTTTTACTTGGTTCGGGTTCGCTGGTATTGGGCTGATCTAGCTCAGGCGAGTTTCTTATACCTTGTACAACAGTCTTGAACTCATTCACATACTTAAAAGCCTTAATACAATCAATTGTTTTGTGTTGCAATTCATTGTACAAAATGTCACAATGGGGTAATAGGCTATTTTATTAAAAAATTCTAACCAGAAAATAAAGGCTTCATCTTTTAGAATATGTCTTAGGCCAACAGCTTTATTTATTGTGGAATAGTCATTGGAATCGTCGTCTAATATGTGACTTAAACATTCCTTTAACTCTTCTCGATATTTAAATACTGTGCTTACAATTCTTGATTTAAAATTCCAACGAGTATTAGAGCTTTTAGGTATGCGTCTTTTAACAATTTCGTCAAGTACTGCTGTTCTTTTAGTTGATTGTGAGAAAAAAGTTGAAAATCCCTCGATATGACTGAAAAATATTTTAACTTGTTTATTTTGGGTTGCACTGCATTCTATAATTAAATTTAATTGATGTGCGTAGCAATGTACGAAATTTTTCATTTTTGTACAGAGTTTTGACTCGTGCTTGCACACCTGTGTGTTGGCCACTCATCACTGAAGAACCATCGTAGCTCTGTGCAATCACTTTATCAGGTGTTTTATCAAGTTTTAATTTGTTTAGCTCTTTGAAAATAGTTTCACAAACAGACGCTGCATCATGGCCTTCGGGTGTAATAAAACTAATGAATCGCTCATTTACTATGCCCTTTAACTCGTACCTAACAACAAAAACAAGTTGAGACAAAGTAGCACAGTCTGTTGTTTCATCAGCTTCAATCGCAACATAATTGGTTTGAGTCAGTTCGTCACAAATAATCTCTAAACACACATAATAAATTGAGTCTAGTAACTCATTCTGGATTGTTTTGGAAAGCCCTAAAAACACTTTATTTGTTTGGTCAATGTGTTGTTTTAAGGTTAGATCTAATTCCGCCATGAGATTAATAAGACCTCGAAAAATTCCAGGATTGTTTGAATTCTCACGTTCGTCATGTCCTCTTAAAGCTAATTCAAATGCCCCACAAAACTTAACAGCGTCTATTATTTTACTTAAAATATATCGGTTTTTCGACACTTCTTCGTTTAGTTTTTGGACTTTTAATCTATATGCTGTATCCAATTGGCATCTGATGTCAACCTTTCCTAACACAGCATATTCTATACATGAATTTACGTGTTTTTCACTTATTTTATGTTTTTTTACCTTATCATTTAAATGTTTAATGTCTGAAATGCCATCTACAGTCCATGCACGATCTGGAACTCCCATGACTAAGCAGGGGTAACAGAAAAATGAGTTTTTTAATTTACAACCACACAACCAATCCGCATAATTGTACAAATTTTGTGAAAATTTACGGGTGAAGCTATTCTTGTTCTTTGAACTATTTTGAGTTTTACTTATTACCATGTCAGGCCTAGGGGGTCCTAAATCTTTTAAGGCAATTCTATGTTCTATGTTTTTAATTCCTTGACTAATGATTATACTTACATCATTTGTCACAACGTTTACCGTTGACAAATTACCGGCAACGGCATTGGCGTCCATTATTTAACAAAACAAAACTACTTGATTAAATAACACACTCACACTCACTCGTCTCGTACTAATTAATTCACTTATTCACAATCTCTA
The DNA here is from genome assembly GCA_963513935.1 of Aphrophora alni. Taxonomy (NCBI): domain Eukaryota; kingdom Metazoa; phylum Arthropoda; class Insecta; order Hemiptera; family Aphrophoridae; genus Aphrophora; species Aphrophora alni. The sequence continues at coordinate 36,979,307 of OY740765.1, read as the reverse complement.
AAACATTCACTTAACATTCACAATCACAAAGGGTTAAACTTAAAAACATAAACAAACAAATTGTGTGAGTAGCGAGACACTATTTAGAACAGTTGCGCCAACTTATTTTGCCCATCGAAAACCACGTTTTTAGTAATGCGGAACATCTAACTTATGGTGGCTGCACTGACTGATGTCTGCGTGCGCAGCTTCGGACTCTGCCCTAGAAGCCCATTACACGCTGTGTAAATGACGTCACGGCACCCTCAGCTCTGTCTGCTGCTTTCCCCATATGACTAAATGCAATGAAACTGGGACGCTCTGGCCACCGTCCGAACTCCAGAATACATTCGTCAAATATTTTATATTGTAAAACTTCCGCTACAAATGATGGTGAAATCCATAGCGGCAATTCATAATTCATTTATCTCCAAAGAATTAAATACATATAGGTATTTACATTATTAAAATAATATTATCATTGGGGGGGGGCGTCCGAGAGTCCTTATGAGTAAGCCGCCACTGGCGCAATGTAATGGCTATAATTCATCAATAGTCGACAGATGCATCCTCAAAATAAAAAAGAAGCAGAAACAAATTAGAGCTTCACCTATCAACAAAGATGAGAGTGTTAAAAATAAAAACAAATACATCACAATGGACTATACACCACCTTTCAAAAAACAGACCCGCAACATATTCAAAAAACTTGGCTACAGTATTTTACACAGAACCAACAACAGCTTACAACGTTTCTTAAACCACATCAACCCAACCACGATAAATACTTAGATGGACGTATATATATAAGCTCAATTGTGACAAACTGTGAAAAACAGTATATTGGTCAGACTGGTAGATCCTTTAAAACATGTTTTAAAGAACATTACCCAACAGTAAAAATACAAACTCAATCCACTCATTATATGCCGAACATCTAATGGATAACCATCATAATTACACTGAAATACAGAGCAATATGACCATATTACACAGATTAAAAAAGGGAGATAAAATGAACGTTATGGAGGAATTTGAAATTTATAAACATCAGAAGATTAATCCATCCATCATTTTAAATGACAAACTAAATTTCATCTCCAACTACATTTGTATCATTTGATATTTGAACATCAGAATATGGCAAAATACATATCTGATAAGGAACGTTTAAAGTAGCAGTATCCCAATCTAACTCAGCCAGTGAACATGTGGCCAAAATACTGGGAACAAAAAGAATTTTTAATTTTTTGCCAGGCCGAGATTTTTATATGTGTTTGTGATGTGTATGTGAACAAAAGTGTTAGTGTTATTAGCTGGTTTGATGATGCTCCATATGGCAGCGAAACATGTAGCCATTACTCTAATATAAAGACCTACTCTCGACTTGAAATAAGGTATGTTAATGAACTTTAAAGTTTGCACAAACACTTTATATATATACAGGGTGTCCCGTAAGTATTGACCAAAACTTCACGAGGTTATACTATAGGTAAAAACAAACAATTTTCACCATATAATGTATAGTCCTATCTTGCTTAGTTTTCTGTCTATCTGTCTGTATGTGTTTTTTAGAAAAAAATTTCTATCTTAAAAATGGTTTGAGATATCAAGTTGAAACTTTTTACATTTAATGACCTTATTAGTGTGCATCTTAGATAAAAGTTTCAAAATAATATCATTTACAGAAACAAAATGGCGGTCATTTAAAATGTTCAAATCCTAATAACTTTAAAACGAGTGATGTTACAAAAAAAAGACAAGATACATAAAAAATAGCCCCTTTTAATACAAGCATTTTGGTACCTGGTTTATTGATCTAAGATAAGTAGTAACAGAAATAAGTAAGATGTTTTAATGTTGTGTGTGATTTGATTTTGAAAATACATTGCAATTATGAATAAAACACATACCTTTACTTGGGAAATCTTACTTATTTCTGTTACTACTTATCTTAGATCAATAAACCAGGTACCAAAATGTTTGTACTAAAAGGGGCTATTTTTTATGCATCTTGTCTTTTTTTTGTAACATCACTCGTTTTAAAGTTATTAGGATTTGAACATTTTAAATGACCGCCATTTTGTTTCTGTAAATGATATTATTTTGAAACTTTTATCTAAGATGCACACTAATAAGGTCATTAAATGTAAAAAGTTTCAACTTGATATCTCAAACCATTTTTAAGATAGAAATTTTTTTCTAAAAAACACATACAGACAGATAGACAGAAAACTAAGCAAGATAGGACTATATATTATATGGTGAAAATTGTTTGTTTTTACCTATAGTATAACCTCGTGAAGTTTTGGTCAATACTTACGGGACACCCTGTATATATATATATATATATATATATATATATATATATATATATATATATATATATAATATGGTAACACTTAAAAAATATATTCAAGAGAATTCATCATTAAAATTCATTTATTTTTTTCATGTGGACACATTAGCAAGTTCTATTAAGCACATTTGGCAAAACGCTGTTTTAATAATGTTATTTTAAGAGCAGTAAAACAACAATGTTGTAGTATTACAACAACAAAATTTGTTAATTGTATAAACTATATAACAAGAATTAAGGTAATTATAATATCTGCAATTTGTGAAAGACATACAAACAATATATTACCTTTCTATATAAGTAAGTGATCTAGCGACTTCCATAATGAAATCAAACCTTATGCTTGTTATATATTATTTTTCAGTTGAGAGATCATGCGGAGAAAGGACAGCCTTAAACGGTACATATTTTACAGGAACCAAATTATCTAATATTCAAAATTCTAGTATTTACATTTGTATGTTTCACATCTATAAGTCTCATCCAAGTGTTAAACAGCTCTACATTTATCTGGAGCATTTTGAGGTTAGTAATATATCCATACACGTAATATATTTTATAAACTTTATAAATAAATCATCAAACATCTTCAACAACTTGTTTTATCTAATCAAAATACAAAATACCCTTGAAATTCGGAGAGGGAGATTACTCTGAGAATATTAGGAATAATTTGTTAAGAGAGTCTTTAACATTAATGCTAAAGTGTCAATGAAGAAATTAGGGATGGAAGAACTTAGTAAGAATGTGGACATTGTGGCATGTGTATGTTTGTTAGTGGATAATCGTGTAAATGTGGTTTAATAATGAGATATAATATTTGTGAAAGTACTATAGTACTAGCATAACAGGAATGCCAATGGAGGCCAGGTAGTCACGTAGACCGCACGCATACAAACACAGGGGATTAGGATCGGCCGCATTTCCGCTCTGTTAAGTCCCCTACTATACTTGACCAATTAAAATATATTTTGTTTTTATTTGTAATTTTCTTTTGATTTGTTTAGTATTTTTTGAACTCTATAGATTATAACAAGAAAAATGATTCCAAACAACGTATATTTACTATAAATTGTACCTTGTTTGGTATCATATTTCACATTCCACGTAATCCAATAATATACCAATCCACAAGCTTTTCAGGTTTATAAAAACTCAAACTTGTAATGTAATAGCATTATAATTTATTATTCAAATATACACAAATATTATTTAAATAATATATACACTCAAATTATATTTACAAGTATAATTTACAAATAATACTCACATAGTTTATAATAATACATTACTAAAACCAGACTGTCATAAAATAAATGTTTCAGACTATGACTATGTTTCAGATAATGGAGGTTATAAAAACGCTATTTTGAAAGACAAAATGAACAGTATAAATTAAAATTAGTAAACAAAAATTAAAGTATATCAACAATCTCCGATATTAGCCAGTACTTTGTTAACAATCATTGTATTGTGATCCAAGCTCTACTAGAGTAAATATTCGTACTATGTTTGGTATAATTTTTCATGAAATGTTAGAATCTGTATGCATAATTGATTTTTAAATAAAATTAAGTATAACAAAAATTAATGTTCGATAGACTGAAGTACACTAGGTGACTCATAGAGTTGGAAGGAAGGACGGTCCAAATCCCTTGCGCACATTAAAACAGTGTGATGTTTGCTTTAACCCTTTATTTCTTTGACATTATTCACAACAGAAGGTTGTAAATGGGAAATTGAACTTAATGCTATACAATTCCAATAAACCCTTAATTTTATTCAAGTCCCACCTTTGGGGAACTGCTTGATAAATTATTTATTAACGTCCTTATTCTGCCAAACACCACAATGCCTCAAGAATAAAACACTGTCTTTAGTATTTACTCTTAGATGTTAGGAATTACTTTAAAATTCCTTTATTACTTTTATTGTTTAATCAAAGCTAGCTCTTTTTTCTCTTATTACTTTAACTTTAAAACTCACTCTCAGGGAGTGTCATTTGAAAGAGTTATTTTGCAGAATCTATTTAATATTGTGAAATTTATGAAAGCACAAATTATGTAAAAAAAAAAAAACACACTTAATTTTAAGCTGAAAACAACATAGGGTTAGTTTAAAATCCACACAACAAAATGTTATCCAGAAATAAAATTTATATTTTAATTAAAAATTCCTTTTTTAATTCTATATATTATTCAAGATTTCAAATCATAAATTTTCTTAACTTTAAAACATATTACAAAAATTCAACATAAATATCAATGACTATTATTTCTCTAATTATTATTAAAATGAATATATCTTTACTAAATAAACTTACTATATCAAACTTACTTTAAAATTAAAAACACATTGACTTTAAAAAGTACATATGAAATAAAAAAGAATTTAAATTTGATAATTTTCCCCAGAAAGTTTTTAAATTTATTTTTTATTTCAAAGCGAATATTTATTCGAGAATGTAACTGTGGTACCTTGTAAACATATTTATAGCTGTTTTCGGCTCCTGTTAGGAAAGGCTGATTATAGTTGTTTTGGTGAAGGTTGAAGTCTAGTTGATGTCAGCTCGCAGTCCTCAGTTACATTGAAATCGGTTGTGCTGTTGTTAAAGTTGAATGATTGCAGATTGAAGATCTTGTAGTCAAAAAGTTTAAAGATGAAGTCCAAGTTTGAATCAGTGTGGCTGTTTGTTGTATTTTGCTATACCATTTGAAATGCCAGGTCACTTCCAATAAAAATATCGGTATAGTGCTGATCACATAAAGATGATTGTAGATGACTCTCCACCTCGTGCTGGTTAGAGATGTTCTTTTTCTAGGAGCTGGATCAAGAGTTGTTCTCCTTCTAGGAGCTGGATAGAGAGTGAAGAAAAATTCTGTTGAAATGGACCTCTAAAACTTTTTCCCTGTTCCACTGGTACCAATTTCTATGAACATTTCCCTTTGATTTATGACGTTTAAAGTTGACTTATTTGGTTTATTTCTTCAAGATTTCACTTTAGTTAGTTTTTATTATAACCCTTTTGGTTATTTTAATGTTTGGTTTACTTTAATTAGTTGTTGATTAACTAATTATTATTTAGTTTATTTGTACATGGATAGCCAGCACTGCTTTTGCAAGATCCAAACACTTGACTCCTCCCCTATTGTGTGGTAGGGGTTACTGCAGGTTGATTCCTGTAATGTCTGATTTTCTGGAATTTAATTTGTAAGCTTTCTTGAAAATTCCCATATCTCTGGTTCTAACAGGAATTCTGGAAATATGTAAATGTCATTTTGTTCCTCTAGACTTCTGGATTCCATACAACTATGATTTAAAGTTCTAGGATGATAACTTTCTAAGATGCACACTTTTTAGTTTTTTGTGATTTTTTCTTTGACCAACTTTTGATCGGTTCGGAAATTCTTCATTCTTCTTTTGGGTTTTTGTAGCCTCTGCCTTAGAAATGAAGGAATTCTTTACTTTTTTCATTTATTTTTATTTTCATTTATTTTATATTCATTGTTGAACTTTGTCGATTTTTGATGGTCAAAAACCCCCCAAAATTAATTATATATGTACTTATTTTGGTATTATTATATTATGTCACATATCCTTAACCTATTTCCATTGTAAAAATTTAAACTTATTATCTAGACAAAATTTTAGTTTTTTTGTGTGCATGTTTTTTTGCAATAACTATTAAACTATTCGGTTTAATAAATATTTTCTTGTATTTCCTTTGCTAACCAGTTATTCTTTATCATAATATGCTTTTATATTCAAAATTTAAACAATTTAAAATTTAACATAGGAGATTGGATGTGAAATTTTTTGTAACAAGTTGAATCAGATTATTTAGTAGTCCAAACAACCTATTGTTCTCGGTCGACCAGTTGGCTCATGTTAGCTAGCCCCATCCCACTTCCCTTACGCTTTGAATGGTTTATTTTTTAATGAAATTGACAAAACTCTTATAATTCTACTTTTTTTCATATTGAACTAATTTTTTCTGTGCACATTATTAATTATTTATGGATATTACCATTTATTTATGTATTCTTGATATTTATTATGTTTTAACTAAAATTTTATATTTTACAAAAATTTTTGTTTTTGGAACGATTTTGGTGAGAAACCCAAAACGTTTCAGCGTGAGTGTGAGGGTGCATGCGTGTGAGGGGACTTGACCTAGCCTCCATCGGTGCTCCCGCTTTGCTATTACTATAGGCTTAAAGAGTCTAGATAAAATTTAATTTTGCCCCCCCCTCCATCCTAATACACAAACAAGCCAGCTTTGATGATGTCTAAAACTATACTATCAAAAATCTTAATTTCCAAGCAAATTTTAAATAATCACTTATTTACTAATACTGACAATAATCTAAAATGAGATGAATTTACTAAATGATCATCAACCTCCACAGTAACCATAGATGTGCATAACAGTCACTGTTCTCTCCTGCTTTGTGTAATGCTTTCTAAATAGATATCATTCAGTTTGCTCAAACTCCCAACCTATTATAACTAAAAGCATAGTTACTAAATTCAAACACATATTATAGAATTGTTTTCTATGAACAAAAGTTGAGTAGTAGACTTGAAGCTTGAGTAAACGGAAGTTGCAATTGTTTACTGAAGAATTAGTATATTCTCTACTTAACTGTAGAGAAAGGCAAGTAGAAACTGGGGCGCAGACACAATAATGTTAAGACAGCTATACACTATGTTTGTGAGGTCCAAAATGCTATATGGTGCGGAAGTTTGGAGTTCTGCAGCTAACACCCACCTAGACAAACTGAGGCGCATTCAGAATTCAGCTTTGAGACTCTGCCTAGGCTGTCCAAAAACTACCCCTATGCATGCGATGGAAATAGAGTTGAACATCGAGCCATTGGACATTCACCTTGACAGAATAGTCTGGCATAAACATCTAAAAAACCTGTCACTTCCCCAGCTGGTTTCTAGTTTTGAGCCCGAGAAAGGGAAACCCCACCATAGGCGCTCATTTCATCACCGCACATCCTTCCTCATCCAAATTCTGCCTGATAAAATCCCGATAGTAAACCAGAACCCTCCTTGGACCTTCTGCTCTCCCAATATAAGACTCCACCTAACTAACAATGTCTCTAAGAAAGACCTTCCTGAAGTTCAGAGAGCAGCTGCATTAGAAACTATTAATGACTCCTACAAGAACTATTATAGAATATTTACAGATGGCTCACTGAACCAGCTTGATGCGAAATCTGGAGCAGGATATTTTGTGGACGACACCAATGAGTCATTCTATGTACCTGCACACTCTACATCAAGCACAGACGTAGAATTGTTGGCGATTGACGCAGCCGTAGCTCACATCGCCAGCGTGGAAAAGCGGGATGTTTGTATTCTCAGCGACTCTATGAGTGCACTGCAGATTTTGAAGCAATACAAACCATCGAACTACTACCGTAGAGTAAACGACATTCACGCTATGCTTAGAAAACTCAGAAGTAAAAACATTTGGTTCCAGTGGGTTCCTGGACATTGTGGTATACATGGCAACGAAGAAGCAGATAGGATAGCTAGAATAGCTGCAAGTTTGGGCCCGATTCCGTCCAGAAATCTTTCTCTGAGTGCCGGTTTTGCTCTTTGTGACAGAACATTGCAATCTAGATGGGTTGAACAGTGGAATAACACGATAAACGGTCGCCATTTATACTCAATACAGAAAACACCTAACAACCTGGAAATTTACAAGGAAATCCCTCGTTCAGTATCGACTTTCGCATCCAGAGCAAGAACCGGGCATATCGTTACTCAGGCATACCTCTTCCGTTTTGGACTGGCTGATTCGCCCACTTGTTTGGTATGCCAAGAACAGGAAGAAACTCTCCAACACATCCTTCTGCAATGCCCTGGTCCAGAAAATGCTCCTAGAAAGATACTTAAAGCGAGACTTAAAGAAAAATGCACCCTTGAAAGAGTACTGTCGAACAACACCTTTTGGCGACTTGCTGCCCTTGTTTATGAGAGACACCGTGTGGTTGATATCACTTGATATCAGATACACGCACAAGAAGTAAGAAGTAAGTAAGTCTACTTAACTGTACACACTATTCATACATATAGTCACTGGGTATGTACTTTCGTCATCTCAAGGGGGTTTTATTTTAAACAACCAGTTTCTATTATCATATTACTATTTATGTATTTTTCATATCTATAACAAATTATTTGATAATAATTATTCTAAGTTTAATTTTAATATTATTTTTCAAATGATATAATATACAATATATTATTTTATTAGTACATTGTAAGGAAGGTGTGTTATGATTGAATTGCATCGACAATTCTTTATATCAATAAAATATATCTATCAATAACTTTTGTTTCTACTTTTTTTAAACACTACATGAAAATTAAGAAAACCAGGTTATTGCATAAGCTTACTTTTGGCTCGTTACTGTTTCCTGATTCCACTGGTTTTTAAAAAAATTGTTTGTCCCAAAGGAATAAATTACAGTATGTTTTGTGCTGAATCCAAAAAAGACAATTTTTTTCTATCATGTATGGTTTTTATGTACATAACTATATATATAACATATTATACACATTAAAGACTATTTTTAAGTAAGCTTTATTTTCGATAACCTAACCTAACCCAACCTTTCTTGAATATTTTGCTTCCAGGACATCTCTTTTATGTATCCAACAGTAGTCAGCTACCATTTTTTAACTCCATTTCCACTAATTTCTCTTTTCCATACTGGATATATCTTGATGAAAACATCCCCCATGTTCAACACCTACATATTTTGTGGGAAAAAGTCTAAGTAGGAATGGAGGAAGTGGATTTTGAGAGACATGTTACATCCCAAATTACAATATTCTTTTAATAAACTATTAACATAGTTCTCATATTCCTCGGATTTATATTTTTCCTATGAAATGTTTCATAACATTATTGAAGCAGGTCCAGGCCAATTAAGTCATTAAGTCTACTCTCAAAATTGTCCTCTTTCTCAAAATTGACTCTCTTATATGTGGAATTACAAAAATACCTTCTTTGATTTTTGCATCACTAATTTTGGAAAATTTTCTTTTACATATAAAAACCTTGCCCATTTTTGACCATGGCATATTCATCAAACCTAATTTTATATGTATATAAGGTAAAGTACATTTTCTTAGGGTCAACCAAAGGAGGATTTTTAACATTCTTCTTACCTTGGTTCAATGGATTTCCGTTTAGGCCATGACTGTTTAAAAATGGTTTTTGCGATCACAGCTGTCCCATTCACAGATAAAACAGCAAAACTTTGTATATGCAGCTTTTAAGCCAAGTAACATAGCAATAAATTTAAGGTCCCTACATAAGTTCCATTTCAATTTGTCATATTAAATCTTTTCTAAAATTAATTTAATATTTTCATGTCTCTTTCATTTTCTAGCATGAGCTAGCGGGATTGATGGGCATTGGTTGTCGTCATGAAACAGAACAGCTTTAAAACTAACTTTGGATGAGTCAATAAATAAATGCTACTCTTCAGGATTATATTCATGTCCTAGTGTTCTTACCAATGTAATATCATTACAAAACACAATATCCCCTTCTTGAGAAAAGAAAATTTCAAAATCCTCTTGTCTATTTCTAAAGTAACACACCTTAGTACCCTTACTTAGTAAATTCCAGCCTTTGAGACCCAATCCTAAATATTTGGCTTGATCTTTGATAAGTACAAATCACGCACTAAATCATTAAAATCCCCTTGTGTTAATAAATATAGCTCGTGTGATACCTCAAAACTTGGATCTTTAATCTCATCTTTGTCTTCCTTGAGATCTCCGTCATTAAGTTCAATGGGTACAGGAGGAAGTGGTATCGGTAAATTTTGGCAGTGGGGTATAGGGCGAATAGATGAGGGCAAGTTAGGATACTTTAAAGTGTGTTTTGACTTGTTTGTCATTCCTGAACTGTTTAATAGACAAAAATAGCAGTCTGTAGTATGCTCTGTTGGTTTTTTTCACACTATAGGAACTGCAATTGGCATATGGCGAGATCCATTAGCCCAACCTGTCAAAAACATGTAACACAGCAGATATGCGGTGCCCAGTTTTTATCTTGATCACCTACTTTATAACCAAAATAAAGTTCATAGGATTATTTTTATTAAAGGAGTAAAATTTCTTCTTTAAAATTTAAAAGTTAACTCACCACACACACATAACAAAAAGTATCCGAATGATTTAGAGATTTGTGAGGCATTGTAAACTATACACAACACTACACACAATACGCAACTTTAATCAACTTAAATACAGTGAGTCAACACATTAATGTAGTGAACAGTCTGCAAGTCTACAGAGCACTGACTATGGTTAATTAAGGAGTGTAGTTTTGGTAAACAAGAGGCAAGCGTGTTAATCATGATTGTGGCCTTATAATGCGTGCTGACAGGCAGAGTTTCAAGCTCCTTCCCCCACCTCCTAGCTTTTACAAGAGGACTAACTACCATTCCCGTACACTTTAGAGGTCATACTACTCATTAGTATGATTATAATTCTGAATTAATATTTTTTTTAAACAATTTTTTATATTTTAGAAATATTTAATTTTTCACATTTTTTGCAAAAACTGAGAAATTACTATAGCTCATACTAGGAAAACCTTATGTGATGAGACAATAGTAATTGCAAATTTGAATTCTACACATAAAAGTACTACAGAATGTGTGAAAATAACAGCAGGGACAAAACATGTGTACATCAGTGAATTCTTAAAGAAAAAGGAATTTTTTAAGAATTCGAACAAATTAAAAAACACTTTGTGTGTAACTGTCTGCCAATGGTTAATTTTTCTTGGAAATTGCTAAACCATTGAAATGCTTTCATTGCAACTTGGGCTAAATTACTTTGATCAATGGCACAAAGAAATTTGAATCCTTCAGTCTATTTCAAAATAATCACTCTATAAAATTGTTGTTCACAAACAACTTTTTAACCATATGTCATTCAATGGCCTGTTATAGCTTATATCCAGCTAGTTGATATTCTGAATCCAATCATGCAACTAGTTACAATATATTACAACAAATATAGTAATTATTGTTGAAAACCAAAATTTAAACTGAAATATAAAAATTTGAACCAAAAGAAGTAAAACAAGTTATAATTCTAGTCTAGATTCATTCAAATTTGTACCACGATGACCTTACACTATGAAACAGCACTATGTTCATTTCATTAACCTTTTCAATGTGAGGTGTCGAGTAACCAAATTGTACGATGTGCCTTGTAAAAGAGCCTTTAAGAGTAACCAGATCATATGATGTTTCTAGTAAAAGTCCCCATAAAAGTAACCACATCATATGACGTGCTTAGTAAAAGTGCTTTTAAGAGAGCAACCATATCATATCACTTGATAGTCATTGGTTAGTAACAATGGTTAAAATAGCCATGATAACCCACTGCTAAATGCACACCATATTCTAAAAATAATATGAGGAAATGGGAAAAAACTGTCTTTTATAGATTTTGACATAAACATATTAAGACAACTATTGGACATTCACTACATGCCAAGTGAGAATCAGCCTATTACTCCTCATTCTAGATTGCTAGTACCTGGTGAAAAGTATTCAATTTAGTTGACATTACACATTACACCACTTTAAAAATCCTCTACCTGTGTTAATATTTAATTTTAAGCGAGGATCTACTTTAATTTATTTTAAAAAGAAAAGAATATTATGCTCAGCTTTATGGGCGCCAAGTAATGTTAGCTTACCAATTTAGAAAAGTTAAAAGTTTGATTATTATTAACTAAAAAATTCTCAGGGTTGTGATTTATTTTAAAAATGTACTTCCAAGTGGTTTCATGGTAAATAAGAAGTCCTTTTTATTTTTCTGAAACTGAACTTGTTATTTTATTTAAACACACATTATTAAAACACATACGTAGGTTTATCATTTACGATTGTATCATATTCAGTTCTAAAATTGTTTTGTCTTGAAGAGACAAAGTTTTTGTGAATGACTCTATTATTAATAGTTGCAACTTTGATTAATCAACTTTTATAGGAGCATCTTTGTCTCATATTTTCAAATTATGATGCATTATTATTAACTTAGAATTTTTTCTATTCAAACTTTAAATTAGACATTCTTAAAAAATTTATAACATTTAAATTTATTTATCAAACAAAATTCTAACATTATGATCACAATTAAAATTTTGATTTGCTCATTTATTCTTTTATACAAAAAAGATAAAATAATATTGTCTCATTTTACAAAGTTATGTGAATACTGTTTGTTATATGTGTTACCACTTTGCAGTATTTTCCAAGGTAGACGTTCCGTGTAACGTGAAGCCTTCTTCCTGATGATTTAAATTCACCATTTTCGGTATTGTATCTAAGTAGATTGTCTCAGATGTAAATTACGATTCATAAATATCACACATCCTGTCTCTACTATTAATACAAAGTTCATATATTAAAATTCAGAGTCTCTCAGGTTAGAAATACCGTTTAAATAGTCTATTAAGCAACCAACAAAGTTTGAATTACACCATGTGCTCTCACCAAGTTGTCCCTCTCAACTTTCAATTTATAATCAGTCAATAACAAATTCACAATTTAAATAATACAATCACTTAATAGCTTTAAAATTAGTGTGACTGTACGAAAGTCCTTAATCGAGTAAAATGCATTGACCTTAAGCAACTTTTTAAATATTCTTTTATATATACTGACTTCTGAAATATTAATAAACTCCTTGGAGAGTTTGATCATGAAGATGACTTCAGAAGGAACTTTTTTTACTTAAAGCTGATCTCTGCATTTGTCCATGGAATCATATTTATTTCGGATGTTATGTGTATACACATCACTATTACGAATCGTTGGGTTCTTAAATTTGTAATTATTTCTAGAATGTATGAAACTGTTAGGATACTCAAGTTTTTAAGTGCATCTCTGCAAGAATCATGATGGTCCAAACAGGCTATGGCTCTAATTACTTCCTTCCGCAAATGAAAGAATCTCTGGGTCATTCAGTTTGAGGAGTTTCCCCAGAAAGCAATTCCATAAGTCAGTTGGGATGAAAATATTTACAAATTAAAAGTCAGTTTGGAGTCCGGTTTACAACAATTTTTTTGATATCTTTGCATGATAATCAGTATCTAAAAGTCTTCACAGTGGAAATATCAAGAAGGGAAATATTTTTGTATAAAAAAATCGATATATATATATTTGTAAGGACTATAACATACCTCTGTCCTGTTTCTTGGAGAATAATATTTTACCGATAGCATCCTATAATCTTTGAGACTTGAGATTAAAATACAAACTATGTTGCAATAATAACCATATTTGAGATTTATACAAACAGTTAATATTATACAATAATTACATATTTAGTGAGGAGAAATCTGTGATAGTCAATTGGATTTTCAAGGCAAAGGCTGAGTTACTTTATCTGAATAAATACTCATTTTAGATGACAAAAGAATTACTTGTATTGCAGTTTTAACAAAGAGATAGACGTTTACCATTTCTTAGCCACTTGTCCAATGTTATCTGAAGTCAAAATTAAATTGTTTGGTAAAATATTTCTGAATCTGGACTTTTTATCAGATTTTTAAATGGCAGGGACACTCAGGGGCTCATTTATAGAAGGTACAGGCTTGTCAAGCCCAAGGATACCTAGCTAAATCTAGACCTTTTTCATGTAGTCTTGGGTTAGATTCCTCTCTTTCATCTTTGCCATCACGTTTCTATTGACCAACTGTTGTTCTTTTCTGACCGTGATGCTATTAGAGTATTCGAGGGGTAGAGGGTCTTTATTGTATATTCTGTTCTTCCTTCTTTTATAAGATGATGATGATTGAGAGGTCTTTTGCCTTTAAACAACAAAGGAAAAATTAAATGTCACGGATTGGTAAGAGTGTAAGGTATTATTATAAAAGCGGCTGGGAGTATCGCTACAAATTAGTGGACAAGTTTAATTATTAGATGTATATGTTATTGAAAAGGCAAGAAAAGATATGGAATCTATTTGACTTTTCTTGTTCTTGTGTGTGTTTTAAGGCTCAATTTTTATTTTTCTGTATGTTTATATTTTTTAAATTTTGTATTGTGATGATTCATCTATCTCTATCAACTCTAAGATGGTTTGTCAGACCATGAGATATGTCTCCAACATCAATTTTTTTTTTTTTTGTTTTTTCATTGCTATTGTTATTTTATTTTTTATATAATTTAATATAATTGATAATGTATTTTTATTTTGTTGATATTTGTATTTTATTTATTCATTTTTGTGTGCTTAACATCTTTACTGTATTCCGGTTAGGCTAATGCAAACGGGAAAGTAGGTAACATAAGGAAAAAGCAACGGCATATACTGTGACATTTCACTAGTACGAACTGTGGCGAAATAACCACACGTTCTGCTAATTGAGCTAAATCTCTACCTTATTTCGTTAATAAAGATACCTTCATATTATTACTTAAATTAATAAGAAAAAAATATACATATTAAAATTTGGTTTCATAAATAATAAATTTACATTTAACAAATTATAATTTTAAATAATTTTCAAACTGAATTGATTCCTTATATTTATATCAGAAAGATAGAAAAAGCCTAGTATTTATAACTGAGAACCAATAATTTTGTCTAAAATTTCAAAATGTCCTTCTTAAATGCCTAACTTAAGAACCAATGAACAAATTTTGATCAAACATTATTTTTGTTTGACATTTAGAACATCCCATTTAAAATTTGACAATAGTAGGGAATAATGAAGGATAGTAGGATAGTTATCTTGAAACGGTTGTTGAAAAAGTAATTTTGTTAAAGGGTACATTTAACACAAATTTAGATATTAAAAAAAGAAGTGTTCACAGGTGTTTTGTTATATGCATTTTTAATGTTTTTTGGTAGAACTCAAAACAATCAAATTTTAAAATTTTATGTTGTGTAGTGGGTTTGTTATGTACAAAACAAATTTGTGGAAATTACTAGGAACATATTTTTCCTCTTTCTTTTTAATGCCTTACATTCAATAATACATTTTTCATTTTTTAGTTTGCTCCTCCAATGAATGGAAACTGTGTTATTGACAGATTTGTGGTAACTGGACAAAATGCAAACAGTTTTGTGCCAGAACTCTGCGGCATCAACTCTGGCAAACATTGTATGTATATTCACTGATTTAATCAGATTCACAATCTCTATATATTTTTGGTTGTTGATCCACTTTCCCGTCAATTTTTCAGGTATCGATAGTTGACTAAATGTGTTAATATCAGAACACAACAACTAGAATTTAAGGCATTTCAAAATTGTGTCCACCATCCTGAATCCATATATTGAATTCAGTTGATATATTTTAAATGACAACTCTGTATTTTTCCACATATGTAGCAATCAGAATGAAATTTAAAACGTCGTGACATTAAAAAAATAATAATAATAAAAAAATAAAAGGGTGATCATTAGAAGATTGGATATCTTGTTTTTTCAATTTCTTTAATCTTGATATTACTTGATATTACACAATTTTCAACTCCAGACTCTAAGCCTAAGTTTGAAAAATTGTGAATAGTAAAATATGTTTAAAATTAGTATATATATTAGATTACAGCAGTTAGATATTTATAAAATGATATTTTTACTTTTTGGGGGTTGATGGTCATTCAAGAACGAAAAATTCACCATACACAGGTTTACTACAATAATTTGATTTATTGTATAACTGTAGCCCAATTTTACTAGATCTAATTTTCCCGTTTGGAAATCAATTTAGGGTTAGAAACATTATTTTCACCCCCTACCTACTAAATGTTCACTTTTAAAAAATAAAATAAGATGAGTAAAAATTACAGACTTACATTTAAATCTTCTTAGTTGAATCCAACATGTTGGACTATATTTTGAACATTTTTAAATACCTTAAAATGTAGTATTTGTGTTTTAATATCAGACCAACTTAAGCCCAAAACCGATCATGAAAGATTGTGGATAAAAATAAGGGAGTTACTTAGTAGGTTTCTCATGCTGATCTAGTGGATGATTCAAAATTGCACACCATTATTTAGGAAGTTGATTCTAGAGCTAAAAATATGACAAAATTTCATTTAAACATAGGTCTGAGACAGGTTTTATTTTCCGTTTCTCGGCCGCTTTGTATTTTTACAAAAAATATTATATCTTTGAAAGTAGATAAGACATTGAATGAAAATTTAATATTTGGAACCTTTTACCAGTATACCAGAAAACCAAGACTTTATTTTGTAATGGTGAACATTTAACAAGTCTAATATCTTGAATACCACTATTATTACAAAACATTTACAAGAAACAAAAGATTTTCCTCTTTTAGCGAAAAACAAAATGCTCTTTACATTTTTTCAGTTGGTCAAAGGATAAACAAGTTATCAACTAATCAATAAAATTACTATTAAATCAACAGTCACCATTTTGAAACTGTTCAGGGAAACTTTTTTTTTTATGTGCAATGGATTTTAATATTATTATTACCAATTATCATAATTCTATTATATTTTGGCTAATCTTGAGTACAAATACATACATGTGTTGTAGACAATTATTACCAAGATATTATGTTTTTTGTTGAAAACTGTGTTATCCTTTGACCTATGAAAAAAATAATAAAATTATTTTGTTAAAAGAGAAAAATCTTTTGTTCCTTGTAAATATTTTTAATGTTAATAGTTTTGAGATATTCAATATTAAAACATTTTAAATGTCCGCCATTTTGAAAATGTACAAATAAAGCTTTTCTTTTCTCGTATACTGGTAAAAGATTTCATAAATAATGTGCATACCAAATCTTCACTCAAAATTTTATCTACTTCCAAAGATATGTTTTTTTGTAAAATTACAAAATGCTAGACAGATGGAAAAAAAAAGTTTCCAGAACTATGTTTTTATAAACTTGTTTCTTATATTTAACTCTAGAATCAGCTCCTAGAATATTGCTGTACAATTTTTAAGCGTCCTGTATATAGGTAAAGATTATTCCAAATTATAATTTTTTTAAAGTTTATAAAGTGTAAAGTTTTAAGGTTTTTTTAAAGTGTGTTTGAACTTTATTTCTTCTTTTGAAGTTTTCTGTAACACTCTGAATGTGTTTAAATTGATAAAAGTTGACATAATTTATAATGTTTACAGTTTATGTTGATGTTGACTCTACACTTGGCCCAGTTTCATTGACTGTTTTGTCATCTGGAGCTCAAGGCTTGCCGAAGAATTTCAAAATACGAATCTTTCAGCTAAAGGAAGGTAACCATCGAATGGTCCCAAAGAATTGCCTACAGTATTATACCAGTATACAAGGAGTTGTTGAATCTTTCAATTATCAACTAGTAGGGCTCCAAGAAAATTCAAACATTATGCTAGGCTATATGGTAATATCTGATCTATTGAAAGTTAACACAATTGTAATAATCAACATATAATTTATAATCCTCAGATTATTTTTACTTGGCTACAGTTGTTTTGCCACAAGTTGTATAAATTTATTTTGCCTCATCCTCTCTCAATTAAATCTACTAATTCTCATCAAGCGAGGATGTGGCCTCAAACTAGGACAACTTACTATGAATGTTTTATAAGATATTGTAATAAAATGTATGTTAAGTTTGTGTTTATACCTATAGCAAATATATTGAATAATTTTGTCTGTATTCTGATGGGGAAAACAATTGATTTTGAAATTTTTATGGATATAAATCCATTTTGTTTGAGTCCATAACTAATTTTTAAAAAAATTAAGGATATTTGCCAGAACATAAGAATTTGATTTTCTTAAAATGGGCTCTAATGATTTTGGTAAAATTTTCCTTTAATTTACATCTTAAAGAGCCAAACAAAAACAAAGTGTATTCATGTATGTATCAAAAATGCTGATTCGGAAGATATCTGTAAATTATTGTCTACTGCACTGCTATAAAAGGTCTATTTCCTTATCAAGCCAAAGTGTCAAATTTTAAGTAAATTTATTTATTTTCCTTGTTGCTTGAAAAATTATTAAAAATTGTACGGTATACCAAGCATCCAATACATATTATAATTCTAAATTTTTTTAAAACAATTAAACATTAATAACATTACAAACAATCAATAATATCAACTATAAACAATTAATTAGATTACCAGATCAACACATTGTGCAAATTTAAAAGGTAAGCATATGAATAAAATGAGAACATCTCACTATTGGAGCTGCAGCTGCTCCAAGAAAATAAGGTGACCACATACCCCATTAGCCCTATGTGGCTATGATATTCCTCCACCGATTAATTCCAAAAGTGGCCTGATGTTGCAAAAGTTGTCGAAGACACCTTTTAAAGGCCTTCTGGTCCTGCAAAATTAAACTTGCACTGGGCTGAAATCCTTTTGTTTTTTATTTTAAACTTGTATAACTTGCTAATTTTCTGTAATTTTTACTTTTTGATTCTTGCATCTTGTTGGTCTTGACCGTGGCTTTCCTGACGATCTCGAATTGTGATTCTAGGTGTTACCATTCTTCTGATATCTTTGATACCAATTTTGTAATCCTATTTTACGCACCTTTGTTCCTATTTCACTGAAACTCGGTAGTTTCGTAGAATTACGTGTATAAGTTTCGTAGCCGAAAGGAAAAAAATTTCCGATTTCCTTATCTGTTGATTTTCACACTTTTCCTCACTTCTTTTTCCACTCACAATTTTAGTAAATTTCCTTTAATATTTTGACCTGGGATTTACATTTAATATTTCTTCAATTATTATTATTTATTAATCTGAAATTTTTATTTGTTATCTCTTTCCATTTTTCCTCAAAAGGTGTGAAAACTATTATTTTTTTATTTTGATGTTGCATTTAATTTTTATTCAATTCATTATTGCTTTTATATATCTTAATATCTTTGTATTAATTACTTTATTTAAATTTTCTTTTGTCTTACTTTTATTTACTTTTATAAGTAGCACATTTCTGCTAATATATTAATTAATCATTATTATCTATTTTTATATAATTATATTATAAATATATTATCTATATCATATTATCTAAGTTTTTGGATTTTGACCAATTTTGAATTTTTCCCCTTTCTTACTTTGTCTTTAACGTTAATTACGTTAATTAATATGAAATATTAGTATGAGAAATGAATTGTGTACAACAGGTACTACAATTACATATTCTTAAAACTGTTTATTTTATATTTTCAAAATTCATAAAATTTGATTTTTATATTTCAAAATGATTAACTCAGACATTCGCCATTTCAACGGGTTCGTGAATCGTGACGTCATAGTCCACTTCCACAAACTCATTCAAAACAGCAAAGCTTGATTCTACTGTACAAAAATTTTGCGTGTTAAACTGTAATCTAATTTTGTCCAAAATTTGTCAAATACTTTTCTCATACAATGATATTTCCGTTGTAGTACATATTTGTAACCTTTTCTACTGTTTGTAATTCTTGAAGGTTAAACACGTATCATTCTCGTTTATATAGATGGCTATCTCCCCTGTCACACATATATCTTTCACATTTGATATTTTTTAACTATTCTTGCTTGCAGAATTTTCAATTTCCTTAAAGGAGCTTAACAAATCATGCCATGTGGTCTCTCATCTGATTTTCCATTTAGGCCCCAAGTGATGACAAGCATCTATCTTGTGGGCTGTTATAGTGATTCCCAGACTCTGTCCAATATGAAGCACAACGTTGTTGTGGTCTTTCTCTGGCACACTGTAAATTTCTAGAATATATTTTTTATTTAAATATATATATATATATATATATATATATATATATATATATATATATATATATATATAATTGCATAACACCTGTTTCAAAAAGTAAAACACCTTTTACTGGTAGGCAGCTTGTCAGTTATTTTTACATTTTAAGAATAAGTACTGTACATAATTAAAAATGAACAATAAAAACATACAATACATCAAAACACAACACTTAACATTTTTAAAATAATTTTTTTCCCTGTACAAATTCACAATAAAGTAGCATTTCTGTAGTAATATTATTTTTAGTTTTGTTCTAAACATAGTTTCATCCATCTCTTTAAAATCATTTCCTGAAAAATTATAATATAAAATATCCTGATAAAGAGGACTTTTTTCCATCAGAGCTAGTCTGTGAATTGGGTATGTTTTCTCTTTATTTCTTTTAATTACTTTTTAATAGAAAGCCAGGAGTATGTACAAAATACAGGCATTCAAACAAATACAGAAATGGCAAAGGTAATATGTTTAAGCTATAAAATAATGTTTTACTTTGATAAGATAATGTTTTGTTTTTTGGATTGTAAAAATATGTTTTGCCTCTTTTAGGTACTCAATTGTTACTTAATTTAAGAATAAAAATAGCTATAATAAACCATGGCCTTTGTTTCCATATCTGTTTCAAATGCAAAAAAAAATGCATTTGAAAATAAGCTGTGTGTAATTTACAATTTTAGTGGCGATCAATTTTAACACACAATATTCAATATTTTTTTTAACAACTTATTTTTGAATATAATATCCAGTGGGCTACTTTTTGTTGCGTATGATTTAAAATGTACAATGTTTATTTAATTTTTATTTAGCACTAAGTTATTTACAGAAAGCCATTCTTCTCTCTTGCAACACTTAATTTTTTTATTTAACTCTTCCACACTGCCTGCTTTGATCAAAATAGTTGGATCATCAGCAAAGAAATAATTATTTCTCTGTATATTATCTGCTAAAACATTAATATATTATATTAAAAATAAAGTTGGACTCAACACAGGAACTCCAATTTTTATAGATAACCATGATGAACAATTTATTTTAACCAATATATCTATATTTTTAATTTCAGTCTTTTGTTTACTCTCACTCGAGTAAGACCTAGATTATTACAATTTATTCCTGTAATAGCCATTTTTTTCAATTAAGATTTCATGATGGACACAGTTTGACAAATCACAGAAAACTGTATCACATATTGGTTGGCATGATATTTATCATATTTATGATACAGGAATATTGTTCCTGTAGCTTCTGTATTTTTTTAGGTTTAAATTCTCTTTGCAAGTTTGCAAAAAGCACTTCATATTTCTTGATTTCAGATGGTTGTTCTTCTATAATTCTTTTAAGTTGTCAATTTTTGCAGAACACATATCAACCGATTTTCACAGTTTAATTTCCAAGGATCTTATTTACTACTGAATTTAAAATCTTCTCTCATCTCTTTCAACCATTCTATGATATTAATATATACTCCTATAAGCTCTTCCTTTTTTCCTTTACACATTGATTACAATGTAGCAGTTCATTTTCACTATGAACAGAATTTACTTTGTCGTTTGTAAGTTTAACACAAATTCTGTGAAAGACGCTTGGCATTCCTTGGACCCTCAATTGCCATGATGTGTTATTTTTTACACAGACTTTACAATCAGAATTTAAAAAAAGCATGAATACACTTAAATATGTATATTATAAAAAGAAAACAAGTGTTAGTTTAAATGCTACTACTTGTCTGTACATGATGTAAGTTTTGTCAACGAAGATTGTTTTTGTATGAAAATTTTGAACCGTCAAAAAAATTCCATGCTTTATTCTAAATTTTCCTTACACGAAATTGCCCTGCCCCTTTTAATTCCCATAATGGGTTTTCATGTATCTTTTTTTTTCTTTTTTAATTACAGCTTTCCTGACATTCTGACATTTAGATGAATTTGACATTGTGAATTTCAAAGCTTGATAATTATGTTTTCTTTAGAATAACCTGAACTACGCTATCTGTATTCGGAAAGAACCTGGTTATTGTTCAATAACTTATTCAAATGTTGAAGTTAATGAAAAAGAGTATCCATTTGAGTTGGTGAATGTTGATGATGGTGAGTAAAAATTACTTTACTTAAAACAAGATGTATATGTAGTCTACTATTTACACTTACATCTCATATACACATACTGATAAACTTGTCTAACCCTGTGTTGGTAAAGTTGGACTTCACATCTTTATTTAAAGGATTCTTTTGTCATATCTTAAATTTAGGAAAAAAAGAGAAATACCAATTAAGTTTAATCACTTACTTGGTTACTCAAGTATTAGGGCCATCGCACAGACGTAAGCTCAGATTTAAGCTAAAACTAAAACAAACGAAGTATCACCATTTGGTGTGGTTTAACTTCAAAGAAAACTCCAACATCATTTTCCAGTCCTGATCTATATTCTTTTACAGTATTATTATTTGTAAACAATTCAACAATATTTTCAATGTTGTTACAAAATGTAAAAAAATATTTGTAATTATTGCTTCAACCTTGATACAAAATGTTTTAATTTTTTTTTTTTTTTTTTTTTGTACCAAATGGAATTTTGTTGATATTAGCCAAAACTGATGATTTGGAAGATTCCCTCAACTTAATACTAAATTAAATAATACAAATTTTTACACACAGAAATTGCATTGAAAAGATTGGGGATGGGGGTAATTCATGGGTTGATTTCCTTTTTAGTGTCTTTGTAGTTTTCCTTTTTTAATAAATAATATAAATAAAACAAAACAAATTAACAACGGTGCTTTATGTATATATAATACATTAATCAAGCTTAGGATAACACAACCCTCATATCATACACAATTTTATATGTAATAATTTTCATCTCTCTATTTCTCCAGTTTGCCAAAAAACTCATTCAAACTTTATTTACTTGTATTGACTATTTTAATATAAGTCCCTTTCTGGTTCACCTCTCCTCATTAAACTTGTCCCCCCCCATCTGGGGCTCACTTATAGTGAGTACGGGTGTAGCAATCCCGAGGTATCTAGTTGGATGTACACCTTTTTTCATGTAGTCTTAGGTTAAATCCCTCTTTTTCATATTTTTTATCAGGTCTCTCCTTGACCAAGTCTTATTGTATTCCTGATGCTATTAGAGTATTCGAGGGCTAACAGTCTCTGTGTCATGCCTTTTTCGTCTTTTTTTAAAGACGATTTTGTCTATGAGGTTTTTTGCCTTTAAAAAACAAAAAACAAGAGGTTGGACTAGTTTTCGATTCTAACATCGTTGATGTAAACAAAATTTAAATAACTGTATTGCTTTCAATACATGTACCTACTTAATTAAAAAATAAGATGTACAACTCAAAAAATACAAAATACAAGTTATTTAAATTCATCTATTTATACCATCGGCTTTATAATCGATAACTTGTTCTAATCCATGTATCATATATACCTTTGAAAAAAGTTCAAATCAGTCCAACTCGTCATATAAAAAGAAATATTTTGGAAGCAGTATGATATTTTTGTGCCATTGTTTTTGCAGAAAAAAGAACACCTAAATGTTGTACCACATGACCCCATTTCTATTTAAAAATTTTAAGTTTATTCTCAAAATAGAGGGGGAGGGGGTGAATCCTAAAATTTCTAAATGTCTCAAATGTTAGAGTTTTTGGATCTATAATGAAAGGTTAATGTGAGAAAAAAAGGCCATCTGGGAAAATCTGTAGGGAAAGTAGGGGGAGGGGGCTTAAACTCAACTGGTATAACTTTATTAATACAAAAACCAAACCATATTATATTTGTTATAAACTACCATATTTTCGTTTTGTTTATTTTTTCTCAATGTTGACAAAGCACAGTTTTTTACAGCAAGTGTAATAAATATATAATACAAATGTTAGCTTATATTAAAAATACAATTTTAACAAAGTAACCAAACATACAATTACACAAAGTAAACGATCTTTATCCATATCATCGGTGTTTTTGAGTTATTTAATTGTCACTAATCTACTTTCTCATTGGCTCAAAAAACAAATAAAAAAACAACAGTATGACAAACAAACAATCAAAATTTAAAGTAGAGGCTAAAACAAATCTTTAAAAAACGGACTCCATTTTACTGCAGAGGATTTTACTAAGGTTAAGCTTTTTTTATCGGTTTCGGGACTGTACTATTTCCTTAATAGCCGATATGGAGCTAGAACACCAAATTTTGAACAAAAAATCATATATTCAATTATTTATAATGTTTTTTTTCTTTCTTTAGCAGGTGCCTTTACAGTACCCATTGGCCAAGCAGGAGTGGAGATGTTCAACTGTCCCGATGATTATATTGTAATATCAGGTATACGACTATGTGGCTACAAATTTAATGATGCTTCCTTTGAAAGTGATTTCAACAAAAACTACCCAGTTACAGGTACAAACACAATTTTTTGTTTATGGCAAAATAAATAATTTTATTGATCTACACAGGGTAATTGAAAAACTGTGGGAGCTAGTGTCACGTTACGTTCCTCCCCTGCGTTCTCCACATTCCTCGCACTTTTCACTCTATTTGACAAGCGCAATAATCCCAACTGCTACGCTGTCCTGTTTTTAAACGTAAACGTGGTCAAGAATTCGTGTGACTCTATGACTACCCTTTTAGCTCAGTTGCATATTTTTTTTAAAATTTCTTAAATTTTTTAATCATTTGTAGCTCAGTAATTCGCTCTCTCTCTCTCTCTCTCTCTCTCTCTCTCTCTCTCTCTCTCTCTCTCTCTCTCTCTCTCTCTCTCTCTCTCTCTCTCAACAACCAGATCCAAGCAGAGCTATAAAAAAATAAAAATAAAAATCTAAAATTGTTAAATGAATTTAAGTTTTTCAAAATTTGAATTTAAGTTAAAAAAGAATTTAATGTTTACGGTACGAATTATTTTATAACAGTTTGTTTTGGTATCTTAGAACACTTAAAATGAAGTTCACAAGTTGAAAGTTTTTGGTGACTGATGTCCTCATAGATTCTTCTATATTTCTAAAGGGCTCTAGAAATATGTTGGATTCCATTCCTAACTAATGTTATAATTGGTGGTTGTCTTCTTGTTGTAATTTATATTTGCTTTCTCATTTGACTGTTTGACTATATCTTACTCGCTTTAACTTTTATGATTCTAAGTGATCATCTTACTTTAATATAAAATTTATTATTAACGACTAGAAAACTAACATCGGCCTCCAACTGATCCTAGTTCAAGAGTGCTATTTTACATGTAGATTTTAGAAAGTCTCCCTTCAGTGCGAAAAGATTCCTTATCCTTCAACCAACATGATGGGTTTTCTCCCTTTTTGTATTTGTTGAGTTTTTGTATTTATTCCTGAAGTTATTTTGAGTTTTTCAGTCTATAGACGTTTCTTTATCATTTTTGTATGTTTTATGGTAATTATTTTGGTTCAAACCGGTTTTGATTCTATGCTTATTTTAATTCTTTTTCTTGCTGTTGCGTTTTCACAGAGAGGAGTTGGTTGAACTTGACATCATTTGTTTACTTTTACAACTTTCCTTAACTGTACTTAATTTCTGTAATGGCAAGAATTTAATTAATTTGATTTATTTGTAATTTTTTCTTATTTTCCTCATATCTTCCATTTTGGGTTCTTCGATTTCGGAATTCTTTTTCGATTCCTTTTCCTTGTTCTCTTCTGATTCCACACGAACTCAATTTTCAGTTATCTGACCAAAACTGCTGTTTTGACGGCACTTTTACGAAATGTTGTTCATTTCAAAATTTGTTTTGTTGTTTTTTGAAGTTTTTCTTCTGATCCAAGATCCTCTTGTTCTCTAATGAAGATACCCGGTTTGCTTTTCCTCCTCTGTTGTTTATTGACAAAGTTATGGCAGTTTGAAGTTGAAGATTTTTGTGCACCTTTTTTCATTAAAGTTTAACACCCTAATTCATTTAACAACTAGTTGGTCTTATTACATTCTTTATTACTTTCTCTTCATCTTACACTATTTAGTTTTTCCTTTTACCATTATCTTAAAAAAAAAATCTTTAATTTATATTTTTTATTTAGTGATTTTAATTTCCAAAGCTGTCCAAAAATGACTTTAAACCCCTTTTTATTGTCTATTATTATTATTTTTGTTTATCTTGTTTAGGTATGTGTTTAGTTTCACTTTGTCTTTACGTTTTATTTTTTATTTTTTAAAATTTAGTTTTATTGTGATTTTTTGTTTTTTAAATCTATACATTAACTCGCGTAACATTTATTTTGAAAGATTATTAAATTTCTTTTTATACAGAATTTATCAGCATGTTCTCCTCTTCCATTTATTAATATACTGTAAAATTAACATATTTAAAATAAATTTTGTGATACATGATAGCACTTTTACCTGAAAGAGTTTTGTTGATTTAGCATCTTGCAGTTTGAGCCTGTGACGTCATCCTCTCATTAGGAATGTGCAAATAGACTTGGATTTTTCACAAAATTTAAAACTTGCAACGAATTGAATTTTCTTCAATCTGTTGCATTAGATTTAGCCAGGCATTTGACAGTTATATCCCAAAGATTTTAGTTAGAAATATGAATGGAATTAAAATCCCAGTATGTGGTCTAAGGTGTGTGTTAGCCAAGGTGAATTCAAGCCTCAGTTTGTAATATCTATAAAACTTAAGGTTTTATAAAATATTACTTTACTGACAAGAAAATGAATTTATGAATTTAGGACAATTGATTTTAAAATTTTGCACAGCATTTATGGGCGCCAGATGTGTTAACATCAATTTTGAAAAACATGAATTTACCAATTTGAATCTCAGGGCATGAGTTCTTTTAAAAGGGTACTCCACAGTGATTCCAGGTATAAAATGAAGAACTCTTTTATATGCTGAAATTTTACATAAATTTATTAAAAACAAGTTATTTTTTATACATTAGCATTTGTTATAGAGACATATATCATGAAAACAACTATAGCTATCATCTTAGTTAAATTACTTTTTATTTTCTCAGAAGGAGGATTAATCTTTTATTCCTTGAATTTGAAATTGACTCTATGTTGCAACTAAAATGATTTTATGAATAAAAACAGATTGAAAACATCTGCTTTTTTATATGAATTTACGTTCCTTAACAAGTATAAGAATGTCATCAGACATTTATTAATCTTTTACATAGAAAAAAAATTACTATCCTTTATACATTAAATTTATATAATAAAAATTAAAAATTAAACATTGTAAATTTTTATACAATAACAGAGTAAATATGGTGTGTTATTTAACACAAGTTACCAGTCCATAGTCATACTGTACGTAATTTAATGGTAGTCCTGCCAGCGTTCTAACTGATGCCGTTATTCTATCCGTGGTTAAGTTGTATTTGCACCTCACGAATGTTCGTAATAAGAAAATCTGTTTACACACTAGTCCATTCCGCAATTTGCAATTGTTCATTTGCCGACCGCATTACTATGACACACGCTAATTGTCTATTGTCTATGCGCGAGAACACGTCTAATCAACTTACTGTTCAAACAAAAAGTTTTAACACACTCTCACCCTTAATCGACCAACCATTAAACTCTTTACATTTTTTATAGTTCTACATATCAAATTAATACATCACACTATGTCCGTTCTTTCCACTAAAGTCTCTAAACTTCTTACTCAACTTGACAGATACACATTTTTACTTTCTAACCGTCTCAACACTCTTACTCTGATTCCAGAAACACATCTCACCTGTTTTCACTGTTCTATTTAGACTATCCTCCATCACGGTTCTATACAGACTGAGACCTCATGGTGAAAACCTCACTTCCGTTATTTTTCAGGGTTTACACTCCTTCCTCCACGAAGTATTTTATCGCAACCTCAGTTAGAATATTTCTCACACTGCATCATCGCATACACTGTTCCATGTTCTGAGCACACCCACAAATTCCTTTATAACTAAATCTATATCACACACACAAAATTATTTAAATTATATGTAAAAATTCTTAAATCCTATACATTATTATTTCTTGTGTTTGGAAATCTATATTAATTGAATCTACTTTATTTTAACTTTTAAAAACATAAGTCACGTTTTCGACTTATTTATCCCCTCCCAATTTCGTTCTATACGATTTCCCACTATTATTTATTATTCAAACTGGATTAACTTTTTTAGGTATTACACTTGAATAATACACGAGATATATACCCAAAAACCTAATAAAATAACCACCATTTTAACATTTGAAATATTTTGTTTTAAATTTCAATACGAGCACACTACAGTCCCCTATACCAAATTTCAAGTTCCTGCTATTGTGATTACTTTACAGACAATGACGATGGATGGACAACATGTCGAAAATCACTTTTTCGGTTTCCTTTGATTATGAAACATAAAGAACAATAAAAAAACGGAGGTCAAATATTTTAAAGGTTACCAAACTTCCCCAATACACTGGGTAAGTAAAACAAAAACAAAAATCGTAAAATTTGTCTGAAAATAAAACATTATTGTTATTAGTATTAAATAGAATCTGTCAAAACAAAAATATTTATATGAAAATAATTTTAAACATCAGTCTAGCAACCAACAACCATTTATATTCTGACCGTTTGTCCCTCTTGGTCAAATTTCAGGGGTCAGCCGACACCCCAGTTCCATTATCTCTGCTGAGGATGATTTCTTAGTCATTCAAATGTCATATTATTTGTGTGTTTAATTGTTGTGGAAATTAGAGTAATTAATTTCTCTTGATTACAAATTATGTTCAATACAGGATGATTCAAAATTGCACAGTAATATTTCGGGAGTCCATTCTAGATCTAAAAATTAAAAAAAAGTTTATATAAACATAAAGTCTAAAACTCTTTGTTTTCCATCCGTTGCCCAATTTGTGTTTTTATTATATCTTGGCCAATATATTAGTTCTTGGAAATAGATAAGATATTGAGTGAAAATTTGACATACCCATTATTTATGTAACCTTTTACCAGAAAACCAAGGCTAATTTTGTACAATTTCAAAATAGCAAATGTTTAAAATGTATATTGTCAAAAATCTCGAAAACCATTAAGTTGACAAAATATATACAAGAAACAAAAGATTTCCCTCATTTAATGAAATAGTAAATCCTTTTTTATTTTTACTGTAGGTCGTAGGATATTGGAGTTTTCGACAAAAAACGAAAAATATATTTTCTTTGTAATTGTAATTTAAGTTTAGCCTAAACCAAAATACTATGGAATTTTGATAATTGTTAATAATAATATTATAATACATTGTTCAGAAATGTACAAAAATGAAAATGTTTCCATTAACAGTTTCAAAATGGCGAATGGTATTTTAATATTAATATAAAAAAATATTAATATTTATTGGTATTATATTTTATATTTTTTTGTCAATAACTTTGTTAACCTTTAACCTACTGAAAAAGTATAAAATCTTTAAATTTTTTGTTAAAAGAAGAAAATCTTTTATTCCTTATAAATATTTTGTAATGTTAATAGTTTTCGAGATATTCTACATTAAAAATTTTAAACGTCCACCATTTTTAAAGTATATAAAATAAAATCTTTGTTTTCTGGAATGTTGGTGAAAGGTTACACAAATAACTAAATAACGTGTATACCAAATCTTCACCCTATATCTTAATAATGGAATGAAATTAGGGCATCAAATCTGAAAAACTCAGACAACTCTCTCTGTCTTAGAAACCAAATCTAACTTTTTAAATCACAAAACAGATACCTAAAAGTAAAAATTAAACGAAGAAATTATTGAGTAATTTAATATATATTATTATATATATATATATTTTTTTTTTTCAATATTTGGTTTATTATTTCATATTAATGAACCTATGTAATCAGTCAGGACATTTTTGAACTGAATTATCACCATAAGTACAGTTTGGTGAAAAGATAGGAGCACAACTAGACTTTGAGAGCCTGCCTACCAAATTTGGTGAAAATCGAATAAACAGGTGCTGAGAAATCACCCGGACTAGTGAATAGCAATTTTAAAAAATCCGTCTGTTCACCGTCCGCCGTCCGGGCGACTTATCAGCCCCTGTTTATCCAAATTTCACCAAATTTGGTAGACATAGTGCCAAGAAGGTTTAGTTGTGCCCTTTATCTTTTAAGTTTGATTGGATACACAAAACGTTATTTACAGTACTATTTCGGTTCAAAAAGTACTAATTCAGTTAAAAAAAAAGAACAAATATTTACGTGTAATATATGATTTTTCTAGTTAGTAATTATTAATTATTTTATTTTATTAATATTATTAATAATCAATTAATTAGTTATTAATTAATAGATTATATTATTTAATATTATTAATAATTAATTTCTAAATTAATGAACCTGTGTGTAAAATTAGAATTTTTTTAAAATCGTTTTTAAACTAATAAAAAAAAAAAAAGGTCAATTATTTTATTATGATAGAAGGAAAGGGATAGTATTGTTGCAAGTTACCATTATAATGAAAAAGCAATAATTAAATTGTAATATAAAAAATATATTTTGTATTCCAAAATAACTGATTGTTTTTAATTCAAAAGGTTATTATTACTAAAGAGATAAAATATCAATTATCAGCTCTTTCTATTTCATTGGTCATTACAAGTGGAGATGGATTCGTAAAACTATTTCTATTGCACTCTGTACATGCAAGTTAATACGCTCTTTCTACATCCACAAGCAGACCTACATCCTGATTTACAGGTACAAAAAAGTATTTTTAGAAAATCCTCGGGAGCTGGTGTCTGATTCATAAATGTTGGTATCATAAAACCTGAATTATTTTTCGTTCCCCCTTTTTCTGGTAAAATCTCTTAAGCTAACCACATTTGCACTTGTAAACAAACTCGCTTCAAATGTTCAGAAGCTGCATCCGCTGTAGGCACTAATAATGTTAATTGGACGTTGCTATTTTTTGCGGTAGCTTTTATAAACAAATTATATCGAAACTCGTTCAAATTATTTAGACTTTTTGGTGTCGAGTACAAAGCAAGAATACATTTACTCAAGCTTCAAATATGTTTATTTCATCCTGGTTTGCTATTTAAAAACAAATCACTTACAAATTAATCACTTGCAGCGTCTTACAAATCTTTCCGTACTTCAAAATAACCTCATCTTTACTAATAAAAGCAGAGATTGTGTCACAACCAGTGATACATAGAAAAACAAAATATGTTCTTTGCAATTTGGTGAAGTTTTGATCAAGCTTTGCTATGAAATAAATTTCTGGGCTATTTTTCCTCGAGTTGCACTTAAAAAATAAATTTCCCTGTTGTTTGGAGTTAAAGCTGTCTTCTGTCTGACAACAGGAAATACTATGATCTGAAAAATTCTTTTCAGCATATCAATAAATCTCATTTTATTATTGCTGTTTCCAAGAAATTTGTCTTGCCGAATTTTTAAAGGCATATCTTTGTTAAATATAATGTCAGTTGATATTTATGGTGTTTTTTAAGCTGAAATGTATTTTATCAAATATTTTCGTTTATTAATAATGTAAACTTCATTGAATAATAACATTTAACTGTAATACTATTGAACAATCGTGACACTGAACAAGTTAAAACTGAACTCATAAACTTAGTCTATCAAAGTAGCATTCGCCTGTAACTTACTCGCTCTGTTTACCTGAACCTTGCTCACACAGCTTTTTGTTTACGTTATGTAATCTCTCTACAATGTTTGAAATATAAATTTGTCTATAATTTATTTAATTTAAAATTGTAAAATTTACATTGAAAAATGTTTTGGAGTAAACATAAATATTAATTATTAAAAAATTAAAAAATAAGAACTCAAAATTTCTCAGGGTTTAATTTATAATATTGACTGTAAGGAAAAAAATTATCAGTGGTTTCGAATAAGTTCATTGAGCAGTCTGAGATATAATCCATACGCCACTCCACTATGTCTACTTCTAAAGATATTATATAGGCAGACAGAAAACTAAACATTTCCAGACCTATGTTTATCTCTAGAACCAGCTCCCGAAATATTACCATGTAATTTTGAATCATCTTGTATTTAAGAAACCATCATTCTGTATTAACTTCATATTTTATGTTACAGATAAGACTAATGGACCATTCATTCTTTACATTCACACTGATAGTAACATTACGGGCAGAGGATTTCATTTAACTTATAAACAAAATCGTTGTAATTAGTGAAAGAAGTTTAATGTTGTCAAATAATAAAAGCAGTATTATTTTTTATAATAATTTTGTACCTTTTTCTTTTTTATCTGCACTATTAATTGTTATCATTGCAGATTCCAATTATTAATCTGATAATTTGGAATCCTCTAGTTCTGAAAACTTGATGCTTAAGCACAGGGACGGTGAAGCTTACACTACTGCTTTACAGTCCCCTATACCAAATTGCATAATCCTAATTTTTGTGGTTGCTATCGTGTTTACGTACAATGACAATGATGACAGATGGACGGTTTATACACTTAAACATAACATAGATCAAACTAGATAATACATATGTCATGCAGTTAATTAAATTGCAAGTGTTTATAAAATATTTTTTGGGTAATTATGTAAATTAGCAGTTACAGCTAATTTTCATTATTATTATTATTATTTGTTAATCCTTTACTACATAGGCCTACCTTTATTCTTAAGAACAATTTATATTTTCAATTCATTTTTCAACAGAAATATCACAATTCAAAAACTTTGAAATCTTAGTAGTTACATGTTAGACAATGGAAATTCTTCACATTCACGTTTCTAATGTGAAATGCGAATCGTGTATGGTTTTCGACGCATGCACATTACATCATTACTATCACAAATACTTTTACAAACTATAGATTTCAACTGATATATATAAATAACGACATGGTTGGACAAGTGTCTATATATAACCACCTGGTAAACCTGCCGTAGGTTTGGTGAGGTCAATAATTGTGCTTACCTTAACATTTAGGGTGATATAATTTTGCAGCTACAAGGAAGAAATTGTGACGAGAATGTGAAGAATTGTCATTGTCTAACAAAAAAAAAATAAGAAAATTACTTGTAACTGCTAATCTATATAATTACCAATTTTTTCTTATTGTTGTTTAAAGATGAAAACCTGTCGGGCATTATCGCCTTATAAAAAAAAAAAAAAAAAAAAAGAAAAGAATATGAAATAAAGACCCATAGAATAAGAGCTCTCTAATACTCTAATAGCATCAAGGTTGGAAGAGAAGAAGAGTTGGTCTTATGACTATGTAAAATATATATTACTGCGAAGACTGTACAAGTACTAGATCTTTATGATCTACGTAAAATATATATTACTGTGAAGACTCTACAAGTACTAGCCTATATCTTTAAGATCTATGTAAAATATATTATATTACTGCGAAGACTGTACAAGTACTAGATCTTTATGATCTACTTAAAATATACATTACTGTGAAGACTGTACAAGTACTAGATCTTTATGATCTACGTAAAATATATATTACTGCAAAGACTGTACATGTACCAGATATTTATGATCTACGTAAAATAGACATTACGTAAATTTACGTAAATTATACATTACTTGGACGACTGTACAAGTACTATATCTTTATGATCTATGTAAAATATATATTACTGTGAAGACTGTACAAGTACTATATCTTTATAATCTACGTAAAATATACATTACTGCGAAGACTGTACAAGTAATTCTAATCTACTTTCTAGAAACCTATAGGGTTTGAGTGATCTTGGCTTAAGGCTCTGCGGGAGTGAAATGAAATAACCGAATTGACACCAACGCAACATCAGAGCACGGGATATTTTTGAACTAGGCCTACTAACACCATTGCGCGATAGCCGTTGCACAATATAGTCCTAGTTTCATTTCCAAGGGCGGGAAAACTCGAAGTAGACATTAGGCTGGAGTACTAATACGCATACATGTAAATCAAACACTCAGCCGCTCTTATAATGTGACATCCTTTCTTGAAAGTGCTGTTTGATTAATATTTTCAATTCACTACGTATTCCGTGCTTTTGACCTTCAACTACACTAGACGCTAGAAAACTGCTCTGAGCTTGGAGCTTCTTTGCTTTGTAGACTTTGTTGACTTCAATTAACCTATACATCCGAATATCTAAAATTGATTAACACACTATGAATATTATATTTTTTAATAACTATTTCGTTCTTCTTCCACTTTATGAAACCAGTTTTGACACTGTAGCCAATATCGTAGAATAAATTTAACTACGTTTAATTATATTTTACGAATAGATTTTTTTTAATAACCCATTTTGAAGTGTTGTAGTTCAATTTTTTAAATTGTTAATACTTGGAATTAATTATGATGTATTTTATTTGTGACATGATAAAGGTTTAGGTATGTATTTAAATAAATTGAGCTTTTGAGAGAAAAATATTTAAATAGTGATACATAGTACATACATTTTACGGTACTGCTAAGTATTAAATTTTTATGAATGAGTGCTAAAGAATAATAAGGTGCAAATATTGTTATTGACATTAAATAATAATAATGCATGTGGTATAAAAATCATTAGACAAACTTATTCTTCTCCAATCCGTAAAACCAAATAAAAACCAACAAAATTAAATCCTCACCAAAAATTACAGTTAGGTAGTTATCAATGAAAAAAATGAATAAGAACGATGGCTATGAAAAAATATTATATATTTCAATAAGGGTCAAATCTTGCTTCGCTTGTACCATAAACACGGCCGTAAACCGTATTTGTTAAACATCGAGGTTTTAATGACGGCAGCCAAGGTTAATTTGGTTTATTGTCAATTATTCCTGAAATGTACTACTTTTTTTTACTTGCTATTTACCACACGGATTTGGGTTATTATTCACATTCCAATAAAATCTGAGGAAATCTGTGGATCCGACTAATTATTGATTTTTTGATAACTCACGAAACTATATTTTTGGAGAGATGGCAACCAATACGTTTTGTTTGATCTCTTAGAGGCTACACATTCGCAAAATTTTTAGAAGAAAATATGTGATCCGTTTATGAGAAAATCGTAATTTTATGTTTTTCTTATGGCAGCTACCCTTTAAGTTTGAGTTATGAACAAAATTAAAAAAAAATAATTAAAATTCTCAAATAATACCAAAATATGGCCACATAACAAATTTGATTAAATTCGGTCTACTCGTTTGATCTGTAGAACTTACGACAGACAGACAATATTCTAAAAGCCACCTCTTTGGACTCAGGGGATCTCAAAAGGGATTCTAAAACGAAACTAGACTTTGATTTTTTGACCCATCACATAACACTATATAACTACGTAAATGTGAAAAAAGTAGTAGCTGTATAGCAACGAGTTCCTATTAACGACATCAGGATTCATTTTCGTATTTTTCAAAACTATGAGCAGTCATTTTGAGATATGACTGGCGGTTTTTGATAATTTGTTTGTTCGTTTTGTAAATTTTATCAAATAACCTGTTCTCGGCTTATAGTGGAAGGGAGTGTAGCGTTTCGTTACCCATTTAGGTACCCATTTTTCGATTCTAGGTCTAACGTATACCAGACCTCCAAAAATAAGATAGCGGAGACACATTATTATATTTTTACTCAACCGATTTATGACTTATTTCTAATTTACTAACCTCTTTTATTTAAGATTTATATTGACCCTCAAACATAAGACGGCCAACAATTTCAACATTTTTGTTTTACAACTTATTTTAATCATGTTATTTTCTTTATGTTTTTGTTACGCTGATTTAAAATTTACCAATAATATTTATTGCAATTTTTAACTTTTGTGATTAAAATCTTGAAATATTAAACACACCAAAAAAATGGGATAGCAAATATTTGTTTTGTTTTTTCAACCGATTTCGATAAAACTGATTTGCAATATGAATTTTACGATGTTTATCTTAAATTGATAAACATATTCTACGTATATCCGTCTCCAATAATACCTGCCCCCTGAAAACCAAATAAAGCTTCTAAAATATCAATCTCTTTGGGCCTAAACCTTTTTTATTACAGTGGTTTTGAATACGTAATTTATGACTCTGGAAATAATTTACTAACATATTTGAAATTGGAATAATACCATTTCTTAAAAACCAAATTAAATCATTGGTGCTATAAAATGATATACATTTTTTTTTATTTGTCTCTTGATAGGAGTAGTTAAGTTTCTTTATAATAATTAAAAAGGAATCACTCATTTGCTACAAAAATTCCTTTCTTATGACTTATTATTTCTTCTGGAGTCAAATCTCTGCCAGAATAGGAACATTTAACTTTCGCTATTACATCATCCATCAGGCCGTCAGGAGTTGCTGCCATACCATTATCAATAGAAAAATTACTTTTAGTGTTATTATTACTCTCCGCATCATTGTCAATACACACATTATTGTTAGAAGTAGTGGAACTACTGATTTTTTTCTTCTTTTTAACACTATTTCAGGTCATCAAACCAAAAAATTTTAAAACTCTCCACTCTTGAAGATTCGAAACCCATGACTTTTCTTCGTTTTTTGTTTGTTTGTTTTTGTTTTGTTTTTGATTTTGCATTTTGAGTCTTACTCCCCATTGTTTTCGAAACAAGCAACAATAAAGAAAATGTAATTATAATTATTGGAAAATACAATACTTAGTTTCTACACATAATAAACACTAAATGACTGCAAATACTGAATAGTTTTGGTAGTATTGGTACTACCCCTCTTATCACAATACAATTTCTGCAATATGGCACTAATACAATAGAAAGAACTAAAAACGCATCAAATAATAAACTATTTATTCTCATTTAAAAATATCATAATTTACATAAATATTTTCTTTTACTTAGAATCTTTAAAAATGCAACTGTTTTGAAAAAACGAGTTTATCCAACTATTCACAAAATTGTGCAAACCCACAGAAAATGGTGACACTTTACACATATAGTAGGTAGGATCAGTTGACATTTCATAGTCTCTGATGTAGGAGTTTCACAAGCAATGAATACAAAAATCCAAACATGTTCTGTATTCATTACCGTAAAGGAAATCGCAGTAGCTAAACCAATGTATATGTAATGAATATTATTCGCCACACAATGAAATGGTTTAATAATTGCAATGTCGAATTGGCTAGTAATTTTGATTAACGTGAGTAATAATGCAAAGAAATAAATGAATTGCAAATGTTTAGCAAAAATAGTTTATATTAATGGTTAGATTTGGCATTATATAAAATACTAAAAATATTTTAAAAACTAACGTGTTCTTAGTTATAGTAATATTATGAAAAATTTAAAAAAAAGTTCATCCGTGCTAAAAGTTATATTCCTCCGCGTCTGAGTAGTTCTCTTTCAAACTACGTGAGGGCAGCCTTGTACGCATGGGTATACTGTATTTTATTTCCATTTAATCTTTAGTATTTGCCCTACTTTTTAAGTTAGACACTTCTCCATTATTTATTGTAATAGATAATAAAACTCTGAGTGTTTTCCTTTTTTAAATTGTTCGAAAATATTATTCATTTACTCACAAAAAAATAGCGAAATAGAAAATCAATTTACAAATGTCCCCTCCATATGTTCAACCACTAATGATTATATCACAATTTTTTTAAAAAAGGGAAACATCCACGTTCACGTGATTTTTAAAATGATCTTTTAACAATAATTCTGAGGTGAAAATTGACATCAGTAAGTTACAACTGCTCAAGTTTAGCATTATTCTTACGGGAGATGAATCCAATATGGCAGAGGTGGAGCAGAGCCTTAAGGGCCTTTTGGAGTCGAACCTGTGTTGGGGTTTTATTTATCTCTTCACAGAAGCTCTTCCGTTTCCTTCTTTTAGACTTTCTTCAACTCCTGTGAGATCTGTTTTATAAGCCTCGCCGTTCCGATTACGTTTTGCCCTGTTAAAGAATCTCTGTGCAACAGCTCTCAACTTGGACAGATTTTTACCAAGGCACCTTTACCTTAACTCTTCTTTCCCTAACGGGACAGCTGCTTTCGAAAGAATTTACAATTATACCTTATAATGTTTCAGCAACTCTTTCTAGCTCCGTTTCCGTTTCTAGAGACCTTTCAAATTCTACTAACTCAGATTGCAGGATTGCTATGTATTTAACCCAATTGGTGTTCTTTGGGATTCGGTTTTTAACTATCTGGGTTGATCAAGAGAGGCCTGATAGCAAAGAAGAAAGATATGGATTTAAACCCAAGATTACATAAATAAAGGTACATCCAACTAGGTTCCTTTGGGATTGCTAAGTTTGTACTCAATAAAGGGCGGGTGTTTACAAAATATGCTGCAGAGACTGTGACTGGTATTAATTACATATAAGTCAGATGGGCTGAACCCCCAATGTATGGTTTAAAAATATTTACCCCGAAAGAACTTAAACAAAATAAAATCTAATTTTTCATAGCATGTGATATGTAATGACCACACATACTCAAATTTTAACACCAATCTGACACCTCTGCATATTTGTAAACAAAGTAGATTTATGAATTCTGTTGAGGAGTTAGAGATATAGAGAGGATATAATGCCAACCTCGAGAACTTATTAAATGACCAGTTGTTGTCATATCAGTCAATTGTCCTTTATGATACGTCCATTTAAAAACACACTCAGACAGGTAGTCCATTTAAGAAGACAGGTAGTGGTCAGAGTTCATAATGTTGGTTTCAGTTCAACCAGTGCCTTGAGAGATCCGTCATAGTACGCACCAACTATTTTATTATATATTAATTGTGAAAATTGTATGTAGGATGATATAGTGTTGTGTGTCCGTATTGCATATGATTGTGTATTTTAATGTTTAAACTATGTAACAACCTCCAGTGAGGAGGAAAATAGCTGAAAATGTGATTATGGTCCCCAAGTGTGTTTTAACTAATAAATTAAGATAAAGCCACATGTTTGAAAGTAATATAAGGAATATACTTTGTTATATTTACTAAACAGTATTTATATTTTATTAAAAGACCAGCAATACATGATATGTTTGTTTATGACATTGGACTCAGCACGGGACATGTCCTACAAATACAGTATATATGATGACAAAAAGAAAAATTAATAAATACAATGGTTACAGTTTGTATTACTGGAATAAATCGGGATTGCATGCTATTTATTTATGAAATTGCACGCATTTATCAATTGCTGGGAGTCATGGATCATCGATTGTGGAGTGTGATTGTTATTTAGATAGAGGCTCATTCTTGTTTATACTGTCGTTGCTAAGTTACAGTTAATATATTATTTAACAACGTGCATATCTGGCACGGAAAATGTTCGAGTTGTAAAATAAATGTTATTTATGGTCACATAAATAAAAATAAACACTGGGAGATTAGCAGTATAAATTTGCTACGCATTAAATAACTCAAAACACTCTCGTATTTTTCATATTACATTTCTTCATAAAATATGTACCAATGTAAGGTTGAAATATAGTATACAGTAGAAAATAATTAAATGTTTTATGTAGTAGAAATGAAATAATTTAAAAATATCAAATGGATTGAATTAAATGCAATTACGAAATAAATTAGTGTTGATTTTCTTTTTTATTTGTAGATATCATGTTCCAATGACAATAATTTATATAGTCTAATATTACATGTATAAAAAAATCTGTGCAAAAACATTGAACGAACTTTTCATTCACCAAATACAAACCGGGAGCTCTTCAACCCTGCACCAACCATTATATGTTATTAAAAAAACACGTCGACCCGGCACTGGTCCCTTCACCGGCCGCCATATCAGTATGTCAACCCGGCACCAGCCACCCCTCTTACCCATTCCACCTACACTACTCCCCCTCAACCCCTCCTTTTTCTTTTTCTTCTCTTAATCACCTCCCCTCTCTGTAAGGTGCCGTAGGTTAGGTTAGGTTAGGTAGAATGAGGGGTGTATGTATGGTGTTGTGGAGGGGGAGGTGCCACGTCTACCCGGCACCAGGAGATGGGATGCCTAGGGTTCGAGGGAGGGAAAGAAGAGATTGAGGGGTGTATGTTTGGTGTTGTGGAGGGGGAACCTCGCTCTCATACCTTTAAACTGCCTCGGTGCCGGGTTAAGTTGTGAAATTAGTAACGCCTGATTAACCTTATAGCGGTGGTCAGATTTGGTGCCGGGTAGACGTTCCTCCATACAAACCAACGAAAACTACTTGCCACTTCGGTAATTGTTAAGCAAAAGGTAACAACCTAAACTTGCTTCGCTTGTGTCATCCTCAGACTAAAAGGTGTTTTATGACGGTCTTGACTTATTTCCTTTTATCTCCTATTGGAGCATAGGGCGTCCAGAAGAGCTCTCCATCTGTCCCTGTCTCCAGCAAGTGCTTTCACTTCTCTCCAAGTCTTATTAACCTCTTTTGCTT
Source organism: Aphrophora alni (assembly GCA_963513935.1). Classification (NCBI taxonomy): domain Eukaryota; kingdom Metazoa; phylum Arthropoda; class Insecta; order Hemiptera; family Aphrophoridae; genus Aphrophora; species Aphrophora alni. The sequence goes on along the minus strand of OY740765.1, from coordinate 36,938,801 downwards.
CTTTAATAACGGTCCTCTTCCAGGTTTCTCGGGGTCGACCTTTTCTTCCGACACGTTGCGGGTTCCAATCTAGGGCCTCTTTCTCAATAGTTTCGTCTGGCTTCCTCAGTGTATGGTTTTATGACGGTGCGTGGTCAAAATTGATTTTTGATTTTGCAATTATTCCTGAACAGTAATATTTATTTTACTTGTGAATTTGCATACAGCTTTGGGACATTAGTCTTCAAATTTGTCTAAAAATTGAACGTAATTGTTGTTTCACCTTTACGTTTTACCTTTTCCGATTCTATTTTAATGAATTGTCTTTACACATCAGTATATCTACCACGCAACTTGTATTACGGGTCATCATTTACGACACTCCTAAAAATAACTTTACGCAAATCTTAAGAAACAATGTATTGTGAATGTACATATTGAAAATCATACACTCTCCGAAATGCACATAGCTTTTATCGAGCACCCGTAAGAGTTCCCTCATAGAAGTGCACAGCTAATATTTGATTGTTTAAGAAAGCACAGCAGCAGTTTATTGAAAATCGGACTTGATTGTGCCCTTCAATTAACTGATTTTCTTTTGACCAGTAATGGTTGTTTTTTCAGATTGCACATTCCATTATTGGAGAAATTTGCTTCGCTCCGTTATTGGAGAACCTATATCACCTTTCAAGCTTGCTTCGCTTGCAACAACTGCCAGTTTCCTGTTAAATCTTTTACTTTTAAACCACTGAACATGTTTTAACTTATTTTTCGGCTTCTTGCCCTTCTTTTAAAATATTTTACTTTTAAAAAATTGAATAAATTTGAATCTAAAATTTGGCTTCCTGTCCACACTCTCTCACTCTATCAAACTATTTTATTTACAGCTAATATTGTTGTTAATGTATCTCCTATTATTATATCCATACTTGCTTGAATACTTATAATTTTCCTTAATGTTTTTATAATAATCATCTACTTTTTCTTGACTTAATTCTGAATTTAACTTTAATTTTATCTTACCTTTATTTTTTAACATTTTTTTTCTTCACTAGACATAGCAATCCTTGACTTCCTGCACCTTCGGTTTATTATTATTTTTCGAGACTGGATCATTAATTAGGTTCAAATTTGTGTTACACAGTAATCTTTAACCGATTATCCCATGAACTAGTTTATTATTTATTTCATTGTTACTTTACACACGTAACATTTTTACATATATATCCTCCAGAACTTTTTGCTAAATAATTTCCTTCATTATTAACCCTCAGTATATTTCTTCTTTTCGATTATTTGGTACTTTTGACCCCCCCTCCATTCTTGAACCTAAAGAAGTCCCCCATGTTCTCTTGTCCATCTGGTTTGTTACTACAATAAATTTGCGTCACTATCGGTGATGTCTAATCCAAGATTTTCTCCTCCCCCTTGTCAAGTCCAGTATTGCTACTATACTATTATCAAACGGGGGAATGCGGCTGATCGAAGAGTCCCCTCACTCTAACACACGCGCCATCACACACAGGGGCGCAAAGTATTAGGACTGGCGGGTACCTGCCGTGAACCACCCGCATAGGTTACCTACTGTGCTTCACTTGATCAAACTTTCATTTATTTAATTTGATATTTTAAAATAAAATCTTTAATATATTTTTATTTTACACTTCATTACAAGAAAAATAAGACCAAACAATGTATAATTTACTTTAATAAAGTCCAAAATCAACAATGTTTACTACAAAATGAATGATTGTATGATGACTAAAAGTGTGAATAAACAACACTATCGTATATCTTTATCAAAAAATATGTAGCCTACTTTTCCATTTTAATGAAACATAGGAGCACAATATAATAATATTATTATAAAACATAATTTGTAGTTTATTATTTACATTGTGAAAAGGTGTGTATGAATAAATATGTATTAAAACGCTAATATTGGCATTTTCACACTTTAATTTTTTGTAAATTTAACATTTGCTCATATAAAACACAATATAACGAGAATATGTTGAAAACAGCAAAAATTCCCAACTAGTATTGAAAATGGAACAAATATTAAAACAAAAATGCAAAATCATATAAGTTATATATATATATATATATATATATATATATATATATACATGTGTGATAAGGTATGCATTAAATAAACATTTAGTACTACGTAGTAAAAGTTTGCATTTTCAAAATCAATAGAACTAGATTAATATACTAGCAGTCACTCATTTTGTAAAGGGTTTTAACTGAAGAGGATAATAAAGACGTTGCAACGAGGGAAAAAAAATTGATTGATAATTCAGGAAGGAAAGGGGTCTACTTTTGGATACACCAAGGACGTGGTAACGCCAATGATGGTAATTCGGCGCTGAGATTTTTCAGGGATGTGGATATTACTGCAAATATTACTAGAATAGACCGCAAAGTGGTCGAGCGATTCAGGTTATCGCATTAACCTCCCAATTTTTGAAGAATACGTCGAGGAACCTCCACGCTTGTACATAGAACTGTTCTGTACTCACAACCAAAGTGATTAACTTTCAATTTCCTGAACATGAGTAAGTTTGTACCAGACAATGAGGAGCACTCCTTCTGGATATTTTGTCTACAACCCCTTTGTTTTTATTATCAAATAAGATGATGTCCACATTCCACTCTGTACACTTTAGCTTCAACAGACAAATGACACATTGTTCTTTGGCAATGACTAATTGGTAATTGGTCTCATGAATGAATTTTAACCCTCTCCTCTACTGTTCGGAAGCAGGTAGTTACTGATAACACAGGGAAGGCCAAATGTAATTTTAAAAAATATATATTTGAACTATTAAAGAAGTTGAAAATATCACCAACACTCTTTTTATCAGGGCCTCTTACTTTGCAATGTTAAAACCTTTTATTTGTTGCCACTTTCACCCTCTGAGATAGCAAAAAATATTGAAAGTTGTTGGAGAAATAATCAGTAAAGAAATATCCAGTTTTGTTATTTCATAACTTCAAACGTCCACTACTCAAGGAGTCAACCTTCTCAAGTCGGATTTGCGGCATTTGTCTCTTTTTAAATAGGCCTATATTTTGATACCAAACTCGACATATGCTTACATTACAGATTGTTGACCGACTTCTTGATAGAACGTCACCCGAGCGTTTAAAATCCGTGAAAAGGGTATCAAATTCTTAGAACCACGACTAACGTACTAAAAAAAAGCAAGGTAGGAAGTTCTATTAATCTAAGTTTCACAGTTTAGCAGTTAAAAAAAGTTTCCACACTGTATATATATTACTCTTATAAAATATCATTTACACAATTTCAAAGATATTTAAATACAATTTATTTCTTAGGGTTTCAAACAAACATATCTATTATCACTATCAAATTATAATTTCAGAATTATTCCAACTATTGTGACTCAATACTCTGACTCTACGTTATATTAATCTCCAACAATTAATTACAAGTTACTTTTACACATAAAATTTGATCACCTATGCAAGGCCTTCGTATGGTTCACTGGTCTGCTCTGAAATCCTCGGAGGTTCTCTCTCGCCAGGTTTGTCTTTTAGAACCCTTCAGTCGGTCCCCTCCTTAATGATTGACCTAGTTTCTTTCCACCTAAGAGTTTATATACATCTTGTGACTCTTGACGTCCATCACTTGCTATTTCATAAATTTTCTAGCTTTGTACAAACATTGCTTATCATTCTGACTTCTCAAATAACTTATAATATTATTCTAAATCAATTAGATTCCTAATTCCTAACAGTCGGAAAAGAACAAGAGTTGGTCTAGAGAGATCTGAAAGGAAAGATGAAAGTGATGGATCGCAAGACTACATTAAAAAAAAGTGTAATTCCAGCTAAGGCCCTCGGGATCGCCAAGCCATTAAAATAAGTGAGCCTTACTAAGTTGTGTTTATGCTTTTAAATGTCTTTCTAGAACATAAGTACAGATTAATAAACTCTTAAAATTCAAAACGTCATCCATAAGTTACACTCTTCACGCTCCCAGCAATAAAATTAGCAGTCTATTAAAAACATAAGTACAGTTTATAAACTCTTAATATTCAAAACGTCATCCATAAGTTACACTTTTCTGTTCTTAGTAATAAAATTAGCAGTCTATTAAAAACATAAGTGCAGTTTAATAAAGTCTTATAATTCAAAACATTATCCATAAATCAAACTTTTCACGTTCTCAGCAATGAAATTAGCTGTCTATTAAAAACATAAGTAGACTACAGTTTAATAAAGTCCTAAAATTCAAAACGTCATCCATAAGTTACACTTTTCTGTTCTTAGTAATAAAATCAGCTGTCTATTAAAAACATAAGTAGACTACAGTTTAATAAAGTCCTAAAATTCAAAACGTTATCCATCAGTTACACTTTTCTGTTCTTAGTAATAAAATCAGCTGTCTATTAAAAACATAAGTAGACTACAGTTTAATAAAGTCCTAAAATTCAAAACGTTATCCATCAGTTACACTTTTCAGGTTCTCAGTAATAAAATTAGCTGTCTATTAAAAACATAAGTACAGTTTAATAAAGTCCTAATATTCAAAACGTCATCCATAAGTTACACTTTTCTGTTCTAGTAATAAAATTATCAGTCTATTAAAAACATAAGTGCAGTTTAATAAAGTCTTATAATTCAAAACATCATCCATAAATCAAACTTTTCACGTTCTCAGTAATGAAATTAGCTGTCTATTAAAAACACAAGTAGACTACATTTTAATAAAGTCCTAAAATTCAAAACGTTATCCATAAGTTACACTTTTCAGGTTCTCAGTAATAAAATTAGCTGTCTATTAAAAACATAAGTAGTCTACAGTTTAATAAAGTCCTAAAATTCAAAACGTTATCCATAAGTTACACTTTTCAGGTTCTCAGTAATAAAATTAGCTGTCTATTAAAAACATAAGTAGTCTACAGTTTAATAAAGTCCTAAAATTCAAAACGTTATCCATAAGTTACACTTTTCAGGTTCTCAGTAATAAAATTAGCAGTCTATTAAAAACATAAGTACAGTTTATTAAAGTTCTAAAATTCAAAATGTCATCCATAAGTTACACTTTTCACGTTCTCAGTAATAAAATTAGTAGTCTATAAGTACAATTTAATAAACTCTTAAAATTCAAAACAACATTCATAAGTTACTACACTTTTCAGGTTCTCAGTAATAAAATTAGCAGTCTATTAAAAACATAAATACAATTTAATAAACTTTTAAAACTCAAAACAACATTCACAAGTTACTACACTCTTCACGTTCTCAGTAATAAAATTAGCCGTGTAATAAAAACAAGTAGAATTTAATAAACTCTTAATGTTAAAACCGATACCCTTAAGTTACCTTATACTTTTCACGTTCTCAGTAAATATTTTGTAATTTTAATTTTTTTCTTTCGAGCTATTCGACATTAAACATTTTAAATGTCCACCTTTTGAAAATGTTCAAAATAAAGCCTTGCTTTTCTGGTATAGGCCTACACAAATTAATGCGTATACCAAATATCTTATCAACTTTGAATGATGTAGGCTAATATGTTTTTGAAAAATCATAAAATGGCCGACAGACGGAAAACGAAGCGAAATTTGATTTATTATTTTTAGCTCTAGAATCGGCTCCCGAAATATTGCCATCCAATTTTGAATCACTGTATAAAACCAAAATTTATTATTTTTTGTATCGTCTTTTTTTGTTTTGTTTTCAGATTTGTTGTGAAACAAATCCTACGTACACTTTAGATAGGACATATCTCAAGAGCTCAGTGAGACTGGTGGAGTGAGAAAAGTGGATGCCCTAGCATCTCTCCTTAAAACATTAGACAGTGGAGAAGGTAGTACAGATACAGGGACGATACTTAATAGACTTGTTCGACTGCTCGGATATGCTTATATCTTGACATTGTTACTAGATCTGTATCAGCGTTGAAAAAAACATTCCTGATATTATAGGGAGCAGATTAGGCTTCTTGGACTACGAATAAATAAAAATAAAATAAAATTTTATACGGGTTTAATGATTAGGTGTTCAAGACACTTGTCTAGAAATTGGACCACAAATTTGAGGGATTTGATCACTATGTTTATCTGGGTTCCGAATTGAACACCGAGAATAAGAAATAGGACGAGGAATCTACAGTCGCTATTTTGGATTGTTGCACCAATATAAGATCGGGATTATCTGTATGAAGACCGAGTTGTGTCTCTACAAAACATTTGTACAACTTATGTTGACATATGAAGTCGAGACTTGGGCTACCCTTAAGTCTGATGATAACAAGCTCCAGATATTTAAAAGAACTGTTTAAGCCAGTCGAGGAGGGAAGGAGCTTTATAACCTCTACAGAGATGTGGATGTGTCCGAGTTTAATGGGAGGAGGAAATTCGGCAGGTCGAAGAAAAGATGGCTGGATGGAGTGAAGTTGGACGCAAGAAACATACTTGGGATGGAGAATTGGACCTTTGCAGCGCAGAGTCAACGTGCGGAGGGTGTTGGGGAGAAGTCAGAACTCAGTACAGTACTAGGTTGTTGCGCCACGGAAGTATGTATGAATTAAACAATCGATCAAGTATTCAATCGGTATCTAGAGCACCAGATTCTACGTGGTGTCCCGTAAGTAAGCTACCAAACTTTAAGAAATAATTCTATGGATCAGGATAAAGAAAAAATAGGAAGTTTTTTCCCCGGAAACGCATACGTTTCCAGATACCCGACATTTTGTTTTTTACAAAAAAAAACTTTGGAAATTGAAAAGGTATTCAGTTCAGATTTGGTACACTCATTTTGTATGTTACGTTTTATACGCGTAAGTGTACCGAAAATAAAGATTTTATATGTATATTTTCAAAATGGCGGCAGCCAATTATTTGGTATTGAACATCTCGAAAAGTATTAACTTTATAAAAAAATTACAAGAGACAAAAAAGTTTCCTTTTTTATCGACAAACAAAATGGATTTTTTCTGTAAGTCAAAGAAATACCGAGTTATTGCCAAAAACAGGAAACATAATTTCTTGGTAGTTGTCTACAACACCCAAGATGACCTAAAACAAAAATATTTTTGATTTCTAATACTTTTAATAAAAATAATAAAATCTATTGCTCTGACTTGCATAAAAAATTCCAATTTGATCCTTAACTATTTCAATATGGCGCCTATTTATTTTTTTCACGCTAAATATCTTGAAGACGGTTAATCGTTTGTTGTTGCATGTTTATCTCTTGTTGTTATTTAGAGTGGAGCAAGTTTTTCCACACTTAAACTTAAATGTACAATTTTATAATATTGTCAATGCGATACTCATTCCATAGTGTACGTAAATTAGGTGCTTCAATATTTATACCAAGCAGGACGTTGGTGTTTCAGCTGAATAATATTAATTTGTTAATCCTTACTTATACATCGTTCTAAAATACACTTAAATTATACGAAAGATACACAAAAACTTGAATGATCGACTAAAAAAGCATCATGAAATTCTACATGTCCACAAATTATATAAGTGTAATAATAGTTTTCTAGGAAAAAGTGATTGAAAATCCTCAGCTTGCTCCATGATTACAACGCTCAACGCAACGCACTCCATGAATAATGAAAGAAGTAAACTTAAGGATTAAAGTGCTTGTATTCGTGATTTTTGTTTGTAATATTTCAAACATGTTTTTACTTTAATCTGAACTTAAAATAATTTGTATATCTTTGAAATATTTTTTTTTTTTGGTTTATCATCAGTCTTTAAGCTTTACTTATTCAAATAAGTGCACCCTTCAGGGGCTCACTTATAGTAAGTACGGACTTGGCAATCCCGAGAACACTTTTTTCTTGAAATTTTGTATTAGATCCGTCTCTTTCATCTTTCCTATGGGATCTCTCTTTACCAACTGTTGCTTTGTTGACGCTATTAGATCATTCCAGGGGTACAGGTCTTTATTTTATTCTTCTCTTGTTTATAAGACGATGATGACCGACTGGTTTTATCACCTTTAACCAACAAGGGAAACAAATTAACTCTTTAATAACAAAAGTACAGGGATTGTTCGTTGTAAAGTAACTCATCCAGAATATATATTTTTTAATATCAAAAGGAATCACAATTCGACTATAGTCGCTCAAAAGAACAACAATACACCAATTTTAAAGAAGAATCATCTTTTATAATCCTAACAATAATATAGAATAAATTTCAAAATGAAGACAGCACAAATTTATAAAAAAAGCGAATCGCATAACATTTCAAAGGGATAATTGTGAAATAGATAAAATACAAAACAACAATTCGTTCATTTAACGGAAAAAGTGAGTAAAATATTAAAAATGGAATTTAAAACTGGTAAAAACCATTTTGCAATTGATGCAAGAATAAATAACCGCAATACCGTAACTGGAACAAAATAAACAACTTTAACATCGTACATAAAATAAAACCTCCAGAATAAAACAAAATCAATACCGTCACAGATAAGAAATCATCAGAAACACATGACTCTGCCATTGTTACGTGACAAATATAACCAAACAAATCGACGATCGAACCGAATGTTTATCCCCACCTTCATTATATCCTATCACGATATGACAAATGTCAACGTCGCAAAGTAGAACAATCCCCGTACTTCAACAACTTGACAGTATAGGAGCGATCGCATTATACGAAGTATTAAATGCCCGAACCAAACAAAAAATTAAAAAATATGTTCTAAAAAGACTACAGGAAATGGAGTTACCAAAACCAATAAAAACAAAATCAATGTTACCTAACGAGTTCATGATGTTATATTTAGTAACACCGTTTAAATTTTGTACTATAGCACGTTACCAAAGCAATGCAATAGTAACAGCATGATACATATTACTACATATTAGTACAAAATTAATTCTTGACTTATAAAAGAAATACTTAAATAATCCATATACCAAATCTTCACTCAATATCTTATAGCCGACAGACGGGAAACTATGAGTTTCTGACCTATTTTAACGTAAACTTTTGTCTTATTTTTAGCTCCAGAATTATAGCTGCGCAATTTTGAATCACTCTATACGTATGATTTATGTAAGTTATATGGTTAATTGTGTGTTTAAATAATGTATATTTGTATTTTTTTCTCACATATATAAATTTGTATACTATGATGTATTTACACAAGCATAGTTCCTATTTTTATTAATATTTTACACCCCTAAAAATTGTGTTTTCCTCAAATTTTATGGCATTTTGGGCAGATTATTTCTTCTTTTTACCGCAACGAAACAGAGAAAATTAAATAATGGTTAACTCTATGCAGGTTTTGTCCGAAGGATTACCAAATTTTCCAGTTACAATTAAAGAACAATTATAAATTATTCAAAAAATTATTACAAAATTGCGTATATGTAAAAAGTTATTTATACATAAGTGTGTGCGAGTGCCTGCCTGTCTATATGTCTGTCTGTCATTGTGTCTTTGTGTCTGTCTGTCTGTCCGTCTGTATACATGGAAAATAAAAATCTATCTATACAAAGACACATTGCAATAAATAATGCCTACAACGAAATCCAATCTGCATCGATTAGAAAAAAAACAATAGTCTTTTCAAGTGTTCTAGTAACAAAGAGGCGTCCTAATGAACTGAACGCCCACAGTTGCAAACATAATCCATATCTGTAAACAAGAAATGTCAAACCACAACACTTATCTCTGTCTGTTGACTTAGGTACCTTATTCAAGCTCTCAAGCCTAAATTTCTCTATTGGTCAACTGATCGATTAGCAACGGAAAAACTAGTTCAACATACCTATGAAAAACACACAAGTTACTGAGTACATCAAAGGGTCTTATCCGTCCGGTCTTTAAAACAGTTATTACAAAGGTTTTCTGAACCTCGTAATTTTCTATATATATTGTTTGACGTCAACTAGGCCTTGACGCCCTCGTAGATGTTTAAAGTGTCTATTCGCTTCGCTCGTGTCAGTGTCTTGTCCCTATCGGGTCTCGAAGCTTAAGGAACTTCCAGTCTCCCGTTAGTCATAATGGAGATTTATATCATTACATAATTAATTGCTTGAAGATGCTATCAAGTTGCAACGATGACATTTGTCGGAACAAAGTCATCCTATTGGTGGACGAATTGAATGATAAAAATTAGTTTATAACTAAAAAGTAGAAAATTTAATTAAAATTATTTAAAAAAAACAATTTTAAAAGCTCTTTTCTAAAAAAAATTAGAAAATAAAAAAAGAAATAAATATAGATAAAAACACACTTAGTACAAACGTAAATTACAAAGTAAAGGGTGGGCGCTTAAAATTTAAAACTTGTAAAATATTTTTTAATTTTTAGTATGGGCTCCTAAAATTCATAATTATAATTAAAACTCTAAGCGCCCACACTTTACTTTTTAATTTTTCAATTAGTAGTCTACTTTGTACTTTGTTTATATATATATATTTAGGAAAGTGGGTTTTAAAATTAAAATTTGTTTTTTATTTTATTTTAATTTTAATCAATTTCCTTCCTTATAAAATAGCCTACTCTTTACACAGGAGCATAAGCCTGTGCACGGGATGTTTCCGCATGAATTAATACAGTAACGTGTGTGTAATATGTATAATAAATTATCCTATAATAGTATATAATATGGTACTTTAATACAAATTAAATACAATGAATGTATATAGAAAGGAAGCACATGAAATAAAGACCCTTACACTTCGAATACTATAACAGCTTCAAGGTCGGAAGACATCAAGACTAGATAGGAAAGATGAAAGAGAGGGATCTAACCTAAGACTACTTGAAAAAAAGTGTAGAGCCAGATAGAGTTCCTCGTCCTTTTATAAGACGATGATGACCATGAGGTTTTAATCAAGAGGAAAATTATGTAATTCCTAGGTATATACAAAGCAAAGCGTGTATCCGTTACTGCAATGTTTTATTAAGTCAAATTCCCCATAGCGAAATGATAACGTGTTTTATATTGTGTAATGGATTTTAAATAAAAGAATAAAACTTTGAATTCATATATTATGCAACAGAGGCATAATATACGTCGTTTCGACAGAATCGATCAACTCTCGTTATCTCAAGAGACAAATAATCTAGTTTTTTAACATTGAATTCCTTTATAAAAAATATTTTTACACCAAAGTGTTTTTTATGCATCCCAAGAAATAACTTATACCCCACAAAAAATAATACCAGCTCTCCCAGTCAGATCTGAGTAGGTTCGTGTGCCTGTACTAAACGAAAACATACCAACAAATAATGACATCAGGATCACTATGCAAGATTAGAGTACAGATATCGTTTGAATTATTTAATTAATTTAATTGTTAAATATTAGATTGCACTAAAATAAATTTATATATTGTACATCGAAAATACAAATATTGAAAGATAATTTATATTCGAGGCAAGGTTCGGTTTGAAATTAGAACAAATCTGGTGAATATTAAAAAAAAACTTTATTACTATGAATAAAAACTAAATTTATTTACCTATTTCTCTACAAAGTTACCTTTGACTTCAACACATTTTTCATAGCGTTTCACTAGCTTCTTCATTCCCTCTTCGAAAAATTCTGCGATTTAAATTCGTCACTTCATCATACATACAGTTTAACGGTGAAAAAAGAGAAAAGAATCACTAGTAGGTAGGGGATATAGGGCTGGAAATCTTTTCAATTCACTTACTGTGAGATTTGTTGGGAGTGGCCGGGCATCGCTATGCAAAAACAAAATTCTGCGGGGCAGTAACCCACGTATAATTGTTTTATATAGTTCTTCTAAGGTTTCGTAAGGTTTTACAATAACTTACGAATCGGGTATCCCAGTATTTTCTAAGTTTCCGCGACTTAGAAAAGCTTCTTTACCGAACATTCTTGTTTGAACTTCTTCAGTCTAGGGGCTACTGCTTCGTCTCGACGTTCGACTATGAAATCCAGGTTTCACCTCCCGTAGCAATGAGATCAAACAATTCATCACTTTTATTTCGGTAATACTGCAAAATTCATGCGCTGCAGCAAGACATTTCCACTTATGTCTGTCGGCTAACATCTCCCGCACCCTTCTTGCACACAATTTTCTAGTTAAAACTTCATAAATCACGTGTCCTAAAAGATTAGGAAACACGAAGACAATATTATGACACTGTTAAGAAACGGTTTGCACGATTTTTGTCAATTTTGTCAATCAAGTTATCCGAGATCAATGATCAACTTACCTACCGTCACCAGCCTCGTAGGTACAAGTTGTTTATGACACTACAAGCACGCTTGACCAAGACTGGACCGAATTTTGGTTTTAAGACTCCAAACATTTATGCGTCCCACAGGACTTTCTTTATATACTGACTTTACGCAAACACAGCTAACTTGGCATGACATTAGGCTTCGATGGGAAAAAAAGAAAAGAGAAGAATTAAGCGTCAAGTATAGAAAACTGGTTATTGGGAAGAAATTCCTCGCTATCAATTACAAACCAATGTTTTTAAAGCCTGTATGAACTTATGGTAAACAGCTATGGAGTAATATGCGGCAAAAGATCTTTAGGTCGACGCCGGTGAGGCCTCTGAAGGAGGCTTTCACAGCCCAGAACGGAATATACAAATCGTACAACGATTTCAAAATGAACTACTAAGGAACATTTTCGATGCCCCCTGGATTCTTAGGAACAGCGACCTCCACAGAGATTGACAATGGAGCTTATAACCGACGGTCCAACGGTTTTCAAGAAAGCACGAGGAAAGACTACATCGCCATAAAAATGTTGAAGTCATCCAACTAGACAAAAGCAGGTAATACGAAGACCCTTCCAGCTATTCTAAGTGTTCTATTCTATTCTAAATAGCTGTGCAAGAACAGTACTGTGCAGTGCAGTGTACATAGTTTTCAAATTAACATAAAAATTATTTGGAATTTTTTTCAAATATAGTAGTAGTTTGGTTCGAAATGTTATTCTTGAGTCTAGATTGCAATTGAATGAATCACCTTAGATATTTTGTAAAAAAATAAATAATAAATTAATGGATTTTTATTTGATATAGTAAAAAAATAGCAAAATATGGTTGAGAGAAGAATATTGACAATATGAAAAAGTAGGTCAGATCAAAACAATATCAGAGTTTCGTAATTGTATAGAATAGTAAAACGTGGAATCGGAGTCTTTCAGTCCGCAATTCCTTAGTTAACGTTTGTAATATTATTTATTAAACTGACACGACTTCTAATTCTGATATTTCCGGGCTTTTGCTAATAAATATTTGATAGAGTGAAAACTACTCGTGTCCCGTGTCCTGGCGTGTACAAATGACCTTCCCTAGTTTTTATATAACAGTATCGGCGCATTGTTTATCTGCCCACATCTGCCACTCATTGTCTTTACCCTTCTTGCATTAGTGTCCATTGCCGACAGTCGATGGATAGTGAGCTCAGTTCCAAAGAATGTATTCTCGGAAACGAGCGTAGGACGTCAGCCTCCGGTGAGTATTTTCACTTATTAAAAAATACTCGGTTGATATTAATTGGCCAATATCCTGTTTTAAATTAATATTTAAAAATTACGAAATAAATAAATAAGATATCTTATAATGTTACAGTTGTTGTTCCAATAATGACTGACATATTAATTTTAAAATTATAAATTTTTAGTTTGTAAAATATATAAAAACGGAAATGGGCGTTTTTCGACGATTTTACGATTTCAAACAAATTTCGTGCTGTTTCCAGAGACAAAATATTTATATTTTTTAATGTCGAATAAAATGCGCTTTTAATTTGTCTGTACCTTATAACATAATTAGGTTATCGTTAAAAATCTGAAACAAAAAAAAAGAAGATAAAATTGTCAAGAACACACAAAACATTATGATAGGCCTACTTGTTATTTCTTATTATACATTATCAATAACTCATGCTACAAAGCTATATTTTGTATTATAACATACTGTACTCAAAAAGTAGACATTAACTTATTCAAAACTTTACAACTTTCTATTTAAAGTATAACTTATTTTTATTTTCTATTACATTTTATTTACATCAATTTCCTCAGAATGTAATTCTCTACAAGTTTCGTCTAAAAGTGTTCATTGCCCATTTAACAAAGTTTTTGTATGTCGAAGATAACAAACGGGGGATTTTACTCCAATTTTTTGCATTCTACTACAAATTTCTCAAAAACTAATGCAGGTACTGTGAAATGTTTTATTAGATTTTTCAAAATATTTTTATTTCTTTAATGCGTGAGCAGTTGTTAATTTTTGTAATTAAAAATTTGTAATAAAGAAAATTTTAAATTTTTAAACAAGTTAAAGTCTACTTTTGAGTATGTTATGATAAAACATATTGCTTTTTTGCACGAGTATACTGTATAATAAGAAATAACTTACAATTTTTTGTGTATTCTTGACAATTACCAATTTTTTGTTTTAGGGTTTTTGACGATTTCTTAATTATTTTTCAAAGTACAGAAAAATTAAAAAAGATGTTTTGTTTGTAATTAAAAAAATAAAAATATTTTGCCTTATAAAATTTACCGTTTCCAAAATATTTCACTTTAAAAATTTCAAAAGTCGTCATTTCGAATATTTACTTAGTAGCCTAAAGTTTTGGATATTGATAAACTGATAAAAAATACCATATACAATACCAAATTTAAACTCATAATTTCACTAATTTCATAAGTTATTAAATTTTTTTAACACAAAATGGCTGGCAGAAGGAAAACTAAGCGTTTCCGCTATGTTCAAATGAACTTTTTTCATTATTTTCATCAGCAGAACTCGTCCTGAAATAAAAACTCTTTCCGTTACTTCGTGAAACACTCCTTATATATACAGAGTGTATCATAAACCCGTAGCGGGCTATGGAGAACCGGTTTATAAATGTAAACTGGTTTATACAAGTCAAAAATGATTAGTAACTTTTTGTTGATATCGGCTTAGTTTAGCCGTAATCCGCCATCTTGTTTTTTAATAAAAATATTATATTTCAAAAACCTTTCAAGGTATTGTTATGAAACTTGTTATGAAAATGTACTACATACTTAGTAAGAGCTATATATAAATGTTTTAAAAAAAAATTGCATTAGGTTACATTTCAATGGAAAATGTAGAATTTATTTCTTAATCTCCTACCTCTTTAAGTCTGGATCTGTATTACCACTTCTTTTTATAAAATATTCATAACGACTTATATAGTTTCTAAAACAAGGTACTTAAGATATTTGCATTAGAATAATGATTGAAAATATTAATATATACATTTGTTTTAATGAAAATTACATATTAAAAAAACCACAAAATATTCAATCGAATAAAACCTATATAAGGAACTAGTGTAATAGCTCAAATTTTTCGCCGTTGCATATATTTCGGTTTCGTTTGATTAAGATAGAAGTTGAAAACATTTAGTTGACAAGTACGATCATAAAGCCAGAAACCGTCAGAAGTTAGTTATTTATGGGCATCATAAATGTTTAGTCCAAGGGAAAGTGAACTTTAGAATGAGTTGAGTGATAAACAAACCTTAGGACTTGTACCAAACGTGCCTGTAGTTCTCTACAGGGTTGTTGTGAAAGCGGAATTTTTCTATAAAAACCGACCGTGGAGAACTGGAGAGAGCTAGACACAGGCAGAATTTTGGGCTGGAGCTCACGGGAGCACTTCACCTGAGCGGCGGAATCTTCTAGAATCATCTACGGCCTTAAGAGAAATAAGTAAGTTAAAAGTCAGCGCGTTACAACTTACTTCTATAAGTTGTCCGTCCGTCTACAGCATTAAGAGGAAATAAAGTTATTTTCATAAATCTTCCGTCCGTCTACGGCTTTAAGGGAAATAAGTAAGTTAAAAGTCAGCGCGTTACAACATACTTCTATAAGTTGTCCGTCCGTCTCCGGCTTTAAAAGGAATTGTCGTAGTAAGCTAGGAAAACCATTCACTGCGTCTTAGCTATTCCTACAGCGTTATACATTGCCATAGCAGGGTATACGCTGTCTCTTACCCATACCTTCCTGCAGCGTCATACACTGCCGTAACAGAGGATACCCTGCCTCTTACCCATACCTTCCTGCAGCGTTATACACTGCCGTAGCAAAGTATATACTTTCCTTTGCCCATTCTTTCCTGCAGCGTTATACACTGCCGTAACAGAGGATACACTGCCTCTTACCCATACCTTCCTGCAGCGTTATACACTGCCTCTTACCCATACTTTCCTGCATCGTTATACACTGCCGTAACAGAGGATACACTGCCTCTTACCCATACCTTCCTGCAGCGTTATACACTGCCGTAGCAAGGTATACACTGTCTCTTACCCTTACTTTCCTGCAGCGTTTTCACTGCCGTAACAGAGGATACACTGCCTCTTACCCATACCTTACTGTAGCGGTATACACTGCCGTAACAGAGGATACATTGTCTCTTACCCATACCTTCCTGCAGCGTTATACACTGCCGTAGCAAAGTATATACTTTCCTTTGCCCATTCTTTCCTGCAGCGTTATACACTGCCGTAACAGAGGATACACTGCCTCTTACCCATACCTTCCTGCAGCGTTATAAACTGCCGTAACAGAGGATACACTGCCTCTTACTCTTTCCGGACCAACGTTTAAATAAAAGTTTTGTTCTTATTTTTAGGTCAAAAATCAACTCCAGAAATATTGCTGTGCAATTTGAATCATTCTGTATAATTCTAATGAGATCAGTGATGCCTCCTAGTTTCCTAGTTGCTAATGTCAGTTATGTATCCTTTTCTGATATTGTATGTAATGGTAATTTTAGGTATTTGAATTTTAGTTAAGTAGTAAAATATTTACTATTCAAATTTAAATTAGCCATTTTTACTCCTATTTGTGTTTCTTAGTGTAATAAAATAAAAGTAGGTTAGTACATTTGACATTAATGTGGTTAAGTTTAAAGCATGCTTTTCTAATTTACAAAATGCAACTTTGAGACATATTTATGTATCAAATCTCCAGCCCTTCCTTTGAATATATCCACTCCTGAACCATCTTTGTCCGGATTTGACACCAAATTACAAGACTTTTTTATTCTTGGATATTTTTTTTTCAAACCCACTCATTTGGGAGTTAAATGCGTTTGAACTTTCGAAAATTTGAAGTTTGGTGCAATTTTGGGACACGATTTTCTCTTTTTCCCATTGTTGCATCAAGTTAGAAGTTAGGCATAGTCTAGGGAGTGTAAATACTAATGGAAGAGTAAAATTAAAATAACTAATTTGTGGAACATGAAAACCAGTTTCAAATTACAGTAGATTTGAGTCAGTTTTTTTTTCTGTTTCATTAATTAGATATTTTAATTTTAGTCGTACAATGGTAACACTTCATAGACTAAGCTTTATTAATTGTATAACTTGATCCAACAAAAGGAAATAACGGGGAATCGCCTCTTAAATATGCACCAAACTTCGAATTTTCGAAAGTTTAACTGCCTTTAACTCCTAAATAAGAAGGTTTTTCAAAAAAATACCCGAGAATAAAAAAAGTCTTAAAATTTGGAGTAAAATCCGAAAACATCATATAAAATAGGGGTTTCCAAACACAATTTTAAAGTTAGATCCCAACGTCACTATTTATTGTTTTTTCATAGTTAGAAGTAATTAATATTAACAGAATTCCATAATTGCAGAAAATAATGGGGAAGACATCATTGTAAACTCGAATGAGCAAGGTTCAACCTCTCGATCATCAAATGAAAGTCCGCAAGAAGCTATCCTGAGCACGAGCAGAGCGCCATCTGCAAAAAAAATAAGAAAGTTTTCGATGGCCTCTGTGCATCCTGCCAACGAAGATTTGTTTGGTGGGTATAAATTATAAAATTCAAGATTTTTTTCTTGTTGTTTAAAGGCGAAAAACCTTTCGAGTACCATCGCTTTATAAAAAAAAGAAAAAAAGAACGTACAGTGAAACCTTCGAATGGTGTAAAATTATCGGATGAGACCAAGAATTGGTCAAGAGATATCCGATAGGAAAGATGAAAGGGATTTTTCTTGTTGTTTAAAGACAAAAAACCTTTCGGTAAACATCGCCTAAGTTTAAATAGAAGGATAAAATATGGTGTAGATCCAACTTGGACCCTCGGGATCTCCACGCCCTTACAATACAGTGAGGGAATTCATCAAACAATTCTAAAAAGTACATTTGCATCGAAACCAAAACCACGTTGATAGTACTTATTCAGCCCCATCATACAATGTAATACAAGCAGGTCTTCTAAACGTAATTCCCGAAAGTTGTTCAATTGTCCTGGTATATCAAATAACAGTAAATTTGTTTAAAACCGTTGTTACTCAGGTTTTCTGAACCTTATAATTATTGTGGGTCACTATTTTCTTAACGTCGGCTAGACACAAACAGTTGCTGTTGGTGACTGCTTAATCTCGTAATGATACGATTTCGTAAGAGATCAGGAAATCACAGTTTTTACAATAACTACGCTATTTTGTCATCGTGCAGATGTGGGGTTGCTAACGTTACATGCGGAATTGAAATCTGAATATATTTGTCTAATTTATTGTGTTATAATTTGAATAACATATGAGATATCAATCCAACTGTTTAAAATGGATTTTTTTAAAATTTCATATTCCAATCTTAATTTTTGCGACCACTATCGTGCTTACGTACGGACGACAACGACGATATGTACAGTAGCCTCAGACAAGGATTGTGTCTGGTATAAGGGGCGTATCCTCCCTTCTACTCGTTTCCTTAGCCTGACTTAACGGTACAACCCATTCCAAGAAAACTAGGTACACAAATTACTGCTTAGCTACATTTAATTCCTAAAGTTACAACTTCGTGACAGACTTTTGTAAACGTTTTATTCTTATTTACACCGATAAAAAAACGAAGTAGGATACGCGTTTACACAGAAGCATTTGAGGTCTATATTTTTTTATTGGGGCTGTACCGTTGAAAGTAAACCAAACAAACAAAGAGTGGGGGCCCCTCTTTTTCTCTCCACCCCAGACACATTCCTACCTGGAGGATGCTGTAGAAAACGGACGGTATTTTTTTTTCGCTCTCCCGAGGTCATGAGATGCGAAAATCAATGAAATAACTCCAGAGGTCAATTTCTTTGCGATTACCAAACTTACGTTATATTTCGTATACTTTTATAAGGCAGGAACTGAATCTAAACAATTAACTCTTTAGGGGTAGTTCTAAATTAATGGTCTTCGCTTTGTAATATAATGGTGGAAGATCTAGCCGTGTGTCCAATACTGAATAAAAGTAAATAAAGTATGTTTTACAAAGCTCCTTGGAAATTATAGACCTAAGTTGATTAACGAGTTTATTTATTAAGTTATGTAAGGAATAGTGCATTTGGGCCTAAGCGATAGTTTCTTTTTCTATTCTTTCTGCATATAGACTAAGTCAAGTGTAAAGCATACTAAACCTATTATGAAGTATGTTTCCTTTCGTTTATATTTTTTACTGTATTACATTTTGAGGGGGTGTCCTTTTGAGGACATCTGTCCAACCCCTCGGACAGTCAATGACCATGAGAAAGTGTATTTTTAAAACAGTTATATTTGTATATTGTAGATTTTGTTAAATAAAGACTTTATTATTATTACTGGGTATGTAAAAATAATTCAATACACAATGGAGGAGGGGGGGTCAAGTAGATCAAATCTTGTATACTAACATTTGGCTATGGAATAATTCAATCAGTGATGGAATAATGAAGCGAATAATTTTTAGTTTCAAATATTTTTCTAAATTATTCATGACCTTGTTGTTTAGTAGATTTGTTTGGCTATACAAAATCTTCACATTTCGCCCAAATTTAACCATCTTTTCCTCTTTTTAAACGGTTCAATTTCTTGTGTTTAAGAAATTTGGTATTTACAGGGTTTAGAGAATATTTTATCAACAAGTTGAAATATAGTTCTATTATTACGGGCGTGGAAATCCCGAGAACACTTCTGGTTCTACAAAGTTTTCATGTGGTTTTGGGATTGATCACTCTCTCTCATCTTTTCTATCAGGTCTCTCTCTTGACCAACTCTTGACGCTATTACAGTATTCGATGACTAGGAGTCTTTTAAGGCGCGTTTACACTAGAAACAAAAAATGTTTATAAACATTGTTTTTGGAACTTTTGTTCCAGAAACAATGATTTTGGAACTTTGTTTATAAACTTTGTTTATATTTTGCTACTAGTCACTACGAAATATTTAGCACACAATGTTCCTAAACACAGGGACAGCCACACTCTTGAAGATGTCGTCTGACGAGGAGGATGGTCTTCTTCCACAATGTTTATAAACACCCTTTGATCTTACCGCTTTCTACAGGCGGGTTTACACTAGAAACAAAACAATGTTTTTGGAACTTTGTTTATAAACTTTGTTTATATTTTGCTACTAATTTTGCACACAATGTTCCTAAACACAGGGACACCCACACTCTTGAAGATGTCATCTGACGAGGAGGATGCTCTTCTTCTAGCTGCCGGTACATGTGTTTTGTTGTGTTGTGACAGAAAACCCAGGAGGTTCTGGGTAAGGCCTTCACTTGCATCACGAGGTGTTTAAAGTGGAAGTGACCTATTGAAAGACCTTAGAAAAGATGACGTGGATCTGGGTGGGGAAATAAGATGTGATGGAAGCTTTAAACATTTTTGTCGAATGACAAGTGAAGATTTTGAGTTTCTTTTAACTAGTATTGGCCACAAAATAGGAAGGCCACATTGTTTCAGAACAATGTTCCTACATGTAAACGTCTTGCGTTTCCGAAACATTCCACAATGTTTATAAACACCCTTTGATCTTACCGCTTTCTACGGGAAACAAGAAACATGTGGAGAAACACCGAATTTCTGTTCCGAAACACTGTTTAGAAACATTGTTTAAAGTAGTTATATTTCGATTTGAGGAACATTGTTCCGAAACACTGTTTATAAACATGTTTTGTTGCCAGTGTAAACGCGCCTTTATGTTCTCTTCTTCCTCTTTTTTAAGGCGAATATCTCCCCTCAAGGGCTGGCTTTAATTAGTATTGGCTTGTCAATTCCGAGGGACCCTAACTGGATATACACCTTTCTTCATATAGTTTTGGGTTAAATCCCTCTCTTTCATATTATTTTTTATCAGGTCTCTCTTGACCTACTCTTTTTCTTTTCAGACCTTGGCGCTATTCGAAGGCTTTATTTTATGTTATTTTCTTCCTTTTTTTATAAAGCGATGGTACTCGACAAGTTTTTCCTCTTTAAACTACAAGAAAAATAATGTTGAATGTAATAGTTATATCCAGTAACTCCTTCGTTGACTGGATGCACAGAGGCCATTGAAAACATTCGTCTTTTTGGCAGATGGCGCTCTGCTAGTGCTCAGGATAGCTTCTTGCGGACTTTCATTTGATGATTGAGAGGTTGAATCTTCATAATTCGAGTTAACAATAATCTCAGCCAAATTATTTTTTGCAAATATAGAATTCTGTCGTATATTAAAGACATCTATCTATGAAAAAACAATAAATAGTCACATAACAATACGATTGTTGAACGCTTGACAAACTCTTGTTCTCTTCAAACCCTGACGTTATTATAGCTTCGAGTGCTAGGGTTTTTTATTATTTTATACTCTCTTCTTCCTCTTTTTATAAGGCGAATATGTACCCTCGGGGGATCACTATAGTGAGTACTGGCTAGGAAATCCCGAGGGTCCTTGTTGGATCTACGCCTTTCTTTATATGGTTTTGGGTTAAATCTCTCTCTTTCATCTTTCTTCTCATATCTTTCTTGACCTACTGTTGTTCTCTTCAGATCTTGACGCAATTTGAGTATTACAGGGCTAGGAAATCCCGAGGGTCCTTGTTGGATCTACACCTTTCTTTATATAGTTTTGGGTTAAATCTCTCTCTTTCATCTTTCTTCTCATATCTTTCTTGACCTACTGTTGTTCTCTTCAGATCTTGACGCAATTTGAGTATTACAGGGCTAGGAAATCCCGAGGGTCCTTGTTGGATCTACATCTTTCTTTATATAGTTTTGGGTTAAATCTCTCTCTTTCATCTTTCTTCTCATATCTTTCTTGACCTACTGTTGTTCTCTTCAGATCTTGACGCAATTTGAGTATTACAGGGCTAGGAAATCCCGAGGGTCCTTGTTGGATCTACGCCTTTCTTTATATGGTTTTGGGTTAAATCTCTCTCTTTCATCTTTCTTCTCATATCTTTCTTGACCTACTGTTGTTCTCTTCAGATCTTGACGCAATTTGAGTATTACAGGGCTAGGAAATCCCGAGGGTCCTTGTTGGATCTACACCTTTCTTTATATAGTTTTGGATTAAATCTCTCTCTTTCATCTTTCTTCTCATATCTTTCTTGACCTACTGTTGTTCTCTTCAGATCTTGACGCAATTTGAGTATTACAGGGCTAGGAAATCCCGAGGGTCCTTGTTGGATCTACACCTTTCTTTATATAGTTTTGGATTAAATCTCTCTCTTTCATCTTTCTTCTCAGATCTTTCTTGACCTACTATTGTTCTCTTCAGAAATCGACGCAATTTGAGTATTCAAGGGCTAGTGGTCTTTATTTTAAGCTCTCTCCTACCTCATTTTATGAGGCGAATATGTCTCTTCAGGAGCTCACTTTAGCGAGTATTGACTTGGCAATACCGAGGGGCCCTAGCTGTAGCTACACCTTTCTTAATATAGTTAATATAAATGGTTAATATAGTTTTGGTTTAGAACCTTCTCTTTCATATTTCCTATCAGATCCCTTGACCAACTTTTGTTCTATTACGACCTTGACGGTATTTAAGTATTCGAGGGGTAGGTGTTTTTGTTTTATGCTTTCTTCTTTCTCTTTTTATAAGGCGAGTATGTCCCCTAAGGGCCTCACTTTAGTGAGTACTGGTTGACAATACCGAAGGGCTAGAGCTAGACCGTTCTTCATATATTTTTGGTTGGGATCCCTCTTTTTCATATTTCCTATGAGGTTTATTTTGACCAACTTTTATTCTTTTCCGGCCTTCACGCTATTAGAGTATTCGAGTCCTAGGGGTATTTATTTTATGTTCTCTTTTTCCTTTTTTTATAAGGCGATGATGACCGTAAAGTTTTTCGCCTGCAAACTTCAAGATAACATCAAGTCAAGTGATACATAGGACGTATAGAATGAGTATACCGGAGGGCCAAGACACTATAAGTGTATACTATTAGTTCTATTTCTGCCTTAAAACAATTATTAAAAAAAAGTTTTATTACTTATTTTTGAATGAAAATCCTGAAACTTTTTTGAATAACCTTTTACAAATCATATTTACTATTGAAGCATTATTTGTATCTATTCAATTCTGTATACGGATGTATTTGTTTTTGTAGTTATTGCGGGCCTTTAAAGTGACTCGCTGACTATAACCTCAATTCAGGACATCAACTTTGGTACCTAATTCCAATATAACTTAAAATATGGGACAAGGTTTTCTTTTTGAAGCAATTGAATTCTGAGGGGTTCTCGTTGTTTGAAGTTTTTTAGTCATTTATGTAATTTTAAATTTATTTATAGAGTAAGAGTTTTGTTTTTAGTATTAAGTTGCACTTGTGTATTTAAAGATTTGTTTTTAGAATTAAGTTGCATTCATCATCCTACGTCACACGCGCGGGAATTTTAAATTATTTGGTATGTAAGATTTCCACTCGGAACAATCAAAGTTCAACCGGGGTTTGGCGCATGATTCCTTATTCGATATGGGGTGTGATTTTTAAATTATAAAATATATTATAGAATGTTACTAAAACCGTCTCATCCCTAAATATTCATGATATTGGATGGATAAATTATATGGAAGTCAAAATTGGTTATATCATTATCGTTTAAAAACTTATGAAAGCTGTTGTTATTCCTCATTTAGTAAAATATAATAAAATACCAAAATACGCAAACTATTTCTTAACAAAACATGGTTAATACATACTGTTTTATAATGTTTACAGTATATATGTTAGTCGCAACCCAAATATTGCTATTTACGTTTCAGATGCTTCATGCGATATTTTATCATGTACAGTAGATGGAATATTAAAGAAATACAACTTTTATGGAACGAATAAAATTAATTGGATTATTTTGTACAGTCGTTTCAAAAGGTAAATAAATAAAGTTTAAAAATGTTGGTTGAATGGATAATGTGTTAAATACAGCTTTTACAGCTCAACCCCCTCAACAGGATCTTCCATATATAGATCTATTAAATCATATAAAGAGAAATCGTCGGTAAAAAAATGCCATTTTACAAATTAAAAACCAAACAATTATAAAATAATAATTTTCAATTGTATATTAGATTGTTTTAAATTATTGTTGAGTCAAAATATTCCTAAAACTATAAACAGTAATTAAAGTACTTACTTGTATCTTGCACACTAATACTGAAAACACTAAACAACTATAAAAGTTGTTTTAAAACACCCCCTCCTCTAACTTGAACACGGCGTAACTTACATATTTGAAAATTAAATTTTGGATTTAACATTGAATTGCAATGTAAAACATAGGCTATGTGTTTGTCTCACATCTCACAAAAATTGCTTTTAAAACTTATACGCTACGCATTTCTCATTGTGTGGTTAAATTGCTTTGTATTCGTCACACAAAAAACTATGACATAGCGGCTATGTCATAGTTTTTTGTGTGACGAGTACAAAGCAATTTAACCACACAATGAGAAATGCATAGCGTATAAGTTTTAAAAGCAATTTTTGTGAGATGTGAGACAAACAGTTCAATAACCATTAAAATATGGATTGAATATTCATTGATGTCTATTTATTAGGATCTGCAGATAAAACCAAGGATACTTATAATT
The DNA here is from genome assembly GCA_963513935.1 of Aphrophora alni. Lineage (NCBI taxonomy): Eukaryota > Metazoa > Arthropoda > Insecta > Hemiptera > Aphrophoridae > Aphrophora > Aphrophora alni. The sequence goes on along the minus strand of OY740765.1, from coordinate 36,913,988 downwards.
TCACGTTTTTGTATGTTTGTCTGTCTGTGTATTTTAACCATCCTACACAGATAAGACGTAAAATCCCATACTTTACATTTATATTGTCCTACATACGGGGAAAATAAAGCGGTTACAAAAAATGACCTTGGAGAGTTCAAGGGGGAAAACTATCGAGTTGATTTAAAAAATATATATTATGTGCCTGATGGTGAGAGGCCGCTTAAAAGACTTCGGCTTGATAAAAATACCGGTCCTTATATGCCTACAGATCTATGTCTTCCCTATATAAGGGGTGAGTCAGACCACCCGTGCAGTACTTATAGCTGTCTTACAAACTTACTTTAACACTTTTTCATTCTCATTTCCCCCTAATTTGGCTCCACTGAATCCAATGAAATTAATTTCAATTTTGAAAAATGCCCTTTTTGGGGGGTAGGGGTGCTTTTTGAGGAATTTTCAAATGTAAACATGGGTTGTGTGATACACCATTTTAAAGGTCTAATTACCTTGAACATTTTGGCGCAATCAAAAGTTAATTATCTTTAACCGTATGTACAGGGTGTACCAAAAGTATTGAAATTGGACTTTAAAATAAAATACCGTGTTATCCTAACTACAATACGGAACAGCACCAGATTTTTGTCCAAGCTTATTATTGAGCTATTCTTTAAGAAAACGTGTGGTACGGGCATTTTTCACTGTATTTTGAATATTTTAAAAATGCTCAAAATTGATGAATTTAAAAAAGCCTAAAACTCAAAATTCTTAAATAGCAACTTATAGAAAATGTTATTCAAGTAAAAGGTCTTTTAAAAACAAAAATTTTTTGTATTTTATTTTTTTATCTATCTCTTACTGTTAAAAAATGGCAGCCAAAAAACTTAATTATGCCAGTTTACAAAATTTAACAAATTACTTTTATTTGAACAAAAAGGTGTTTATGATTAAATAAACAGTCTCTGTTATGTAATAAGAACAAAATTCAACTTGTTTTTATTTTTCAATGTGGCTCAATACTTTGGTAGTAGTTGTCCATGTTTATCTTTACTACCTACTACCAAAGTATTGAGCCACATTGAAAAATAAAAACAAGTTGAATTTTGTTCTTATTACATAACAGAGACTGTTTATTTAATCATAAACACCTTTTTGTTCAAATAAAAGTAATTTGTTAAATTTTGTAAACTGGCATAATTAAGTTTTTTGGCTGCCATTTTTTAACAGTAAGAGATAGATAAAAAAATAAAATACAAAAAATGTTTGTTTTTAAAAGACCTTTTACTTGATATAACATTTGCTATAAGTTGCTATTTAAGAATTTTGAGTTTTAGGCTTTTTTAAATTCTTTAATTTCGAGCATTTTTAAAATATTCAAAATCCAGTGAAAAATGCCCGTACCACACGTTTTCTTAAAGAATAGCTCAATAATAAGCTTGGACAAAAATCTGGTGCTGTTCCGTATTGTAGTTAGGATAACACAGTATTTTATTTTAAAGTCCAAATTCAATACGTTTTGGTACACCCTGTACATACGGTTAAAGATAATTAACTTTTTATTGCGCCAAAATGTTCAAGGTAATTAGACCTTTAAAATGATGTATCACACAACCCATGTTTACATTTGAAAATTCCTCAAAAAGCAGCCCTACCCCCCAAAAAGGGCCCTTTTGGGGCATTTTTCAAAATTGAAATTAATTTCATTGGATTTAGTGGAGCCAAATTAGGGGGAAATGAGAATGAAAAAGTGTTAAAGTAAGTTTGTAAGACAGCTATAAGTACTGCACGGGTGGTCTGACTCACCCTGTATATATATATATATATATATATATATATATATATATATATATATACTTACTATAATATATGTTTCTGGGCTCAACTAATTAAAGCTAAGCCTTTCAAAATTTAGTAAAAAAGAAAATACAGTTTTTATTTAGAATAAAACAGTTAGTTTAACTTCATTTTAAATGTAAATTTTGTATAAACTTTATCACTGAGAAGTTCTGAAATTATTATACCCTATGTGTTATCTGTCGTGTGTGTGTGTGTGTGTGTGTGTATGTGTAAAATAGAAATAGTGAATTTTGGGTTTTTCCCCCAAAAGTAACCTTACACTTTTCAGAAATGATATCCCTATCAAGTGGTTAGATGTTGTTTAGGACCTTTCCTAAATAAGTATATACTTTTACCTTGTAATATAGTGCTAAAAACATAGAATAACACCATTGGATGTCTAAACTTTGTTCACGTGATTTCCCTAAAGAATATTTTGCTCATTTAGTGCAAGCCTCGCTTTTATTATGAAAAGTCTATACAGGGTGTTTCAACTTTGGGAGTTGATTTAGTTTCTAAAAACATATGTCCGTAAACGTTTCGTTATCCGTTTGTTTTTAGCGTTATCTATTGGATTTCTTAGGAACTAGCCTTTAAATGGGTAATTAAAAATGTAGGTAAGTAGTTTGTACCCGGGGAATAGGCAGACGGTCAAAGGTCAAAGATAAGGACTGGCGCCACTAAATAAACAAAGATAAGGGTAATGTAAACAGTACAAAGGTCAACTATGAGAAAGAGTAGAGCCCACTAAGTAAACGATCTAAGTAAATAAAAAATAAGAGATTAATTTATGTAAATACAATAATTAGTTGTGTAAATAAAGAGTTGTATTCGTCAGTTCGAATTATGGAGATTAAAGTTCAACCGGCGTTTGGCGCATGATTCATCATCCTACGTCACACGCGCGGGAATTTTAAATTATTTGATATGTAAGATTTCCACTCAGAACAATCAAAGTTCAACCGGGGTTTGGCGCATGATTCATTATTCGATATGGGGTGTGATTTTTAAATTATAAAATATATTATAGAATGTTACTAAAACCGTCTCATCCCTAAATATTCATGATATTGGATGGATAAATTATATGGAAGTCAAAATTGGTTATATCATTATCGTTTAAAAACTTATGAAAGCTGTTGTTATTCCTCATTTAGTAAAATATAATAAAATACCAAAATACGCAAACTATTTCTTAACAAAACATGGTTAATACATACTGTTTTATAATGTTTACAGTATATATGTTAGTCGCAACCCAAATATTGCTATTTACGTTTCAGATGCTTCATGCGATATTTTATCATGTAGATGGAATATTAAAGAAATACAACTTTTATGGAATGAATAAAATTAATTGGATTATTTTGTACAGTCGTTTCAAAAGGTAAATAAATAAAGTTTAAAAATGTTGGTTGAATGGATAATGTGTTAAATACAGCTTTTACAGCTCAACCCCCTCAACAGGATCTTCTATATATAGATCTATTAAATCATATAAAGAGAAATCTTCGGTAAAAAAATGCCATTTTACAAATTCTTAAACAAATTAAAAACCAAACAATTATAAAATAATAATTTTCAGTTGTATATTAGATTGTTTTAAATTATTGTTGAGCCAAAATATTCCTAAAACTATAAACTATAATTAAAGTACTTACTTGTATCTTGCACACTAATACTGAAAACACTAAACAACTATAAAAGTTGTTTTAAAACACTTTAACAATGAATTATAAATAGCACTTAAACTTAACTTCCACAATAAACTCAACTCACTTAAACCAAACTCTGATAATACCTCCTAACGCACACGCATAAATACCAGATAAAACTGACGACTTGTTTTCGAATTTAGGTATTATATGTGAACATTTGTTTTCCAAAACTCGGTACATTGACATGATGAGTAATACAGTTTACGACTTTGAGGGTAGTTTTCGCACAAGTTCTTGACCTCAAGTCATTCAAAATAAGTACGTCACAAAGTCGATGATCTGTTTGTCTTTTAAACAGATGACAAATTTGAACCCTTGTCCGTACTTACGCATACAAACAAGTGATTCACTAAGTCTTTGACCTACATTATTCGATTGATGTATACAGATGACAATTGGTTAATGGACTCTTAGTCATTGCAGAGGACAAGGAAAAGGAATGAAATTCTTGACAATTACATTACAAAAAGCCAGGAAGACAACTCACATTTGAATTCGATTATTCACAGAATTATCCCACCCCAAAACTGAATTTAAATAATAAGTTTTTTTAAAGTGATGTTCTGGCTATATTGCTTCATCATTCATGTGTTAATGAGTCTAGCTACTGTTACACATCAACTGTACGTGACGGTGTAAGAAACCCTGAATTCATGTATTTGTCTTTTATATGACTGTTAAAAAAAAAAGAAGAAGTTCCTCAATAGTTCAACAGTTGTTTTGCTTTCTGATGATTTACATTGCAAAAATAGAAATTACCTAATGTGTATATTTACTGCTTGGTTATCGAGGGTATTTAAAAAAAGAAGCGATCAACCTTTTCCCGTAAGAGAGCATAGTTTCTCTCAATGTGACAGAAAATTCGGTTTGATTAGAAACAAAATTAAAAATAAGGAGATGATTGCAAAAACAAAAAACTTACCTAACTCTAATGGTACTGTGTTGAGAAAAGTCATCACCCTTTGAAGTTGTTACAAATCCAGTGCTTCTATAAGACTGTGAAACTTTTTTGGACAATCTATTTTGGAAACAACCTGTCTCTAAAAATTAATATAAATTTACTTTAATCTAATACGTTATTATTAAATCATTGAGAAATGTTACACTGCTGTGTTTTAAAACTTATTCAGGACAATATAATGTGTTCAGTTATTGTGGCTGTTTCAACAGATTAGAGATTTTCACAAAATAAAGACTCCGAGTTGCCCTTATGCAGAAATAAACCAACTCAATATTAGTGATGTAAAATACATATACTGTTTTTACAGGGAAAATATGTAGAATTGATGTGAAATTGATATATTTTGGCTATATCTCTTATAATTTTCATTTTCGGTAGATTCTACAAAAAATAAACATTTACAAAACTACGATATTCACAAAATGAGTTACAAAGATTCTTATCAAACTATCTTCATTAGAAGCCTCTATATAATCAGTCAAAAAATGTATTTCTCTAAAGGGTCGCTCTTAAAAAGTTATGAATTTTAATAGTAGTTTAACAAAAAAATATATTATCCCGGTAACCAACATTATTATAGATGTATCACGAGCAGGATATTTCAACTATGTAAAGATAAAAACTAATACAGTATATCTTTCAACATTTTAAAAAATTGTTAAAGGCATATTTTATGAAGAGGGAAATAAGAGCTTATATTAAAAAATAATATTTTACAATAAAATAGCAAAGATAAAATCAACCGAAAATTAAATCATTAAAAGTTAAATCTCTCCGACAGGTATCTTATTAAAAGTATATATAAATATTAAATAATTAATTACCTGAAATAATAAATATTTTCAATAGTTAAACTGCACCCATGTGCCAAATATTGTATAATGTTCCAGTAATACAAAATTTACCTATAAGAGTAATTTGTTTAATAAATTAATGTTGTAAAGTCCGGTTTGACTGATATTATTTCAATACAACTGTAGTAAAAGTGTACGTTATGCAGAGGGGGGAAATCAAATTCCATAAATAACATAATATTTTCGTTCAGTTAATGTTTTGATATAGAACAAACATTTTGGTAATATATAAAAAAACAAGAGGAAGTGTAATAAAAAATATTAATAATTAAAAGTATTTGCAATTCACATGTGTTCTATATTGTTATATTCTATATTTTAAGGTTGAAGCATGTCTTCATATTTTAACATTTCATTCTTTGATGGAATAATTTATATATATCAGTGTCAACATATTAAAATATTATTAAAAAAAAAATAAAGTTATATTAAAATCAATTAATTAGTTTTATTTATTTATTTCCCTTTGTGTAAATCCATCTTACGTAAATAATCATAATATATTTTTTAATTAAAAATTATATAGGTTATATGAACATGTATCTAAAAATAAATATTGAGCTTGACTTGTGAGATGTCTCAAATTTTTAACACAATTATTCCCAAATAATATTTTTATAATATCAAACGCGTTTAGTTATAGTTATAGTAAGTTAAGTATCACTAAAGATGGTGACATTGTAGTTGAAACGCGTTTGATGCAATACAATTGATCTCCTCATTCCTTCAAAAGGTAATTTTTTAAAAGTTATTTTGGAGTGTTTTTACTTTATTTATAATTGACATACACAGACCTGTAAACATCACCCATTGAGGACTTGAAGTTACCTTAAAATTTTGCAAATGTGTAAGTGATATTTTGCCGTATCGTTATTAATATTAGTGAACTAAATAAATTAAGTCATCATAGTAAAGATGTATAAAAAATAACAATAACGTAAACATTAAATAAAACAATTTTCACTTTCTATGAGAATCTTCCTGCACAATATAGATATGTGACAACTGAAACAACTACAAGAGACTTTTATATCAGTGGACATATTCTGCATGTCATTTATACAACTCATAAAATAAAACTCGCAAGTAGCATAACGTTATTATTATTTTTTACTAATGAACACTTGATATCTAAGTAAATTAAAAAATACTAATGCATTAAAATCGCACAAATTTTTTTTATGAATTGACTTAATTTTGACAACATTATATTTTATGTATATGATAACACACAAGTATAAGCTTCTCAATTTAAGTTACATTCCTGTGGTGAAAGTAGCAGTATGGAATTATATAAATAAATTTTGTAAAAATTATATTTAAATATGATTATTTATTGATTTCTATGCTATATCACAAAAATGTATTTAAGTTCTAAGTTTTACTAGTGTTTTAATTGTAATTATTTTATTTTATCCTACTTTATTTGGTTGGAGTGCAATATCTCATATTATTTCTTACAGAACGAAGAACTAAGGTATCAAAATGATAAAGACTCCGACTTATTGCAACACAATATCCACATAATATTGATATTTGTGAAACAAACTATTTCCTGCTATATAATTGGTTTGTAACATTTCTGTCTGGGAAATAAATAATTGGTACTGCTAAAATATAGTCACATAAAGTTAGATGATTTTTAATTTTCTTTCCATGGGAACTACGTATTTTATTCAGTTTTTAAATTATATATTTTGTTAATTTTGTACACCCAATTCAATATAAATTTGTAAGCAAAATTAAATATCAAATGTGTTTTATTACTAATATTACTTGTAAATAAAATAGAAATATTTATTTCACATAACTTTTACAAAAACCAGTTTATAACTGGCAAAAACATGTGAAAACTCAAGTTACAAAATTCACGCACAACATAGTATTAACTACAATATCATTCTAAATATTATTACATTAATTACAAGTGTAGAAATACAATATTACAATATACAATAAAATCTGCAACGAACATGACAAAATAACCTATGGAAAAATAATTAAAATTTCTTTTTTCCAAGATCCCATTATTACACATAAATTAAAAACCTACTTAAGAGCTAGAAAATTTCATCCAGATATTCCCGAACTTTAAATATACTGCCTTTAAAGTAGTTTTAATGCTTGTTTTATATTATTTTCCAACTATATTGTTAACATCCGTGCCCCGTTTATTAAACAATTTTATACTGACGTAATTGTGCGTTCTTTCAAAGACAGAGAGCCTTATTTTTAAATAGTTAAGGACTTCTCTATTTCGGCTTGAGTATGAATGGAAGCTCTACTTGTGAAGGAATTATTCTATTTTCGATTTAATTGGCAACAAGCACTTATAAATGAAAACTGTTGGAACAGTCATCAATTTTAAATCAATGAACAAATTCGTACAAAAAGTTTTAGATTTATTGAAAGTCATAAGTAAAAATTTACTTTTTCTGTACTTTAAAAATATCTGCAATGTCTGATACCATACCCCAAACTTCTATACCACATTCTCAACATAATGGTACCTTCCACACGTCCATATAAAGACAAATACGCTTAGTTGTTATAAAAAATGTAATATTGAACCCTCTCCTCCCAAGAAAATGTGACTTGTACAATTGCACAGTCACCTACACAAGCGTAGCGAGTACAGACTGCGTAACATATGTACATTTTTGAGGCCCTCTGGGGCGAGCTACTAACACGAGTAAAGTTATTCTTTTGCTTTAAAGAATGAGGAATTATTAATTATGATTTCATTTGGTTAAGGAGGTCAGATTTTATTGGTTGAAATGTTTGATACTGTGACTGTAACAAAGTAATTTAATTTATTAATTACAGACAATAATATCGAAAAAAAAATAATATATTCAATTTTAAATATTATTCTTTGTGTCAAATACATGATCGGAAACAAGATTGAAAATGTATAAATTTGATTCTTTATTTAAAATCTTTAGTTTGTAACATTTTGCAACTTGAAAAATATTAGTAGCTTCCCTGTTCAAGGTATCCAATTGTTTTGTGTTTATAATGTACCAGTTTAAATATATAGAGATAAAAAATTAGGGGAAACAATTAAAGAGGCTTGTTTTTTTTTTAATTTTGACACTCTTGTCATTTAAAAAAGTTATAATTATGCTATTGATCGAATGCAGTTGACATCGTGGTATGGTTTATATAGTATCCCTCAAATAACGGATAATTGAATGTGGATTATACTACAGATCAAGTGCTTTTGAAGTTTTCCACTAATGAGATTTTAAAAATGAACTTTTAAACTGTGAATACAAGGGAAATAAAAAATCACTTATTGAACCAGAACTACTATTCCTATTTTTCAAAATTAATATTTCCGAAAAAATTACTCAAAAAGTATGTTATTTAATCATTATAACTAACTGTAAAACTACAAATAACTCTAAATTGCCTTAAATGTCAATTGTATCACCATAATGGACCACTGTTTGATACAAATGGTTTGTAACGATTAAAAACTTCTTTTTTTATATCATGAATGCTCTGAAATTTAACAATAATTAATATAGCAAAATAACTTGGACTACAACTAAAAGAAGGAAGTTGCGCTAATCTATTGCCTCTTTTAGAAGTAGATAAAACACCTTCACTTTAAAACGGTGCTCTGTGTATAATTTATATTTCCTTGTAAGAATTGAAAGTAAAAGAGTTTGTTGTCATGTTTATTTATATACTTTACATATTCCATTATGTACATTAATTACCTTATAGTTTAGTGTATTGTTGCGTATAATAACCTATAATGAACTCTTTTAACGTAAAATATAGATAATTATTAACTTAAGCTAATTTATCTAATTTGTTGACTGATATTGTAGTTGTTTTTAAAGCAACTTTCCTCTTCGTAGTATACCCGGCAAATTTTCAGATCAAATCAAATGAAGGATAAATGGTTAAATTCTGTCAAATTTAACTGATAAAATAAACTTATATTTCATCTTAAAATCAATTTACTTCAAACGAGAAAAAGAGAATCAATTGAAATAAAAAAAAGTTTTGTTGACTACACGTGTTATTTTTTATTACATTTTGACAAATAATATGTGCAACCTTGTTTATTTATATTATGCGCAACCTTTGTCACGTCATTATGCGTATCACGGACATAATACAATATGCTTTATTTAATTATATTTAGTTTACAGGCTTATTAATCAACCTTCGGTTCGGTATCTCGGATCTATTGGGCAATACAAATTCTGAGAATATAATTGAAACTAAATGTGCCGCCGTTTTGTCTAAACATGTTGAAACGATAAGGGTCTATTAACCTATTATAACTCCTTTTTTATACATATAAAAAGAATATTATACCAAAGGAGTAAAATAGTATTTCGTGTTTGAACTTTAATCTCCATAATTCGAACTGACGAACACAACTCTTTATTTACACAACTAATTGTATTTACATAAATTAATCTCTTATTTTTTATTTACTTAGATCGTTTACTTAGTGGGCTCTACTCTTTCTCATAGTTGACCTTTGTACTGTTTACATTACCCTTATCTTTGTTCATTTAGTGGCGCCAGTCCTTATCTTTAACCTTTGACCGTCTGCCTATTCCCCGGGTACAAACTACTTACCTACATTTTTAATTACCCATTTAAAGGCTAGTTCCTAAGAAATCCAATAGATAACGCTAAAAACAAACGGATAACGAAAAGTTTACGGACATATGTTTTTAGAAACTAAATCAACTCCCAAAGTTGAAACACCCTGTATAGACTTTTCATAATAACAGCGAGGCTTGCACTAAATGAGCAAAATATTCTTTAGGGAAATCACGTGAACAAAGTTTAGACATCCAATGGTGTTATTCTATGTTTTTAGCACTATATTACAAGGTAAAAATATTTACTTATTTAGGAAAGGTAATAGGTAATGTATAATATCTGATAAAATATTACAACATCTAACCACTTGATAGGGATATCATTTCTGAAAAGTGTAAGGTTACTTTTGGGGGAAAAACCCAAAATTCACTATTTCTATTTTACACACACACACACACACACACACACACACACACACACACACGACAGATAACACATAGGGTATAATAATTTCAGAACTTCTCAGTGATAAAGTTTATACAAAATTTATATAAATGAAGTTAAACTAACTGTTTTATTCTAAATAAAAACTATTTTCATTTATACTAAATTTTGAAAGGCTTAGCTTTAATTAGTTGAGCCCAGAAACATATATTATAGTAAGTATATATATATATATATATATATATAGGGAAGACTTAGATCTGTAGGCATATAAGGACGGGTATTTTTATCAAGCCGAAGTCTTTTAAGCGGCCTCTCACCATCAGGCACATAATATATATTTTTAAAATCAACTCGATAGTTTTTCCCCTTGAAATCTCCAAGGTCATTTTTTTGTAACCGCTTTATTTTTCCCGTATGTAGGACAATATAAATGTAAAGTATGGGATTTATCGTCTTATCTGTGTAGGATGGTTAAAATACACAGACAGACAAACATACAAAAACGTGAAATTATAAGTATCCTTGGTTTTATCTGCAGATCCTAATAAATAGACATCAATGAATATTCAATCCATATTTTAATGGTTATTGAACTGTTTGTCTCACATCTCATAAAAATTGCTTTTAAAACTTATATGCTACGCATTTCTCATTGCGTGGTTAAATTGCTTTGTGTTCGTCACACAAAAAACTATGACATAGCCTATGTTTTCGCATTGCAATTTAATGTTAAATCCAAAATTTAATTTTCAAATTTGTAAGTTACGCCGTGTTCAAGTTAGAGGAGGGGGCATAACATCTGACATTTTTAATTTGGCCTAACGCCAACATATTAATATTTTCGTCAAATAAACATATTCGTAATCAGAATAAATTCTAGTTTTATTTAGGACGCCGCACAAAATATTTACCAATGAATATTTTTGAACTAGATAGTTTCGCCCCTTACCTACGCCAAGGCTTTTTTTGTTACAGGTATATTTTTGCTATACGTGGGACAATACAAAGAATATAAATTCAAAGTTTGAAATGTAAAGGATTTATTGTCTATAATATATAGACTGTCTTGCCTGTGTAGACGGGTTGCGACTTATAGACAGACGGACAGAGACCCGCTTGAAATTGTAAGGGTCCTTCATTTTACCTATGACCTTAATGATAAGAATAAACTATATTCTTATATACTACCTTAATGATAAAAATAAACTATATTCTTAAATACTACTATATTCGTAGCACTAAAAATCTCTATTATTACAAAAATACTGTATTATCATTTGCGCACCCTCACAAGCTCATTTAGTACTGGCTTGGCAATCCCGAGGGAACCTAGCTGGATCTACACCTTATTTCATTTTTCATGATTCCTATCTTGACTATCTCTTGTTTTTCGACCCTGACGCTATGCGAGGGTTTGGGCCTTTATTTGTCGTTCTGTTCTTCCTTTTTTTTTTTTTAAAGCCATTAATGACCCAGAGGTTTTTCGACTTTAAACAACAAGGAAGAAATAATTAATTGTTTGTAGAAATATTTTGATTTAATTCTAGGAGCGAGGACAAGTGAAGATCATAGCAGTAAGAAGTACGCAGATACACGAGGACAAATACATTCAGATACAGTGATCAATGCAGAGGATATTGAGAGAACCGAACTGGAAGATACCACCGGTGGCCTACCGGTTTTTACTAACATCGATTCTACGGTAAATTGAACTATTATTTTATTTTTTTAACGCTTGGCGTTACTTTAAATTACAACTAATCTTAAAAATAAATTAACGAGCGATTTGTCTCTATTAAAATCTTTAAAATAAACCAGAATCACCGAGTTAACCCTAAGGTGTCTTCCAGATTAGCCTCATTGAACATAAAATACACTCTACATGTTAGCTCGAAAGGTTTAGTCCTTGATCGAGCAACTGTATTGATGTGATTTTGAAGCCGAGCTTAAATGCGATTTTTTAAATTACATTAGCAACCATCCGTACGCGAGGTTTTCGTGTACCACGGAACTCTTTAGCACTTTGTACAACTTTCACTGGTACAAAGTGGACTACATAGGTGGATTACATAAACCCATAACGGTTTAAGCACCTGGATATTTTTTTTTGTGTACGACAGTTCGTATTGGTCCAGAGGCCAATACATGTTTTTGTATTTAAGATTCAATAGTGTGTATTTTGTTTTAAAATGCTCTTTCCTCTCATCTTAGTATCTAGAGTCCTCCCGGATACTTTCTGTGTTTGGACATGGAATTGTGTGATTATAACTGGAGTCTTTGTTAGTAAAGTTAACGTGGACGGATTAATTAAAACGCTTTGTTAATCCGCTTATTTCATTCAGAACTTGGAAAGTGTTATCAATTGCATTTCCTATTTTATTGATTTATTTTATACAAGCGGAGGTCAATTAGTTAAGAACAATACCATGTGTCCCAAAAGTCCCCCCCCCCCTATTAATATTTTTATTAATTGAAATAGACAGATTTGCTTCGGGGAAAGTTTAGATAACCAAAGGAGAAGTTTTTTGAAGTATCAAAATTTTCAACCCTTACCCCCAAAATGGTAATTCGAGTTGTGAATTTTACGTTAATAATTACACCGGAAATGTTACGAAATGTACAACAAGCTTTTGAGTCCAGAATCTATTTCTGTCAAGAAGTAAATGGTAGCCATTTTAAGAACTTAATCTGAGCTAAAAAAACAAGGTAAGGCTCTTACCATCATTTTACCAACATAGAACAATCTGTAATGTAATAAAAACAACCGGAGTTTGTAGGTTAACATTCACAATTCAATTGGTCGCTATGTTGGGTAGGATGAACTTAGAGACCTCTAGTTTGCGCCATTATTCTTATTTTTAAATGACCTTTTTAATGAGGTATCACTCAATAGGGGTTGATTTTAAAATTCTTGACTTACCCCCAAACTACCCCATATTGGGGGTAAGGGTTGAAAATTTTGATACTTCAAAAAACTCCTGCTTTGGTTATCTAAACTTTCCCCAAAGCAAATCTGTCTATTTCCATTAGTAAAAATATAATAATAGGGGGGTGGGACTTTTGGGACACATAGTATAATGATTGCTAGGCATATATGGAATTTTTAAATAATATTTGATATTAAATAAATGTCAGTCTGCCTGTGTGTAGTATGATGTGTATTATGTTAGTTTATTCTTATAATAATATTATAGTAGTTTTGTTATTATATTATTCATACAACACACAGACAGAGTTAATAGAGGTACGTCTTTCCTTAACTTGACCAAGACAAATAACAAAATTTCAAAATATTTTAGTAAAAAATGTATCATTAGGCCTATATATTTTTTTGACATAAGTTGATATGTCTAATCGGCCAATGGTCAACTCAACAACACAAACCGAGGCGCGTTACAGTGCGACCCATCACAATCCACACTTCGTAATTTTGGACTCACGACGCATGTGCTTAAACGAGGCGTGTGATACTCGCCTTAACCAAACCACAACGGATTTGACAAAGTCATACCATTGCGATGGTGTGAAGTTAGTACGCCCAAATCGGTAGCCTATACAAAAACAGCTTTAAAATTCAAAATAACATCTACGTCGGTCGATTTTATAAAAACTAATCAAATGTAACAAAAAACTAAAGATTTGTGTCTTTAATCGTACGTTCAAATTGTTCAGGGGCAACTGCACTTAATTCAGATTTTTGTTTAATGTAAAAAAAAAACTACTATTGGAAGCACACAAAAAAGTTTTATTGATGTCTATTGTTGTGCACTTAGCTTTAGAAAATTGTGACAAAATTTAGGGGTTGTAGCCATAAAACGCAGCTCTAACCTAAAAAAATAGCTCTAACTATTACGAATACACTGATTATTAAAATGAACCCTGATCGCCGCGCCTTTTGTCTTTTCCCAGATAACGCCCGGTTTATAATTTCGTGTACGTCCTGTTTAGTATGTAAGCCTACCACTTGGGCTTATTTCATTCCACATTTTTAAGGATGGCGTCTTAAAAGGATGGCGTTTTTTTTTCAGGTATTTTTATTTTTTTTTGCTGTGACCAATACTTTTTATTTGGGTTACAGTTTAACAACATTTTATCAATATCGTCACAACCGATTTTGATAAAATCTAAATTATGGTTTTTAATCTTATAGTTTCAAAATGTTTAACTCGGCTTGTATATTTTGTTGTGTATCGATGTGTAGTCTTTGCGCACACTTTATTAATAATAAACCCATTTGTTTCAGTGTCCTGGAGACGGCTTGTTCTTTCGAGACGGGAAGAGAAGGATTGATCTGGTAATCGTGTATGAAGAGGAAGATATTACATTAGGTGTTTTAACAGAAGAAGAAACACTTCGAAGAGAACATAGGCTACAATTTAGAGCGAGTTTGGAAAAACAAGGACTTGAAATGGAATTAGAAGAAAAAGAGGTATTTTAACAATTTGAAATTGATGTTATTTGTTCAGAATCACTCAAAATATATATCGTTTGTCGTTTAAAATTATCAAGTTCAGTTAATTATAGTAGGGATGTGGGGATTTTGGCTCACACAGAAATCTGAGTAGTAGATAATTTAAAAAAAAATCATATTTGTAAAATCTGCGTCCCGATCTTCTAATGCAGCGGTTCCCAAACTGTGGTACGCGTACCACTGGTGGTACGCGGGAACGTTGCTGGTGGTACGCGAGTGAAGTTCGAAAATTGGTATACTCTACTAGTAGCGTGAGGGTGAGCGAGCAGCGGATGGAGGGGTGACAGTCGGAGTGGGAAAGATTGTGAGGGCGTGGAGGGGAGTAGCGCCGTTCAAGGCCGCGCGCTTTGTTATTGTGTTGTGCCAGATGCCAGTCAGCCAGTCCCAGTCGCCTGTCTGTCATCTCAGCGAGCACTATCTACTACGTAGCTCCGTAGAAAACCTAACCTGCAGTTTGACGTGTTGTTGTTTATATAGAGTTTGTGTCTATCAGTCAGTGAGAATAACATTGTTGGTAAGTGTTAGCTGTCGAATTGAAATGGATAAGTTTTTGGTAAGATCTACGTGTAGTAGTTCTAAAAAGCAAAGAACTTTGTCACCGGAACAAGAAAAGCCTATTGCAGCAGGAACAGATGCTGAGCAACCAAGCTGTTCCTCTACTTCTACGCCTTTGTTACGAACTTGTGAAAACAAAAAGAAATCAGGTAAACGTAAATATGATGAGAAGTATTTATCGTTTGGTTTTACTTATACTGGAAATTTCAGTGAACCTGTTCCACAATGTGTCATTTGTTTAGAAACTTTGTCAAATCATTCGATGAAACCATCACTTTTATTGCGTCATTTTAATACAAAGCATATCAATCTCATAAACAAGCCATTAGAGTTTTTTAAACGGAAGGAGTCTGAGTTAAAAGTGAATAAAGGAGCAATCACTTCATTTACGGGGTTAAACACTAGGGCTGTTGAAGCTTCATACAAGGTTAGTCTGAGAATAGCACAAGAACTAAAACCTCATACTATTGGAGAGACTCTAATTTTGCCAGCAGCTAAAGACCTTGTTTCCACAATTATAGGTGATAAAGAGGGAAAACAGCTCGATGTGGTTTCCTTGTCTGATAATACTGTTTCAAGAAGAATATCTAATATGGCTTTAAATGTAAAAGACATTTTACTCAAGAAAGTGAACAGTAGTAAATACTTTGCGATACAAGTGGACGAAACAACAGATGTCGCAAATTTGGCTCAACTGTTATGTTATGTTCGCTATGAAGAAAAATACTCAGTTGGTGAAGATATGTTATTTTGTGAAACTCTTTCAGCTCATACTACTGGAGAAGACATATTTTATAAAGTAAATGAATTTGTGCTCAGGAATGGAATGGATTGGAAGAAATGTGTTGGTATATGCACGGATGGTGCGAGAGCCATGACAGGAGCTCATAGTGGATTGGTAACTAAAATAAAAAAAGAAGCTCCGGAGGCACAACATATTCACTGCAGCCTTCACAGAGAAGCGCTTGTAACAAAACGCTGTCCAGCACAACTAAAAACTGTTTTGAACGAGGCTGTAAAGACAGTGAATTTTATTAAGAGCAGAGCCTTGAATTCACGCCTTTTTCGCAACTTATGTCAAGAAATGGACAGTATTCATAAACAACTACTGCTCCACACAGAAGTTAGGTGGCTTTCAAGAGGAAAGATGCTGACTCGCGTTTTTGAGTTACGTCACGAGATATTGATTTTTTTAACAGATTCTGATTTTGAGCTACGAAGTCGTTTTACTGATGAACTATGGCTGTGTCGACTGGCTTACTTAGCAGACATTTTTTCAAAACTCAATGATGTGAACATGAGTTTTCAAGGTACTTCTAATACCCCGTTTCGAGTGTGTGACAAAATTAATGCCTTGAAACAAAAAATCACCTTTGCAGATGATGAAGCCAAGAAAAGCAAGGTTTCGTTTTTTCCTTCTCTCAGCACTTTTGTTGAAGAAAATGAGCTTTCACTTAGTAAGACAGTTCTTAGTGATATCAGTGACCATTGTAACATTTTGAAGGAAAACTTGAGCATTTACTTCCCAGAAAACTATAAAGAACATTTGTGGATGAAAACCCCGTTTAGTGACATTAAGAAAATGACAATCCCAGAGAATCTCTCATTAGCCGAAAAAGATCAACTGTTCGAATTAAATTGTGACTCAGATTTGAAGGAAGTTTTTGATAAAGCTACCCTGATTGACTTTTGGATTCAACGACGCCAAGACTACGGTGAAATCGCCAACCGAGCAGTCAAGTTTTTACTCCCATTTTCAACATCCTACTTATGTGAAGCTGCGTTTTCTTCTCTTTGTTACCTTAAAAACAAATACAGAAATAGGCTGGCTTGTGTTGAAAATGACTTGCGTTTGAAGCTAAGCCCAATAAAACCAGACATTGCAACTTTAAGCAAATCGCTACAAGCTCATCCTTCTCATTAACTTGTGTGTACTTATGTTTGAATTTGTTGTATTGTTTTACAAATACAGTTTTGTTCTACACCTTAAAGTTTATTTATATTCTTTCATCCTAATTTTTATTTCAAAATAAGCATGGGTTATAACTATGAAAAGTTTAATTTTAACTAATTTATTTACAACTAACTGCAAAGAACTAAATAAACATTGTTTTAAAGTAAAGTACTTAAAAGGCTAAATGTTATTTTTTAATTATTATTTACAAACTTTACTATGTTGGCAATGGAATGATGATTAATCATTTTTATACTGGTGGTACATGAAAGGAGGACTTCATATTAGGTGGTACGCCATCAAAAAAGTTTGGGAACCGCTGTTCTAATGAATCAACTTTCGGATCAGTTAATAAATCTAACTGCCGACCTGATATTGAATCTAGGTGCTGACCTGATGATAAATCTATGCACCGATCTCTTAAAAATGATAACATACAGGGGGAAAAAATGTATAAAAAGAGTCGAATCTAACTGTTCTCAATCAGTCAATGATATACAAATCTGCGTTGAACAATTTTGTTTGTGTCTTACCTGTTAATCGCTTTGAAAAAAATAATAATATGGAGGATTATGTCTGTATGGAAGGAAGTACCTGCGATGGTGATGAACGAGATAATAAAAGGATCAACAAAATAATGGATTTCAAACTACATGGAGAGAAAAACCACTTATAAGTTAACAGTGCCTAAAGAATATTTAGTTCCAAGGTACTGCGTTAAATCGGTCTGACTTACCAAAAGGTGTTTGTGCGCATATAATTGGTGACCGCAGTTTATTACTCAAACATTACATTAACTGCTTTCAGACTATTTCACAGGTAAAGTGGAATACTTATTTTGCATCGCTACGAACTGGAGTGACTCTGATAAATTGTTCAAGATAGGAGCTGGAATAGCTAATTTAATTGTTTTGAATAGCTCCATTGTTTCGTATAATATACATGCCATTGTAATTGTAAATAAGATTAATCTCGTAATAGTTTTGTTATTGTAGCTCATGTATCACTGAGGATGGCGACTTTGTCGTTGAAACGTGTTTGAATTAATAAACATATTTTTTTGAGATCTTGTGTTCGAGTTTTTTTTCACGTTTCATGGTTTCAGAAAACTGAAAAGGTTATTTTCGACACGCCTCCGTCGTCTTTGTCGTTGTCATCCGTAAATAACAACTAAAAGTAAAATAGGAATCTGAAATCTGGTATAGCGGACTCCTATAGTTTGTGTTCTTATATTAAATTCAGAAAAATAGAATTGAAAACGTCAAAATGGGGACAATTTTAGTTATTTATTCCTAACTCGTGTGTCTTCAACTTTCAACGTTGGCACACTAAAGGAGAAAAACAATTGCTGATTTCAATTCTCCAGGTAATGGTACCAACGACGACAAATAGCGAATTTATGATAAAAATTGTAATTTCTAACCTTAAAAAAAGTGATATTCGTATAGTTACGAGATCCAGCAGGGTTGAGTGTAGGGCTTATTCATATAATATGTATAGCTTCGAGGGCCATTAGGGCCGAGATACCGACACGAACGAAGCGAGTGGAGACTTTTTAATATAATTATGCACATCTACGAGGCCTAGCCGACGTAATGAAGTGATAGTCATAGTTAAGAGGTTCAGAAAAACCTGTGTAAAAACTGTTTGAAACAAATTTACCCTACCGGATAAGACCCTTCGATCTACCTAATATATTTCAACATATCCTACGAGCCCCAAAAAAAAAAACTTTTGGACAATTATATTTATAGGTTCGTATTACATTGTATGATGAGGCTGGGTCAGTACCATGATGAGTTCCATCAACTTGTTTAAATTAAAATAATTTATAACGCTTAAATGTTGGTGGTATATTATTATTCAACAAATTATCTCATAATAATATATTATTTATGACAATGCAATAAAGTTAAATAACATATTTGTTGCGCGGTCTAATAACCGTCTGCTTTGTTGGCTATGCAATACTTTATATGTTTATGTTTTGTAATCGTTTTAGCCTACTATGGACTACATAATCTCAACCTTTCTCCGTAAAAACTAACGTCATCCGCTGGCTTCGTCTTTGCTTTTCCTCTTCCTATATGACCGTCTTTTTTCTTTCAGCTTTCTTCGCCGTCTAATCCTTCGCCAGAACAAATTACTATCGTCCGTTTCCTCTTCTCTTACTCCGATTTCTTCTAGGTTTTGGACCACTTGTTTTATCCACAGTATTTGTATGTTTTTGTCTTCCTGGTAGTTCAGTAATATCTTTGCTAGTTTGTTCTATTCTATGCATTCCGTGGAAGATCAGTTTTTCTTTCTCATTGTGTTCCTTAGTTATCGGACTTGCTTCTTAGTCTGTATGCAGTGTTTGTTCCGTCGTTTTTCTTGGACCGAGGATTTTCCCCAGAAATTCTTTTTTGTCAATTTCAGTTAAAATATTTTGATTTTATTATTACATTATTAATTATTAGATTTAGATTATAAACAGAACACGCATGTTTATTTAATACTACTTCCACTTTTATTGTTTGTTTCAGAATTCATTTGATTTGAAAACTTTCTTCCTCAAAATACACGTACCTTGGAAAGTGATAACACGATATGCAGAAGTCATGAATATAAAATTACCTACAAAGGTAAAATTATGTGATATCTATTAGAAGCGAAGCTATATCTACAATTGCCACCGATTTAATGTTTATGTTTATCCTATAGCAATTAGTTAGCTTTATCCATTGCACAATATAATACATTATGCAAATAAGGTAATACAATAATACACTATTATACATAATACAATCTAACAAACATAATAATGCATCATAATATATTATAGTAAAAATATATTATAGTAAATATTACATAATATATTTAGTACAATACTAAAGCAAATTTTTAGTTTTTAAATTTAAATATTCCATAATATAATTCAGTATAATAAACAACAAAAAACAAGTAGTGTAATACAAAGTGAAAAAAATTAATTTTAGCAATGAATTCAATTACCTAGATGGTTGAATTCAAAACGTTTATAGGTTTATTTTAGGTTAATGAATTAAGGAAAAAAGAAACTAGTTTAATTTACAAAGTACTTGATTAAAGAAAGAAAACCTTGTTTAATTTTCAAAATACTCAATTAAAGAAAGGAGTCACCTTATTTTAATTTACAAAATACTCAATTAAGGAAAATGAAACCTGGTTTAATTTGCAAAGTAATTAATTAAAGAGAAAAAAAATTTTGTTTAATTTACACAGTATTTAATTAAAGAAAAAAGAAACCTTGTTTAATTTACAAAGTACTTAATTAAAGAAAAATAAACCTTTTAAAATTTACACACTCCTTATTTAAATAAAACAGGAACCTTGTTTAATTTACAAAGTACTTAACCAAAGAAAAAATAAACTTATGTTCGCCATACCGACTATTGTTTATTAAGTAAACTTTTTTGAACTTACCGTCCAAAAATGTGAGAGCGTGTATTCGTTAATATTTGTGAACTCGTGTGCATAAGTGTTTTTACGTGTAATATGTGTTTTTAATTTTATAATGACGAAGGACAATAGTCCTTAACTTGAAAATGGCTGAATAGCCGAAACGGCCGTCGTTGGAAGTTTTAAATAAGACTATTTATTGGACGGTAAGTTCAAAAAAGTTTACTTAAAAAATAAACTTTTTTTTAAATTTACAAAATACTTGATTAAAGAATAAAAAATAAACTTCGTTTAATTTACACACTTCTTAATTAAAAGAAAACAGGCACCTTATTTAATTTACAAAGTACTGTACTTAATTAAAGAATAAAAAATCATTGTTTAATTTACAAATTGATTAAAGAAAAAATAACTTGCTTAAGTTAATATAATATCAAAATACTTGTTTTAAAACGTGCAACAAACTAGACTGTATTGTTATAGAGCCTGTAAAACAAATGAAGTACCTAGTTTTTGTTTTGGATAAAAATTTAAACTCGAAATATCCTATAGAAAAAGTTAGAAAGGTTTCTAGTAAAAGTAATGTTAGGTCTTGGAAATCGTACTTTTTGCTTTAGTCTTGTCCATTGTTTTTATTTTGCTGTAATTAATTTAAGAATCAAATATAGACTGTACTGCTGAGGTACTTCTACGCCAAAACTAGTTAATAATATTTTATTGTAATAACTACATTGTTACGAACTATAAAAAATGAGTTAATAAAATCAAACTACCATCACAATATACCATGATTAAAACAAAATTACACCATGTAAGTGATGTCGATAATAAAACAAAATCCATTGTAATTCAATTCAAATTTAAACCTGAATTTATATATATATATATATATTGTTTTTCAGGCATAGATATGTATTGAACACTAAAGTATTATACATTAATATATTCAGAAGTATACACAATTATACAAATAAAAACAAAATTATTATTATTGTATTATAACAAGTTAAATAAAACAATTAAAGTAGCCTCAACATGTATCATATTTTCCGCTTAAAACAAATTACCCTTTCGTTGTTTATTTATTACTTACCCAGGTAAGTTTGGCAATCACAAAAAAAATCATCCTCCGTTTTTTCACTGATATTCATGTGTCATGACCTCAGGAAACCGGAAAAAATTATTTTCGACATCCGGCAGGGCCGAGTCACCGACACGAACGTAGCGTGTTGAGGCTCCTACACATACGTACAGTTTCGAGACACTGACACGAACGTAGCGTGTTGAGGCTCCTACACATACGTACAGTTTCGAGACACTGACACGAACGTAGCGTGTTGAGGGTCCTACACATATGTACAGTTTCGAGACACTGACACGAACGTAGCGTGTTGAGGCTCCTACACATATGTACAGTTTCGAGACACTGACACGAACGTAGCGTGTTGAGGCTCCTACACATATGTACAGTTTCGAGACACTGACACGAACGTAGCGTGTTGAGGGTCCTACACATATTTATGTGCAGTTTCGAGACACTGACACGAACGTAGCGTGTTGAGGCTCCTACACATATGTACAGTTTCGAGACACTGACACGAACGTAGCGTGTTGAGGGTCCTACACATATGTGCAGTTTCGAGACACGGACACGAACGTAGCATGTTGAGGCTCCTACACATATGTGCAGTTTCGAGACACTGACACGAACGTAGCGTGTTGAGGCTCCTACACATATGTGCAGTTTCGAGACACTGACACGAACGTAGCGTGTTGATGCTCCTACACATATGTGCAGTTTCGAGACACTGACACGAACGTAGCGTGTTGAGGCTCCTACACATATGTACAGTTTCGAGACACTGACACGAACGTAGCATGTTGAGGCTCCTACACATATGTACAGTTTCGAGACACTGACACGAACGTAGCATGTTGAGGCTCCTACACATATGTGCAGTTTCGAGACACTGACACGAACGTAGCGAGTGAAGGCCTTTTAATATATACGTGGTACACATCACGAGGTCCATTTAAGGCTCTGCCGACGTCAAGAAAGTAGTAATGTACACAATTACGAGGTTCAGAAAACCTGTGTAACAACTGTTTTAAACAAACATATCCTAAGGCCCAATGAACCAACTTTTGGACATGACATTTAGAGGAATATATTGTATTATGGGGTTGGGTAAGTAGCATGATGGTCCCATCAACTTGTTTTTAGTTGTTTAATTGACTAATTTAATACAGTAAAAAATACGCATCCCTATACCTATATATTAAAGACACAAATAGGTACGTTGATCTACCTAACCTAACCTGATGGGCTTCGAAGCTGTACATACGTCGAGGACCCTCCTCTCGCTACGCTCATGTTCGTGACTAAGCTCTGAGAACCTCGTAGATGTTCTTTACTCGTTTCTCTCGTGTCAGTATCTCGGCGCTGATGGGATTCGAAGCTGTACATACGTCGAGGACCCTCCTCTCGCTACGCTCATGTTCGTGACTAAGCTCTGAGAACCTCGTAGATGTTCTTTACTCGTTTCTCTCGTGTCAGTATCTCGGCGCTGATGGGATTCGAAGCTGTACATACGTCGAGGACCCTCCTCTCGCTACGCTCATGTTCGTGACTAAGCTCTGAGAACCTCGTAGATGTTCTTTACTCGTTTCTCTCGTGTCAGTATCTCGGTGCTGATGGGATTCGAAGCTGTACATACGTCGAGGACCCTCCTCTCGCTACGCTCATGTTCGTGACTAAGCTCTGAGAACCTCGTAGATGTTCTTTACTCATTTCTCTCGTGTCAGTATCTCGGCGCTGATGGGATTCGAAGCTGTACATACGTCGAGGACCCTCCTCTCGCTACGCTCAACTTCGTGACTAAGCTCTGAGAACCTCGTAGATGTTCTTTACTCGTTTCTCTCGTGTCAGTATCTCGGCGCTGATGGGATTCGAAGCTGTACATACGTCGAGGACCCTCCTCTCGCTACGCTCATGTTCGTGACTAAGCTCTGAGAACCTCGTAGATGTTCTTTACTCGTTTCTCTCGTGTCAGTATCTCGGCGCTGATGGGATTCGAAGCTGTACATACGTGGAGTACCCTCCTCTCGCTACGCTCAACTTCGTGACTAAGCTCTGAGAACCTCGTAGATGTTCTTTACTCATTTCTCTCGTGTCAGTATCTCGGTGCTGATGGGATTCGAAGCTGTACATACGTCGAGGACCCTCCTCTCGCTACGCTCATGTTCGTGACTAAGCTCTGAGAACCTCGTAGATGTTCTTTACCCGTTTCTCTCGTATCAGTGTCTCGGCCTTGATGGGCTTCAAAGTTATACATACGTGGAGTACCCTCCTCTCGCTACGCTCATGTTCGTGACTTGTACCTACACAAATATCACATATTCTTGGAAGGTCAGAATTCACAATTACATTTTTGACAATAATTTCGCTATTTGTCGTAGTAGAGAGGCACGGTTGTTACCGTTACATACAGAATTGAAATCTGCAAATGTTGATCCAATTTAGTTTGTTATGAGACATGAACAAAAAACTGTTTAAAATGGTCGCCTATTCGACATTTTCAATTCAAATTTTCCAAATTTCAATAGGGTTCTATATGAGGGTAAGTTTGGGAATCGTCAAAAATTTTGACTTCCTTCTTAACTGATCTTCACGTTTCATGACCTCAGGAAACCGAATAAGTGTTTTTCAACATGACGTCCGTCCGTCGTCGTTGTTGTCTGTACGTAAGCACGATGGGGCCCATAAATATTAATATAGGAACATCAAAGGTGTAGGGAACTATAGTGTGCTCATATAGAACCCAATTGCAGTTATAAAAAAATCGAATTAAGAATGTCAAAATGGTGGGTATTTAAAACAGTTTTGTGTAAATATCTCGTGTGTTATTCAACTTTTAACACAATAAAAGAAAAATATACAGATTTCACTTCTGTATATAATGATTGCCACCCACTTCTCTACGATGTCAAGAAACCAAGCTATTGTCAAAATTATAATTTCGATCCTTCACTTCCCAATGTGATATTCGTTACGAAGGCCGTATCACCGACCCGAGTGTTAGCAAGTGAAGGATGCTTCACATACGTACAGCTTCGAGGCCCCTAGGGCAGAGATTCTGACTGGAACGATACACATCTACGAGGGCCATTAACGCACTGCCGACGTCAAGAAAGTAGTGATGTACACAATACGAGGTCCAAAAATCCTGTGTAACAATTGTTTTAAACAAACTTATCCTTTGATAGTCCAATACAATTTAACATATCCTACAAGGCCTAAGAAACTAAATTACATTTAGAGGATCTGTTTTACATTGTATGTTGGCTATGTACTGTGATAGCGAACATAAATTGTTTTTAATATGGTTTGATCGGACATTTGGCATCATTTCTGTATATAAAAACTAATACACGACGTTTCTAGAGTATAAATCAACTCTCGTTATCGAGTTATAAACCTAAAGAACAAAAAACAAATGAAAAAACAAAATAGCCAAGTACCCTAAATGTTGGAAACTAAAACTAAAACCTAAGAAATAAACCCTAAAGGTAAACATAAGTGATAAAACAAATAGAATATCACGAGAAACGTAATGCTTTGTTTGTTAATATGATTATTTATTGAATGACTTTACTAAATATTGCGGGCTCAGTGATTTTCCATTTTTTTTTTATTAAACCTGATAATTTTTACCTGATTTTTTTTCCTTACCTGTTGTTCCTTAAACCAGATGAATTCTACGAGTTTTCTTGGTCGTGTGTTTATTGAATGATATGATTGTTAGAAGATAAAATTTAATTGTTGGTTTTGATTAAATTTCAATCAAATTTGAAATAGCTGGTCAAAACTGTAAATAAAAATAGCTTCAACAGATAGCAACTGTAATTAGTGAAATTAAAACAACGTGGATTTGCTGTCATTAAAAAAAATCTGTAAATGCTAAACCATGTTTTTATAGTCTTTGTAGATGGAAAGTCAAATTTTATATCAAAGTCTCTTAAAATGTGTCACCTCATTTATTATTATTATTTTTTTTTTAAAGTATACACACTTTTCAGCACTAGAGTGAAATAGCTTTTAAATTAAAAAGTCTTAAGAATAAAGACTACTTAAAGTTGTTAATTTGTTGAGTCGAAATCCAAGACTAAGTCTGTTTTATTTTCATTTTTAACGGCTCACGATTTCTAGGATGATGGTGCTAAATACGTTATGTTTGCTAACAATTTGGTTTTATTTATGAATGTGTGACAAAGTTTATGGAATTTTTCTGCACAAATTACTTTGTTTTACATATTGTGTGCATCATGTATATTTAAATTTATATACTTTAAATTTTGTTTTCCTTAGTTTCAAATTTTATTTCTGTTTACGATATTTTCCAGTGCCTGTCACTATTTTACAAAAACAGGCGGCGTAATATAGTTTTGTGTATCTAATAAATATACAAATTAATCCTAGGAATTATAAATATAAATTGTATAAAATAAAATGTAAATAAACTAGTTCCGTTTTGTTTCATGCTGCAGCGATTTTTGTCACTGTCTTTAAAAGCTTGGGTGAGTAAGAAATAGTTTATTTTAAGAAAACAATACTGTGCACAATTTTAAAAACATAATTTTTATAAAATAATTACTGTAATGAAGTACCTTAATGGATCTGAAGAACTGAATTGAAAATAAATACAGTTTTTTTATTGTAATTTTTTTTTGTGTACGATCCGAACATGACATTTTTGTATGATTACACAACAAGAAATATATGCAACTAATTTTACTGAACACATACGAGGTCAAATCTTATATCTAATAATACAGCTCTTAGGCCTATCTTACGTTAATATAGAACTTCGTATTATTTACAATTAATTTACGCTATTTGTTAATATAAAAAGTTTCTCAACCATATATTAAAAGTATCTCTACTTTAAAGTAATGTTTTTCGTCTAAACAGTGTTTGGTCAAGCCGATTTATCAGCTATATTATAAAGTATTCTTTACCTCTTGTTTTGACAATTCTTTTTGTTTGGCCTACATTAATAGTTTTGTGGTCTGTGATATGACAGTTTTACTTGAAAAAATGACTCCGTACATCCTTATGATGCCATCTTTATAATCTCCAAATTATTGTCTAATACAAACGTAAATACCTTTCAGCCTAGTGAATTCTTTTTCTATTCTTTTGGCGTGATGTATTTCAAACCTTTAATCTGCGTCTTCAGGCTCGGCGGTGTTTTATTAATTTCACACATATGGTCTGTATAACCCAATGCCGGAATCATGAAATGCGAATCGATCCTTATTTCCAAAACAAGATTTCATATGGTGAAGCAATGCGACTTGAATTCCATTCCAATGAATAATATTGATTATAAATTATTCTGAATATTATTGCACCATGTACTTAACATCTGATGCCAAATTCAAAATCATAAATTTTTAAACCATGTATGTTATAAAAAAAAAATTATAAATAAATATATAGGCCCTACCACTATGGGATATTTTCTATATGTTCTAAAAAAATGGGGGGGGACTTTTCCAGAATACAGCCATAATGTGTCCTACATGACAAACTTTTTTTTTTAGAATACAAAAACTATTTAAAACTTGTGACAAATTAAACAATTTAAACTTTTAGGCACCTTTTTGTTTCCGGCGTCCAAGAAAAGACCCGAGTAAAACTCCAACTATGAAATTCAAAATAAGTGTCCTAAAACAACTATGGGAAATAACTTTTTAAGGAACGGGTCGAGAAACAAGAATGTTGAAGTTCGTGGCCGCCATTTTGTTTTATTACTAGTTAGAAGTCGTTACCGAAAAGCAATTTTAATTTCGAAAACAGCGCCCTATACATACATTATAAATATGTCTAATACAAATTTACCTAGAAACAAAACGATCGGAATTCGGGAGAGATTTTGTTTTCCCCAAAATTATTAAGTATGTCAGTAAATGAGACGTATACCGGCTTCCGTGTAGAATAAGTTTTCACAAATTACGGTATGTAAATTGATAATGATTTAGTATAGTTATTATACTTAATTAATTTGATCATTTATTTAATAACTCACGATATATCGTAGTAAACGAGTTTATGGTGAAATAATTTTAAACATCAGTCACCCGTCAACACATATTTTCTTCTAACCTCCCTCATCCCCGTAGTCGTATTTGAGGGGGTTAGCTGAACTCTCTGAACCGCCTGTTCCACCGCCCCTAATAGACGACTACTATTTTTGTTGAAACACCGATGAATCTAAAGATAGGAAAGAAGTGTCGAAACGTGTGACTCAAAAGAATAGAAAAAAACATTTTCTAGGTGGATGAAAAATGAAAAATATTAATTTTAATTGTTATTTATTCAGGAAGAAGGAGAAGATAAACTGGCAGTACCGTCGATGGCTTTTCATAAAATCAGAAAGTTATTCCAAATAAACACCAATGTGATCGCAGAAGAACCATCGTTTTACAGTGCGACTTCCCATTCAGACAGGACTGAGCAGTAAGTACATTCATTAATCCTATTTTCATCTATTAGTAGAGATGAACAAAAGCACTGCGCATGAGCGAGGATATTTTTCTAAAAACATTTTCCATACTCGGAACAAAACACGTCTTCACCCTTCCTGTCTTACCACACATTGAAATATATTTTATCAAATTCTTTAGATGAAATTACAAGGATTCTTACGGTGTTAGTACGTTTTGAAAATCATTAAAATCTTAATTTATAAAATAAAATTACTCAGAAAACTATTTTCATTCCTACGTTTCGAGCCAAAGACAAAGTAGTAAGAAAGATTTTTAAATTTTTTAGTTGCATTACATTTCAATTAGCGAGTATTAAAGAAAAACGCTGATTTTTATTTTTTGTATACAAACCTTTTTTGTACGACCTTTAAGCCAACAAAAATTCTAACTCTGTTCTTAGCGCATTAATTTAATAAAACTTTTTATATCTTGAAATTATAGATCTAAGTATCAGGAACTCGAATGCCAATCCCGTTATCTAATAATTATCTAAACATTTGGAAATTTCAAAACTAAAACTGGATATAATTAAAATAAAAAATTATAAAGATAAAAATCCAATTGAATTTTTTTGACGATGTCACTTAGGGACGGGAGTGATAGTTGAGCCTACTTACGATAGCGGAACTGCGGCTATGTTGAGGGAGAAGTGACAAGTCTCTTCCCCGAACCAGACGTGCTGTGTTATGATGACTATGTCGCGTTAATTTTTGTTTTACAAATTATAAACTAAATTAACCTCTTCAAAGCTGGCTACCCTATGGTGCAGGGGCAGACCTGGGGTGAGTGATTTTGGGTTCGGAATGAGCATGGGTCAAAAACAGTATCGTTTCAAAAATGGAGAGCGTAGGTTATGCTTAAATGTAACGTTACCGTTACAAATTTCATTGCTTTTCCATCACATAACTTTTAAAGTTTATACTGTTAAAGTTTATATAATTGTTTTTTAGTTGGACTTATATATATATATATATATATATATATATATAAACATACCCGCTCTTGTTCAGAGGACACCTCGTTCAGAGCACAGCAGAGTGTTCCCTGAACAAGAGTATATATAACGCGGGACCGACTCTTACCAACCAACTACAACCTGGACTGAATTTACAGCAGGGAATTGGGAATTGGGATTTCCCGCATTTTCTTAACTTTAGTTTAATGTGCCTACGTACTTTTATATACATGTTTAGCGACACTATTTTTTTTTTCAAGTGTTTATAATATGTATTTAGAGTTCTTATAATTATATAAACTATGTAAAGTGTAACACTATCACGTTATTTTTTAAACAAAGTTTCCAGTAATTAATTATAGTAGGTTATTTTGTTAAAATAATTATAAAATAATGGGGGAAAACATACAATTATTTTTGCTTTTGGTATTATGTTCATAAATTAATAAATTTGAATTTACCGGTACTCTAGTCCGTTTACGTAAAATTACTTTTAAAAAACCGTTTGACGAAATATATTGAAATTTTCAGAAAATATACTTATAACTACTGTGAACATATGTGTCTAATATCAAGTAGATAGGATCATTTCTAGTTTGATAATTGAAAGAAAATAAAAAATTGGTGAAACTAACATATTTTTGTCTGCGTCTCCTCCTATATCCCAACAATGTATGAATATTTAAATCTGATAAACATAGAAATTATTGACGGGAATGTTCTGTATAGAAAACAATTTAATTTGAAATGATACCTACAACCGTTCCTGAGTTATAAACTGTTATATGAAAATAGGGAACTTTTCTCGAGCGAAGCGGGGTATAAAAAAAAAGTAATAACTCAAAAACCGCTTATAATACAGAGTTATGCATGGTCTCATTCTTATTTTCTCATCATTTTCTATAAATGCTGATATTATGTCATCTTTAGGTTAATAACTTCTAAATTCTATATTAAAAAATCAAGATTGTATTCTATAAATTATCTATACACTACTCCCTTTACATAAAATAACATAAACAAGGACCGTTTTACGAAATATATTGAAAACTTCACATAATGTTTGTATAACTACTGCAAACATATGTGTCTCATACAGTATCAAGTATATACAATCCTTTCTCGTTCGAATAATGGAGAAAATTCTAAAATTTACGAACTAAAAATGTTTTTGTTTGCCGTCTCCTCCAATATCTTAATGATTTATGAATATTTCAATCTGATAATCACAGAGGTTATCGAATGGAATACTTTGTATACAAAACGATTTGATTTGAAATTATACATACAACCATTCCTGAGATATAAACTTTTATATGACAGAAAAAAATGACATTTTCACAGCGTGGCAGGGGGGGATGGTTACTAAAAAATATAATAACTCATGAACCGTTTATAATACAGAGTTATGCATGGTCCTTATTTTCTCCTCTTTTCCCATAAATAGTGGAACATCTTTAGGTTAATAGCTTCAAAATTCTATATTAAATCAATCAAGATTCCAAACAAATATTTATCTGTATTACACTCCGTTTAGTTAAATTACATAATACAAGAACTGTTTTACGATATGATTTTTTAAGTCTTAGAGGTAAACTGCTACTGTGCTATATTAATCTGATCCCGTAGCTCTGTTTCTTATCTATTAACTTTACCAACTCGTACATTACTTATTCATATTTTTCATTAAGACGTGGATATTTCCAATGAAAAGACAGTTTATTTTCAACAAACACTTATTACTTGCTAATAAATTATGAACTTAACAAATTATATTAGATTGATACAAATTATACCTTAAATAATAAAACTGACTTAAGTTTTAATATTTCAAAGACGGCTAACTTATTGCATACGATGTAAAAATTGAATCTTAATTGATAAAAAAAACTAAAACTACATACATAAAAAAAACGTGATTTTAACATGGAAATTTTAAAAGTGAACCTTCCTGGTCATTTAATGAGGCAAATTCGTTTATTATTGAGTTCAATCCTAAAGTAGATGCACACCACTTTCAATGACAATATAGCTAAATTACAAATTCTCTCCTGTGTCATTGTGGATCTTAAATATATTTTGAATAGTTTTAATATACTGAATGATCTTTCATATAATGCCACAGACACTGGTATTGTTAGAAGAAGTTTGAATACTATGACTAAACTGTTATTCGCTTTAACTCCAAATCAGAGAAGTGACTTAAGACGTCCTTAGATTATTCAAAGTCAAGGTCTTCATCATTTGATTTTGATCTTCTTAATAAGATTATAACATCTTTTATGTCTTTTAAGTCCATAACTTTTAAATTATTAAAATTATGATAGTCTTAATTGTTTTTATTTTTATATCTCTATGAGAGCTGTAAAATTCAAATTTTTGTTAGGTTTGGTTAGGTTATGTACATTTCAGTGTGTATAGGAAATGACAAAAAATAAGTATAGAATTAACCAGAACATCGTATCTTGAATCAATAGTTTTTGAGAAAATAAATATTTTATGAAAATTTAGCCTATTTCTAACCTTCAAAAAAGTTCACTTTTTTGGGTTAAGAATTTTTTCTCAGGACCACTGCAGTCGTGGACCGCTAGGATGTACTATAAATAATATGACGTAACTAAGATAAAAACTAGTAGGATTAATAAGTTGCTACATTTTTAAGTACGGTTTTTGTAACATTGAGCAATGTTATGTAAGAAATGTTGATGTTATAAAATAATTATGATGTATTGGGTAAGGATGCCGCTGACTTTATCGCGAGGGAACTGTTTAGGCGGACTGTCAATATACGTGTAGGGCCTACTAGTAATAATAAACAATAGACCTGATCTGTTATGATGCGATGGCAGCTCTGCTGAACCATCGTTTCCCCCCCCCCCCCACCACTGCGACCTCCAAATTGACCAATAACCATACGATTCTTATCGCTCAGGCAAAACCTGCATATACATTATGTTTGATTTATTATCATGTTATAATGATTAATCAATGTTACTATTAAATAAATCAATGTATAAGTACTTAGTTTGTATATTATGGAAGTACATTTTCGGATATTATCTTTTTGTAAAGACATTTCTCTTGTTAGGAAAAAATATGTATTATTTAAATAATTTAAAAAAGGATTAAAGTACTGCTATTAACACATAACAATTATAATTGGAAAATTTTCTTTGATTAAAAGTTTTTAAACAACTTCGTCTTTTTACTATATATGAAAAATGTTAACAGTTCAGATATGGTTTGTTAGTTTTGGTAAAATATTAAACAAATTATATGGTTGGAATCATTACACATTCTCGACACTGTATACAGTTTCAGAAGCCTATAATTTAAATAAACTACGACTACAATATGAATCAGTCAATGGTATGATTTTACCAAACTATATGCTATAGTTCTATACGTTTAAACTATATGCTATTAGAATAAGACTATATTTTAAACATACCTACATGCAAAACCTTAATACAATTTAAATAAAGCGAATTCAATACTGTACGTATACATTTAACACATTTGTACAATATAGATTGAGGTAGACGAAATGTGTCTATTTAAATGTTAACCCCACTAGTTTTGCAATATGACATCACATAATACGCTATATACACTATGAATAATATAAGATTAAAATAGCAACAAAATTACATTTATAAAGCGTAAATGTAATTTACACATTTAAATTTTATTTTTAAAATTACATTTATGTATAAGCGTTGAATATAAAATTTAAAATAATAATTATAATTAATTTCTTCAGCATGCGCGGCTATCATTACATAGCTATATACAATTATACATACTTACTGATATCGATTCATCAAAATTACCTAAAATTCTCTTAATCAGTTTTTGGAAATGCATATTTGAAGTACTTAAAATGTATAATAAAATGTTGAAAATGGAAAATATGGCTAATCATAATCAGTATCTAAATAATATAGACTAACAATGCAATTGAGCACTGCTACTTATTAAAGAAAAATTGCCATGAAATGGTGCTGATCTGTATAATTGAAAAATAGCTGTATTAAAATAAAAATATTATTTCATTTTTTGTTTAAAAAAAATGTATGAGCACATTCAACTCTTTAGCATTTAATATCTCGTAAACTATTAACATTACAAAAAAGTTACATGAGACAAAAAAGTTTCATTTTTTAACGACTAATAGGATACTACTTTTATTTTGTCTGTAGGTCAAAGGAAAACCGAGATATCAATCAACAAATAAACACATAATTCCTTGATAAATGTTTATAACACCAAAGATTTTCTTAAACCAAAATATTATGGAATTATGATTACTTTTAACAATAATTATTAAATCTATTGCCAATAAAATTACCAAATATTACCTTGAACTAATTAAATATTAAAATGACTAATTTTGTGTCAGATTTTACGACACAACTAAATTAAATGTTAAGTTACAATAAATGTGTTTCATTGTTGTACTCTTATTGTACAGTTCAATTCTGTCTTGTGTAAGATATTAAGACATGTCTATAAATCGATTAAAACAGAAAAATAAACAAAATAAAAATAGTAGGCTACTACTTCTTGGAAGAATTCTTCGTATTTCGATGAATAATCAGTACATATGAATTAGCCAAGTGTGGGAACGGAAAAATAGTTTCATTCGCAGGACAGATAATATGCGTCCCCTAGAAAGATTGGGGGGGGGGTGTAAGTTCTATCCGACAATACAAAAAATATGTTTGAATAAAAAAAGTAATTACGTAATATCGAAAGATGTGCAACAATATAGGCTTATATATACTTTGTCGGTTAAAAAAAAAATCGTTAAAACATTACATCATACTTTTTGAAATAACATATTTTTTAAATATCTATCTCTTTATAACCAACAGCCGTGTGGCAAATTTTTTTTATAGCATCTAAACGGTTGGAGTTTAAATAAATATTAAAGATAAAAAACTCATATAGGTACGAGTTTTAGTTGAAAAAACCAAAAAAAAAAAATTTCAATAAAAGAAGTATTTGTTCGACATTTTGAAAAATAACTGTTTATAAAAATATTGTTTTAAAACTCACAAAAAGTAATTAAGGTTTTTAATGTTTTATTCTAGTTCTACATTAGTGTTTACGCATCCTAGACTATGCCTATTTACAATTTTCTTGATTAAAAAAATGGAAAGTATGAAAAATCCCCTCTTGAAAATGTATTAGAAGTTTAATATTCAAAACATTACTATTACAGCACCTATTACTCTTAATCGAGTAGGTTTATCAAAAACTAACCTAGAATAAAGATTCTATATATTTTTTTACAGAATTCGAAAACACTCCCCATAAGAAATTATAAAGTTGGTACCCATATTGAAAAAGGCGGGGATCTTTCAGAGCTAGCAAAAAAAATTTCCACACACCCGCGTCCACTTCTGGCTTCGTGTTTATAATTAATATCCAAAAATATATTTAATACTGTACCAGGAAAGAGTAATGCAGTTTCCTCATTTACTGTTTTTCGACATATTGTTTACGAGATACCAATGGTGGCAAAGATAAAATGATAAAATGAATGGTACATTGTGGTTTTCTCGCAATAACTCTTCTTTTAGAAAAGTGAGGCGAATTTTATGGTTTTGGTAAAAAGAACCACTTTTTTGTTTTAGATTTTTGCATTGTTTGCATACTGATCTTTATACAGGACGTGATGTAGAGCAATTTTATTTTATTTTTTTATCATCTCTCTAGAAGAAATGGTCGTTTTATTAACAAGCATTGAATTTATATTGTATTTCCCTACCAAAATAGTGTTTTCAACATAGAAAACAGTTTTAGGTTTTTAAAATATTTTGGATATAATTTTAGGGGTTGGTAGACTAATATGGAGTAGTAGTAATGTTGTGCAGTAGAAGCCCCAGAGGGAGTTATGTCGTGGTTTATTTATGATAAAAAGGACCTCTTTTGTTGGGTAACATTTTCCTAGAGAGCTCTATGAGAAGTTAGAACAATGATAGTATTAGGTCAGTTGTCAGGATTGTTATAATGGCTTGTTATTATTACGACAAACATATAGTCATTTATTGCTCTCAGATCTGACATAGCATATGACGGACCCAAGTTTTTAACATGATATCACTTTGAAGCATGTTCCATAATATTTGGCATAATAAAAAAAAAAAAAA
Organism: Aphrophora alni; assembly: GCA_963513935.1. Taxonomy (NCBI): domain Eukaryota; kingdom Metazoa; phylum Arthropoda; class Insecta; order Hemiptera; family Aphrophoridae; genus Aphrophora; species Aphrophora alni. The sequence goes on along the minus strand of OY740765.1, from coordinate 36,878,551 downwards.
AAAATTAAACACCGCAAACTCCAATTTTACCTAATTAGTCAGTATTTAACTAGGGGCTAGCACTTACCCTATGCCATATAGTATAACCTATATTTATGTTTGATGGTGGCTCAAGGTAATGTGAGAAATGTACTTTTTGTATGTTACGGTTAAATGTACGGTTAACATCCTTCTGTACAAAGAAGTATTTATTTCATAACCATAATAATTTTAAGCTTAAGCGGTCCTAATGTTCGATTAGTTTTAGTCGAAACTTAAGCGTTTTAGATATTGTGTTGAAAGTTCATATATGTGTCAATAATATGTGTTTAAAATAATAATAAAATTTAAATGTCCAAAATTTAAAAGAATAGCATTAAAATTGGATTTGATTTTTATTACTGATATATTTTCATTTTGAATGTATTAAATTCTGGCATAAATTTAGTTGCTCTGCATTAAAGACAATAGACATTAGGCATTAGAGACCTACTAAAACCTACCATAAAAACCGATAGCCAAAATTGTAGTTTTTTTTATACATCAACACATTGTAGCATCTTTGTTTTATTAGGGGCAGAGAACGACTTATTAGACTGCTAATTTTGTAGCTTGGTCAATTTTTATGTCTGCAATCAATGAAACATGAAGTAATACAACAAATTTGATGTTAGATCAATTTGGACGAAGATCATAGATCATATCTGATTGACGTTTATGCAACCGGCCACTAATCTAATATCTTCGTCGAACTTCTGCATCTCATTAATGAACTGATACGTGGTAGCTGTAGCTGCTGGTTCTTATTTCAGGAAAATATCATTGTACGTCTTTAAATTTAGTAGATGAAAATGACATTTTAACAGATTATTACCGAACATACAAAGACAATTTTGTGAAATTTGCATTAAAAAATAATTTATAAAACGCTTTTCGTGGTCGGTTATATAAAATATGTTGGGCGAAACTAACAGTAGGAAGGAAATCAGAAATAACTTGCATTTTTGGGTACACAAAATTATTTAAAGTAATTATATCATGATAAAATTTATACAGATGATTTATTTATGCATAGAATCCATTTTGTGAAAATTTCATTAATATATAATTAAAAGTATTCGAATTATAATCGAAAATCTACTCCGAAGAACAATTTACTATCATCTGTAAATGATTTTTGACCAAAAAACACACTTATAACTAGTAGATGGAATTGAAATTTTAACAGTTTATTATAGAACATACAAAGAACATTTTGTGAATGTTTTATGCAGAAACTTGACACTGCATTCTGAATTATCATAACATAAACAGTTATGCTTTTGTCTTACGTTAATCGGCCGACCTAAAGTGTTGTAACTAACTGTTTTTATATTCAATAAAACTTAGTATAAAACAGTTAATATATTTATATTTTAATATAAATTTTTTCTTAGTCGTGATTTAATTCTTCGTGATTTAACTCGTGTTCTAAATGGATTACATGGAACTGAATACCAATATGCCATTAATTAGGATGCAACTTGAAATGTTAATTTTGGGGGGGGGGGGAGAATTTAATACCTGGACAATTCAATAATGTGGATCCATTGTACACGTATCCGGGATGTAGGTCCAGAAAGCCGACAATATTTACTTACGTACATCCGGAACCGACTGCTTAAAAATGTTTGACCCACCTATCTCTACCAGACGCTACTGTGTGAAAATGGTTGGTTGGTGATAGATTCTAAGAAACTGTGAGAACAACCACAACCCTTTATAATTAGTTGTATACAGTACTTGTTTTCGTTGAACAGTTTTACATATATGCAGTTTGTTTATAATTTTCAGTCAAATATTCTGTGAATGAGTGAAATTAATAATTGTGATTTGAACTGTTGTAACATAAAGGATATTTTCCGACTATTTCCAAAACCTCAGGAGATGGTTCCTTGGGTCAAAATAAGTAAAAGAAATTAAAAAATCCTGTGAATATACATCCGCAAACTTTTATTTTACTTACTAGTTGCAGTGTGCACTTTCTATATAAAAATGAATATTTCATGAATTGTTAAATGTATCAGTTTTTAATTTAGTGAATACTATAAACACCTTTTCTAAAACCAATAATCAACTTGAAGTGATTAACAGTTTCTAAATGAAGGGGATTTATTTATTTATTTTTTAATTTCAGGACTCAGCAATTTCACTGTAAAATTCAAACATCAATACAAAAATCGTGTAGGCCTATAAGAGTTGAATCCATCTATGTCTCATATATTAGGATGGAAAAAAATAAATGAGATGTAGTAATTTGACTGGGCTTTTAATCGATTTTACCATTGTTTTTTTTATGATTTTATACATTCCACAATATATTTACGATTTTTAACATATTAACGATCATAAGTCAAATTATTAAATGTCCTATTCTAAAAAATGAAGTTAATTGGATTCTGAAATTAAGGAATGTTTTTTATTATTCTTTGAATTTTTACCATAAAATTACAGGATGTCCCGAAATTTGACAACAAACGTATTAAGTAGCCACCATTATGATTCTTTTTTCAAGATAAGATGTTTACGATTTTAACTCTGTACTAGGTTTGATTCTGATAAAAATAACATTCTTGAAATAAACATTTAATGTAAAAAATACAAAACTGCTGGTAGTCTTTCCAAAAAATGTTTACTTCTTTTGATGCTACAAACCATATCCTTGCCTTTTGCAACGTACTTTAAAAACATTATCTATATAAAGGACGATAAAATTGACTGAAGTCTCATGACTTTAACTTTACCATGGAGGGGAAAGATACCATATTTAACTATAAAAAAAAGAATTTTTTGTTTGTAATTAAGTATGATTATTTTGTGTTATAACATTACTATTTTATTAACAATTTATTCATTAATAAATAAATTGACGATTTCTGATGCAAAATTACTATATTGGTGTTTGACTTTATAATGTCATGAAATAAGTTTAGATTAAAGAATATATTAAATCCACTGATGAGATAAATCCATGCCAACATATGATGTACGACTAATTTGTATGCTTAAATTAAAATAAAGGGTGATATGCAAGTTCTTTGGGAGCTCATTCTATACATTAAATTCTTTTGTAATCTCTATCATGAAAAGTGTAAAAATTATTTGTTATCGGTCTATCCATATTTGCCTATGTGTTACATACAGTAAGTAAAAACATAATATCTCAAAAACGATTATTATAAATTATCTTACAATTTTGCTAGTACTTTTTTATACTAGTGCGTCTACAATAGCTTTTATTAATTTAACTTCATTATGACCCTAAAGTCATAATAATAGTGTATGAAAGTGGTTACATTTTTAAAAAGATCTACAAGATTGACAAAAGATGTTTGTTTTTAAGCATGTTCTAAATACATTGATATTGCGAAAATAAATCGCACTTGCCATAGGATTTTTTTATTGTACACCCCTCATTTTACAGCTGTACCCACAAAAATAATGGTGAAAGGTAAATAAGCACATCATTATGTTCCTTTTTAAATTCTCTGTAAAGCTATATATAGTTTACATTTTAAAACATTTAATTAAATGGGAAAATAACGATGGAAGGTAAGATAAACGAACATGCAACCGTTTTGATTTATCGCAGATAAAAACTAATGATGCTAAAAATTGTTTCCTATTAGAGGTTTATAAAAAATATTGTTCTGTACAACGTAGGCCTACTCAAGTTTCGTAAATGAAATAATCAATACAACCCTTATTATTAACGTTCTTGTGAATTATTACTGATATCTCTATATTGGATTGTTATAGATTTTCGCAACTTTCACAAGCTTTTTAAAAATATGTAAATAAACTCTAACCAAAAAGTTGTTATTATAATTTCTATTAGAAAATTTTACAATTTTAAACAAATGATGTTGTTGGTCAGCCGACAGCATTTAAAATACGATTCCGGTTGCTATTTCAATTCTACAATTTTAGTTTAGATTCTTGATTCTAAATTCGATTTCGTTTCCTAAATCATAGTAGTTGTTCAAAGTCGTCACTCCACTCCGACTCATTTACATTATTTTACTATCATGGTAAATTCAACTAAATGTTCACTTTGTGCATATTGATTTTCTATTTTCTTAACATCTTCGACACAGTTTTTCCACAAATTTTCTGATAATTATTCCCTGACATGAATCAAATACTCGTTACTAAAAATTAACTGTTAGAGAGCTCACAGTTTAGTCAACTACCATAGATAAAACCATAGATAAGAAACTAACTGAAAAATATAAATAGTAAATATCAGAAGTGGGTAAAACTTGACAACTTAATGAGATTTTTCAAGAATTACAACACGTAATACAAACTAAATGCAGTAACAGGAAATAAATGCAGTACTAGTCTTTAAGTGGGTAAAACTAATAACTGCATTAGCTACAGCAATAATTACAATAGTAAGTCTTTAAATACAAACTTACTGAAATAACATACAATATTCAACACAGTAACAAAGTTAAACCTAACAACAAACCAAGGTTAACCAAGAATAACATACGTAGGTATGACAGATTTATTTATTATTTAACTCATGTTTACTAACAAAGCATTTCCCCACCCCCCGTAATGGATGCCAATATTAAATACACTTCCAATAACAAATCATGATAAGAATGATGGATTTGTCAACACATCCTCTCTTCATTATCTCGGAAGACAAAAAAATAATAGTGCACAGTTGCTTACTGTTCTATTTCCTTTTACCAGTTTAGATTAACTTTAGGCAGTTTATTGTCTTCAACACGTTCCAATCTGGTCCGAACACTGAGTCACACTTAGGCAATTTCTTTTGTAGTTATTTAATTTACTTTGATTTTAACCGGGATTTCCACCAATATTTTTGGACGGAATAATAGTTTTACTATGTATATGTGTGTGAGAAAGTTAGTAAAATATTTTTCCACTAAATATTAGTTTTACAATGTATAAGCACAGAGTACATAAGTATATAAGTTATATTTATATACTCTGTGGTATAAGTGTGCAATGTTAAAGTAATATTTTGGAGTCTATTAATAGTTTTACTATGTATGTGTGTGAAAGTTAGTGCAATATTATTATTACATTGAACAATAGTTTTAAGATCTATAGTTGTGTGAGATAGTTATAACGTAAAACTAACATTTGGCTTGATTTTAATTTGTTTACGTGCAATTCTCAAAAAGCGTGAAGTTAGCCCAAACCTTTTGTCTCGTATAAAACTCCCTAGGAAAGCGAAAATAACGTTTATTTTAACAAAACTAACCGAAACTAACGCAAAACTAACGAATGGCATAGTTTTAATTTGTTTCCGTGCAATTCTCAAAAAGCGTGAAGTTATCCCAACCACTTTATCTAATATAAAACTCGTTGGGAATGCGAAACTAACGATTTCTTTGTCAGAACTATTCGAAACTAACGTAAAGGAACTGATTCATGTAATAATAAATTGAATTTTTAATTTTGGTTGGGCTCGTGTGAAGTTGGCCCAACCATAATTAACATCCGTTTTAGATGACTACCAAGGCGAAACTAACGTTTAATTTAGGAGAACTAACCGAAACTAACGCAAAACTAACGATTGGCATGGTTTTAATTTGTTTCCGTGCAATTCTCAAAAAGCGTGAAGTTAGCCCAACCCTTTTGTCTCATATAAAACTCGTTAGGAATGCGAAACTAACGATTTCTTTGTCAGAACTATTCGAAACTAACGTAAAGGAACTGATTCATGTAATAAAAAATTCAATTTTTAATTTTGGTTGGGCTCGTGTGAAGTTGGCCCAACCATAATTAACATCCATTTTAGACGACTACCAAGGCGAAACTAACGTTTAATTTAGGAGAACTAACCGAAACTAACGCAAAACTAACGATTGGCATGGTTTTAATTTGTTTCCGTGCAATTCTCAAAAAGCGTGAAGTTAGCCCAACCCTTTTGTCTCATATAAAACTCGTTAGGAATGCGAAACTAACGATTTCTTTGTCAGAACTATTCGAAACTAACGTAAAGGAACTGATTCATGTAATAAAAAATTCAATTTTTAATTTTGGTTGGGCTCGTGTGAAGTTGGCCCAACCATAATTAACATCCGTTTTAGACGACTACCAAGGCGAAACTAACGTTTAAGTTAGGAGAACTAACCGAAACTAACGCAAAACTAACGATTGGCACTATTTTGAAGCGGTTGGGCTACCATGGTTGGGCCAACTTCACAGACATATCAGTAGCAGCTGTGAGATTGTTTGTTGGCAACATGCCCATGTCGAATCGAAATTGACTGGTGCTTCGGCTTTCCTCCAAACATATACAGTTATCAGTGTTTATAATAATGATAAGCTGAAGATAGTAATTTACAGGTCTTATCAAGTGTAGCGGTTGTTCCAGTTGCATGTGATAAATTTAAATAACAAATTTGAATATTTTTCTCTGCACAAAGGATAAGTCAAAACAATGAAAAACTTCAAACCATAAATTATATAAATTAGTTTATTTTGTTACCACTAAATCAAATACTAAAATCTAATCTGTCAATGTGCTTTTTAAGTGTTTTAGTCCTCAGATGTGAGGAAAAACCTGGGACCACTATTGTGTCAATGTGACTTGTAAGTGCTTAAGTCCTCGGATGTGAGCAAAAAAATGAGACCTCTAATGTGCCGATATGCCTTGTAAGTGCTTAAGTTCTCGGATGTGAGGGGGAAAAATGGGGCCTTTAATATGACGTATGGGTTGTCCAAGAGCTTAGGACCTCGCTTTTGTGTTAATGGTTGACTTTTTTAAAAGACTCGATACAAAAAAATAAAGGCCTGTATGTTTTTATTGGCCCTTTCTAAAAAGTATGTAACGTTTCGTTGGTCAAAAATTATATTGCATTTAACAATAAAAAATAATAAAAAAATGTAGAGGTCCCCCATTATGTCAAAAGAAGCAAAGTCCCCGTTTAATATCAATGTTAGACTGGGTAAGTAACATGATGGCGTTTATAATAATTAGATAAAAACCTTCTCTATAAAATAATACATGTGCGTGCCAAATTTCATGGTAATCGTCCAAACGGTGTCTTAGTATTAAAGTTAAACTGGGTAAGTAACATGATGGCGTTTATAATAATTCAATAAAAACCTTATCCATGAAATAAAACATGTGTGTGCCATTTTTCATGGTAATCGTCCAAACGCTATCTCAGTATTATTATATAATAAAAGAACAATAATGCCCGTCTATGGTGACTTCTTTTAAAATAAAGTAGTTACTTACATTATAATTATATGACGCGTTTCGGAACTCGTTCCATCTTCAGATTATCGCTCTGCTGAGGTCGTTAAAACATTACAATAAATTATTACACAACACATCATATACACATACACGCGCACATTAACACTACTTTATTTTAAAAGAAGTCACATAGACGGACATTATTGTTCTTTTATTATATAAAATAGAGTGACTTGGATACAAACACAACGAGTTTAAAATCAGTATTTCGTATGACTGGGTAAGTATCATGATGGCGTTTATAATAAGTAGATAAAAACCTTCTCCATGAAATAATACACGTGTGAGCCAATTGTCATTTGAATCGGTCAAACGGTGTCTTAGTAATAATGTTAGACTGGGTAAGTAACATGATGGCGTTTATAATAATTAGATAAAAACATTCTCCATGAAATAATACATGTGTGATCCAATTGTCATTTTAATCGGTCAAACGGTGTCTTAGTAATAATGTTAGACTGGGTAAGTAACATGATGGCGTTTATAATAATTAGATAAAAACCTTCTCCATGACATAATACGTGTGTGATCCAATTGTCATTTTAATCGGTCAAACGGTGTCTTAGTAATAATGTTAGACTAGGTAAGTAACATGATGGCGTTTATAATAATTAGATAAAAACCTTCTCCATGACATAATACGTGTGTGATCCAATTGTCATTTTAATGGGTCAAACGGTGTCTTAGTAGTAATGTTAGACTGGTTAAGTAACATGATGGCGTTTATAATAATTAGATAAAAACCTTCTCCATGACATAATACGTGTGTGATCCAATTGTCATTTTAATCGGTCAAACGGTGTCTTAGTAATAATGTTAGACTGGTTAAGTAACATGATGGCGTTTATAATAATTAGATAAAAACCTTCTCCATGACATAATACGTGTGTGATCCAATTGTCATTTTAATCGGTCAAACGGTGTCTTAGTAATAATGTTAGACTGGGTAAGTAACATGATGGCGTTTATAATAATTAGATAAAAACCTTCTCCATGACATAATACGTGTGTGATCCAATTGTCATTTTAATCTGTCAAACGGTGTCTTAGTATTAATGTTAGACTGGGTAAGTAACATGATGGCGTATATAATAATTAGATAAAAACCTTCTCCATGAAATAATACATGTGTGTGTCAAGTTTCATTGTAATCGTCCAAACGGTGTCTTAGTATTAATGTTAGACTGGGTAAGTAACATGATGGCGTTTATAATAATTAGATAAAAACCTTCACCATGAAATAATACATGTGTGTGTCAAGTTTCATTGTAATCGTCCAAACGGTGCCTTAGTATTAATGTTAGACTGGGTAAGTAACATGATGGCGTTTATAATAATTAGATATAAAACATTCTCCATTAATTAATAAATGAGTTTGAAAATTTTCATGGTAATCGGTCAAACGGTGTCTTAGTATTATTGTTGGGTTGGGATAAGTAACATGATGGCTTTTATAATAATTAGGTAAAATTCTTCTCTATGAAAAAATAATGTATTTGCCAATTTTCATGGTGATCGGTCAAACGGTGTCTTAATATTAATATTGCGCTGGGTAAGTTGCGTAATAGCGTTTATAATAATTAGATAAATTATCTAATTCAATAAATATGGTATTAAAAAATCTAGATTGTTTTTATCTATAGAAAAAAAGTCTAGTTAAAATATTATCGTATGTTTCCACCCACAAGTCTATTGAAAAAATCGTCATACAAAATTTGATGTTAATTGTTTATTTTTTATCGATTTGAACTAAAATAAACCAAATGTTTTATGCCTATTGCAGAGAGAGATTTAGGGAGATATCAAAAATGAAAGTATAGAAGAAGGGAAATTGTTGGGGACAAGACAATGTTGGCAGCATTTGTTGCAAAAATCCGTGTTATGTTAACTCGTGTTAAGGGGACAGTAAGTTATATATACTCTTGATGAGAATACACTGTCCTCTCAATATTCAGAGGACAGTAACTGTGCTCTGAACAAGAGTGTACGCGACAAATGTCCTCTGATCAAGAGCGAGAATGTCTATATATATATATATATATATATATATATATATATATATATATATATGTTATTATTTATATTTATGTAATTATGGTAATAGCTAAATTTGGTGGAGTGTATTACTTGTTAAAAATCAAGTTTTTGTAGTTATTAGTTATTTTAAGAATTGTTATTTTACTATGGGGAAGGGTTATGTATATAAGGCTAAATGGCTGGAAAGCTGAGCCACGAAGTTGGAAATTCTTTTTTGTAAGAATGTGAGCAATAAATAAATAAATAACTTTATTGTTAATAGAGTTCATTAGATATTCTTTATCTAAAGGTTGATTCAAAATTAAAATAATTGTGCCGATTCTAGAGCTAAAAAAAAAGAAAGAAAAAATTATATAAAGTATAGTTTCCAGTCTGTCGGTTTTTTCATATATGTTCTTTTAACATTTAATCTTTGGAAATTGATAAGATATTGAGCGAAGATTTAGCATGTTTATTTTTTCTATATGTCAAGAGATAAAAGAGTTTTAGAAAAAAAAAAAAAAAAAAAAAACTAAAGACATTATTTTTCGGTAATTATCTACAACAACCAAGATCTACACTATAATATTATGGAATTATTTTAATTGAAAATAACAATATTATAATCCAACGCCCAGAAATGTAATTAAAATTAAAATGTTGCCCTTAGCAGTTTCAAAATGATGACTGGTGTTTTGTTACTAATTACAATATTTCATTATTTTTGTGGATAGTTCGGTTATCCTTTGACCTACAGGAAATTTGTTTTAAACATTTACTTTTTTCTAAATATTTTTCAAAGTTAATGACATCCGAGATATTCTAAATTATACATTTTAATCGTCCGCTAAAGTCTTGATTTTCTGATACACTGATGAAAGGTTACATAAATAAAGCGTTTACTAAATCTTCCCGCAATATCTTATCTACTTCGAAAAATTTGTTTTTGTAAATACACAAAATGGCCGACAGAAAATAATAGTTTCCGCACCTACGTTTATTTACATTTTTTCCTATTTTTAGCTCTAGAATCAGCTCCCGAAATATTGCCTTACAATTTTGAATCACTCTGCACAAAACCCAAATAAAATATTTTTTGTATCATCTTTTTGTTTTCAGATTCGTAGTGAAACACAGAGAAGAGTATTTTACATCGGCACAGAGAAGCCAAGTTGTTTGGCAGATATTACTCAGAACAAAATATGACGAAGGTGCTAAAGTAAGATTCATTACAATGTATTTTAAATTTATTAATTATAAATTCCTACATTTTTATAGATAAATGTAGGTAGGGTAGTTTTAAAACTTAGCGTTGTTGTAAACTTGCATGCAAAGTAAAATTAATACAAACTTGAAGACTACCTAGATTCATTTTAATTATGTAAAAAATAACACAGATAATAGTCAAAATGTATCATACTACTATCACATATGTAACGCTCGAAATTTCGTTTCGTCGGCTTTGTAGTAAATATTAAATTGTATTGATAAATCGAGGAGTCTTATTGAGTAAGGTAAGTTTGTTTGAAGCAGTCGTTACACTGGTTTTCTGAACATCGCAGTTGTGTATATCACTACTTTCTTGACGCCGGAGTCTCCACTCCCTTCGCAGTAGCCGGCCTCCGAACTATACTTAGTGGAAAACCTCCACTCGCCCTGCCGGATTTCCTAACTATACGATATCAAATTTTCTTGGGAGGACATGTTACGAAATACATTTTTGACAATAAATCCCCCACCCTCTGTTTTCTCTTTCTTTGCCCCACTCTTTTTTATCCCTGCATCGTACACAGAATTAAAAGTCTTTATTACACTGTTTATTACTTACTACTCTCGGTAAACTTTGTAAGTTTGTTTTCGTATTCAGTTAGACATCCAATACCCAGTGCAGAATTTCCCACTAGGCATTTTAATTGAGGGGGGGACATTTTTGAGAGAGCCAGATTTTTGAAAAACAATGAAAAAATATTGACGTCCTTTTTCAGAACAACAATCTCGTCTTTCTAGTAGTACAGCAAATAATAAATTAAGATATGCAAGCGCCTGTATTAACAAAATGAAACGGCAACGCTCATCCGTCACCCACCGTGTTATGTGATAAGTTCCATCCCCCTATCAATACTAATGACTTGCCCAGGCGCCATGCTAGTCAGTTTAGCGTCTTCTGCAGTTGTGTACAAGTTGCATTGGTGAAAGTCTGTTTTGTAGCCCAGTCAAAACGCCGGGTTATTATTTCGGAATATGCCCCATATTGAGACCACCTCTATTATATGCTTTATGGTTCGCTGATCACGAATATCGGGGTTCCGCTGCTTTAAAATGGTTAGAACATCCTTAAAAATGAAAAAATATATACCCTTTAAGGGGTGTTTGCTTTGCCTTTTAATTATAATTTTCTAATTCATTATGTTCATATGAAATTATGGCAAATTTTATTCTAAGGTCTAACCAGAGGGTTAGCTAAATCTTTAATTGAAGTAAACTTTAGCAAATAAGTTGAGATGTATATTTTTTTGTTTTCTTGTAATTTCTTATGAACTTGTGTAAAAATATTTTCATCATTTTAAAGGGGTGACCACCCCTAAATGGACGTAAAATAAAAAAAGGCATGGAAAACTATTTAGGGTGAAAATATTTATTCTTAATCTTACAAATGGCTATTAATTCAAATTCGGAGTTAAAAGTAATTTTTTTTAAATATCTTTTTTACCTTACATCCATTTAGGGGTGGTCACCCTTTTAAAATGATGAAAATATTTCTACACAAGTTCATAAGAAATTACAAGAAAACAAAAAAAATATACATCTCAACTTATTTGCTAAAGTTTACTTCAATTAAAGACAATGTTGGGGTTATCCCCCCCCCCTAAAGGGGTGAAAATAATTTTTCTTAATCTTACAATTCATCCGAATTCAGAGCAAAAAGTGAAAAAATAATAATTTCACTCTCTGTATAGCCCTCAGCATAGAATTTGTCCTAATTTTATATGAACATACTGAATTAGCAAACTATTACTAAAAACAGCACATTCTATGAGATTATGTGAGAGTATTATTCAAATTTTCTCAAAACACTTCCTAATTCCAAACAATTTAGAGCAGCGGGACCCCGATTTTCGTGTTTAGTGACCCAAAAAACATGTGATAGAGGTAGTCTCAATAAGGAGTGTACTCCGACATAATAACCCCGCGTTTTGACTGGGCTATTGTTTGAGGTTAAGAAAGCAACTAAAATGAGCCAGTGTTGTGATTGTGATGTGATATATCTGTTCTAAGGGTCACTAAAGAAAGAAACCTTCACAACATATTTGCCAAGGTTGATATAATTCTTACAATTATTTTTAACCTATCCGTAACTAACTGTAGTGGTGAAACTTATTTTCAACTTTGAAGAAAGAGGAAATTAAAAGAAGAACATTCTCGAAATTCAAAAAAAGTTAATTGAAAATCTCAAAATGCTACCCAACCCCACAACTATTGATGGTGTTATTGTCAAATATTTATTTGAAAAATTGTAAAATATATAATTAAGAAACGGACTGTGTTATTTTCATGAATTTCATGCCATAACAAAATATCTGCAACAGATTGCTTAAAAATAAATTTCATCAAAATTTTTGAACTAAAATTTAATCCCGTAATCTTGGAATACCCATCAAAATTTAATCTGGAAAACTTGAGGTAAAATTGTCTTCTTGATGTTTTTTTGTAATTTTGTATATTGAAAGGGGAATGTAATTATTCTTAGGGACTCGAAAAACAAGTAGTAGTTGAAATAATAATGTATTAACTTTTTTTCAAGAAAAGATTTATGTGTATGTTCCTACGTGTAACAAACATAGATTAACACTTACTAAATGTGTTTGTCCTAGTTGGTCGGATGAAATGATTTTTGATATATGAACTGTACAACTTGCAATGTCATTAGTAAATATATTTCTGCAATATCGTTAAGGATATATTTAAATGAATTGGAGCACGGCATGTAGATCATCAAACTATCTGTTGGGCTTACCCTTTTCTTGTTGGCTTCCTTCTATAAGCGTGACAAATCTTTCTCTACAATATCATTTTCTATGAGAGTCTGCAATTATTTAACGTCCCTTGATGTAATCACGGGTACTGTTTTGAGGAATATAATGGCTTTCAATTTTGGGTATTGATTCAATGTGGTTTCTTATGTCATCCCTAATACTGTCATCAACTTTTTTATGATTGATGTGTTTCCCTTGCAGATCTTCTGCCATAAATCCTTCCCTTCCCTTTTTCTACTACTGTTCGAATAGGTCTGTCCGTCTGTCAGTAATATCTAGTGTATTTTTAGAGGAAGTTTTGTATACTCGGATGCGTTTGTTATTAATGACAAAATAAATCGCATTATTAAGACGTCTTGTGCTGTCCTGTTTAACATATAGATACTCAGGTGAATTATTTGCATGTGATGTGCAATGAAATCTCTTTGTCTACATAAATCCCCAAAGTTTCCAAAAATTCCTTGTCTTTCCTCCGGACTAACATTGGTGGGACACTTCAATCTATACAAGGAGGTTTTTCTGCCTTTTCTGAAAACTCGTTTTTAGATTTTGAACAAGACACATAAGCTTGACCACTGTTTTTCAGTAATTTTGCCTTATTTTTCACCCATTCGTTTTTCTTTATGATTTTTTTCGTCTTCTCTTTTTTTAGTTTTTGGGCTTCCTTCCAAGAAATCAATATTAATATTTTCATTTTTGTCATCTACTTCAGTGTCTTCATTACTTGTATAGATTTGCACTATAATCTGCTCAATATCATACTGCTGTTCCTGAACTGATGTGGATTTTTGTACTTTACGTCTTTTATTTAGTGTAACCTTTATCTTTTTAACATTTACTTCGAGAAAATAAACAAGGATCAAGATCGGAGTCATCAACATCTTCAGAAAGATTTTCGTTTCACTTAGGGTGAAATCAGAACTGACACTCAAGTCAAGATCGTTTAATACAACACGCTTTGACTTATCAAATAAGCCATGCTTGGATGTTGAAGGTAGTGTTATGTCAAATTCTGTATTAAATAATTGGTCCACTAAATCGGTGTTTTCATGAGATATTGTTGAGGTTATAGGTTTCTACCAGTATTAATTAATAGAATCAATAAGGGATAAGATATAATTAATTGTTATGAGAAACTGGATTGGAATGGAATGTATTAAAGTTATAAATATAAAAAATCGCCGCATAGAGTCAAAGTGATTAAGTGCTATTAAATAATTCATTTTACAATCATCTTCGAAGTGTTACCTAAGGGTAAAGGTAGTCAATAAATAGTTGTGTTAGTTCGTCGTGCAAAGTTATTGTCGACAATAATTACGCCGCAACGAATGTAATTATTCTTTGACAAATCAATGCAGCCACCAGACGAGAGGCCTTCTAATCCTACAACTGTAACCAATCCAAGGTGCGTCATCATTCATCACTATCATCGCAACCGATTTTGCTACAATTACGTAAAGTGCATTTATGGACTTGGACTGTTGCTATGAAATCATTATTTATTATTTGCTGTGCAATCCATATATGTTTTTCTCTTTTGTTAATACTCACCACTCACTGTAATAGTTGCTTTTCAAAGATCAACCCGAGTAATTAAATTAATTATTTGTTAATTGAATACAATTTAAATAAATTGCATTGAAAACTTGGTATTATCTCAATTTGTGTTTCAGAATTAAAAGTGAAAAATTAATAATAGATCATCACGTTGTTTTCATTATTATTCAACCTGGTAATCAAAGCTATATAAAGTCAGTAATTACAATAAATTAATAGGCAATCATTTATAAATTTCATTTTAACCTAATGTTAAAAAACTTTCCGTTGTTATGAATACTAGGTTTTCTCCTATATTCATTTTCTACGGGTTCAAATAAAATAACAAACAAAAAAATAAATCTTTAGTATACATTTTGTTGCTGGAATTTAATAAAATTCTTGAAATAACTATTTTAATAATCAATTGTATATTGAATGACCATGGCTTCCCCCCCCCCCCCTAGTTTTGATCCTGGGTACGCCCTTGCGTCTGATATTGAAGATTTAATCGGTGCTAACATTTGACTATTTATTGTTAATAAAATATTTTCTAAACTTATAATAAATATTATGTTATTCAAAATCCTAACACCATGCAATTTTTGTAGTTTCTGCCTACAACTTTTGTGCATCAATGACAATGTGACTGCATGCAACATCAGGGCTTATAAAAGGAAAGAAAATGTTCCTTTGGGTTTATTCGATTATGAAATCTAAGATTTATACATTTTTTATTTGTTTCTAACACTAAAATGACAGGATAAGAAAGTTGTACCTATCTATTTACAATAGAATATTGTAACTATTTTTCTAACGAACGTATTTTTTATAAAGCAAGTAGATTTACAAGTATTTTTGTTGCATTTAAAAATCATTAATTTTTCTCCTTAAAGAAAATTAATCTTTCGGTCATAAATAGCCTTATAAAAAAAGAAAAAAACTATGACGTGAAATAACCACCCCTAACTCTCGAATAATCTAATAACGGCAACCACCCCTAACTCTCGAATAATCTAATAACGGCACTTTCGGAAAAGAACAACAGTTTCCCAGGTTGGAGAAAGTTTTTATTTATATTTAACTCAGTACATTAATGCTAGTTTTTGTTAATACTTTATTGTGCCCAGCAAAGCTGAGCATTACAAAAATTATTAAAACAAAAATTTATTCCTAATTAGTGGTAGGTATATACTGCCTTTGACCTGTATATTAAACTAATAAGTGTTATTCTAGTGAGAGTGTCCAGTTTTTTATGTGTTTTACTCGGAACTGAAATATATAAATACAAATTTTACTAATTGAATTAATTATATAATAATTTACAATAAAAAATATATAATAGACGACAAAATATATGTATTATGTATTGTTGTACTTTATGTTATTTTAGAAATTGTCGAAACAATATACAACGGTATCTATCGGCAACTCTGTGAACTGCAATTATCTTCTTGTTAACTCAATAAAACGGAGAAATAAAACAATATTTTATATACTATGCAGGTCCTAAAGTTAAACAAATTTGTCGTAATTCCTACGGCAGAAAAATCCTAAGATATCGATTAGTTGCTTTTTGTAAATCTTTGGTGTAACAGTAATTATTGAATTATTATACTTATAAATATCTGATAACAAGTTCCGAATATTTCCTATGCATGCCACAAAGTTATGTGTTTGTGAATGAAATTAAGAAAACTCAAAGAAAGTAAAACTTTTCTGTCCAAAATTTCTACCACATATATAAAAAGAAAGAAAATGTTCCTTTGGGTTTTATTCAATCCTGAAATCTAAGATTTATACGTTTTTTTTATTTGTTTCTTAATACTAAAACGACAGGATAAGAAAGTCTTACATAATTATTGTAACTATTTTTTTAACGAACGTATTTTTTATAAAGTAAGCTATAGATTTACAAGTGAGTTGTATTTAAAAATCATTAATTTTTCTCGGTATTTGAAGGCAAATAATTTTTCGGTCATAAATAGCCTTATAAAAAAGGAAAACTACCGTATGACGTGAAATAACCATCCCTAACTCTCAAATAATCTAATAACGACAGTTTCGGAAAAGAACAACAGTTTTCCAGGATGGGCAGTTTTTATTTATAAAGACTCAGTACATTAATGTTAGTTTTTAAGATTTTCACCTCTCCTACTAAATTAAAAAAAAAAAAAAAAGATACAGCAACATAATATGTCATTGTACTTTTATAGTATTTGAGTTTTGTATGAACAAATTACAGTACTTCTTTAGTAATTACAAGAAAATTATAATTCCTACGGCAGAAGAAAAATCTAAGATATCGGTTATTTGCTTTTTGTAAAACTTTGCAGTAACAGTAATTGTTGAATTTATTTTATTTGCTACGCAGCCACAGAGCATGATACAGCACTACTACAGATAGGATATTGCGCATGCTCATAATACTCTGTCTCTCTCCAACATATGACGTAAGCACTAGTATGAACAACACACGGCACAATCCCACTTTTCATATGTTTATGCAAAGAAGATCATTTATTGTTATTTTTTCTAGTAAGACTACTCTTAATTAACAGTAACGTATAACTTATTTTTCCAAAATTAACGTAAATTTGCAAAGATTTATTAAGCATTAGAAAGTAAAGGAACAGTGGAACTTATAATTAACCTACATTAGGCTAAGTTTGATTTAGTAAATAATTACTCACCATTTTTTGAGGTCTAGTGAATTCAAACTTGATTTTATTAATTGTTGTATTTAACATTAACACTACAAAGAAGCACTACAAAAACAAATAAGTAAAATTATAAATAAACGAGCATTTTTAAATGTTAAAATTTTATATAACATTCCCAATTTTTCTAACTGTGACAGTTCACTTTATAGTTTACTTTTCATATTGATTTGAGTAATATTCGAGTAGAGTAGGCATACAGTTGTTACAAAAATTTTAAAAAAATAATAAACATAAAAATAGGCGAGTGATATAACATTTTGTTCTAATATAAGAATTTTATGTGGCAATATTCAGCATTTTTCTTTTATGTCCTTTCTTTTAACTATTATGTTTTTTAATAGATAAATTAATACATTACAGTTCAGAAAAAGAGTTTTTTTTACATCTTCAGGAGCATCAATGTTACTTGACTCTAAAAGCAGACATTTTATGAAATTGTTTCTCGCTTCAAACCATTCTTTTAGAAATTGTCCATAACTCCATCAAGGTTTAAAGAATTCATCAGTTGGTTTGTACAGCCATCCTTTGGAGAGTATCTATAGAGTTGAAGTAAACTTAACTAGTTCTAAGGGCAGGCTCACCAGGAGTCTCTCGGCACAACACCATACCCACACTCTATAGAAAGGTAACGAAACCATTCCTCAGCGCATGCTCCCAGAAGCCGAAACCGCTTGACAGGCTGAGCACGCTCCCGTGCTACTCATGTCGGCAAGGTTCCCAAAACTACGTTTGATGAGTCACCGCCGGGTCGCTTACGCGATACCCTCCCCCACCAAATCACCTACTGGGGGCGCCGCCCATTACTCACATTCACTGGATAGAGTAGCCAAACTTTTTAAAATTACATTTTCAATTCGATTTTTTTAAACTTCAACACTATACTCCTCTACACAAAATTTTACTTTCCTACGTTAATTTTTGTGGTCTTTATCATCCTGACTACGGACGGATGCATGTCGAAAATCACTTTTTCGGTTTACGGAGGTCGAAATTGTGGACACACCAATGATGGGGAACCTTGGCTCCGTCATATATGTACAGCTACGGCCGAG
Source organism: Aphrophora alni (assembly GCA_963513935.1). NCBI lineage: Eukaryota > Metazoa > Arthropoda > Insecta > Hemiptera > Aphrophoridae > Aphrophora > Aphrophora alni. The sequence continues at coordinate 36,859,917 of OY740765.1, read as the reverse complement.
GCATTTACACGAGCGGAAGGAGTGGAGAAATTTTAATATATACACATATAGAGGTTATTTGGTATGTAGTGGCGCTTGACCTTCAACGGACAAAAAGGTTCCCGTCACTTTTAGTGGTGGGGGAAGCGAGTGAGTCAGTGTTCCGCCCTCCTTTCGTCAGTGCGTTTCTAGACAGTGTATTACGAACAACCTCCCCACTCCAAGCCAGACCACCCTCCCTCCAAGTGCCATCACATAACAAATGAGCTATACGAGGTATGTTAGAAAGACAAGAAAGTAGTGATATTCGCAATTAAGAGCTTCAGAAAACCCGTCTAATAAGCTTAACCTTTACTACGAATAGTGTGTAAGACTCCAAGATCTAACAATACAATTTAACATTCCTTACAAAGCCCAAGAGACCAACTTTATGTCATTATATTTAGAAGATCTGATGTGGTTGGGTAAGTACTATGATGGCTTCCATCGACTTGTTTTAATAAGTGCAAGGTCGGTATAGTGATATAGTTGACGCTTTGCATCACCACATACTGATCTACTGTTGTGGTTTTGGTTTTCAAGGTTGGAATTAGAAGACTATTGAATGATGGGACTTATATCACTGCTTTTCCTCTCCATGAAGGTAGCTACAATAAAGATACTGACAACGGATTTGTATACGATAGACAAGTAAGTGAAGGGCGTATTTCATTTGTCTAATCATTTTAGGTCAATTTTTAGAGCCATTGGTTGATATTCTGCCTTGCTGTTTGAAGGCGAAAACCTCTCGGTCATCATCGCCTTATAAAAATGTAAGAAAGAACATAAAATAAAGACCTGGAATATTCTAATATCGTCGGGGTCGGAAGAGATATCTGAGGATAAAACATGTAATTTTAAGACTTTTATTTTCTTGTGTATTGTTCGATAAACCCAACAGTTTAGAATCTACTGCCTGTGAAAGATTGGAAATTTAATATTTATTCCTATTTTAATGGATGTTTTTAATTAATTTTCATCTCCAATTTGTGATAAAAATATAAATAAATTCCTACAGAAAATAACAAAATAAGGGAGAAAGTTTATTTGAATGTGTATCGAGAAGACATCTAGTGGGATAATACAAGGTTGAGTTGTAGCGGAGACTGTCTACTACACCATAGTTGTATGAGACAACTTTGGAGCCTATCTCTAATCATCTCGATATAATTTTTGTCAAAGTCTCGATAAACAGTTTCAGTAAATACACTTAACAGAAACTGTTAAAATTAATCGTGTGAAATGAGCACAAATTTTAAATGCCTTTTTGATTTGTTTGAAAATTTACCTGTATAATTCTGTCGAATTACAGCTGTTAGAACAATAATTTTATTCCGGTTTATATATTTCTTATTGTTTAAACGGAAAAAAATCTTACTGTCATTATCGACTCTAATTATTTTTAGTTTGAAAATGAATTTTATAAACAAAGGATGGTTTTTTTCTATGAGAGGTGTGATTTGTAATATTTTGAAAGGACTTTGTTTGACAAATCAGTTTTCAACCCAAAGTTATGCTTAATATAATTATATAACACACGAGATACGAACAAAAAACTGTTTAAAATGGCCGCTGTTTTAACATTTTCAGTTCGTTTTTTTTCTGAATAAGAATATGGTTCTATATGAGCACACTTCGCCTATACCAAATTGCATGGTCCTGTCTTATATTTTGTGGCCGCTTTCGTCCTTGCGTACAGAAGACAACGAATGGAAAACATCATAAAATCACTTTTTCGGTTTCCTGAGGCCACGAAACTTGAAGATCAGTCAAGAAACAGAAGCCGAAATTTTTAACGATTTTCAAACCAAAATACAAACAAAATGTACATTAGTGCAGATATACAAACAACAAACTAAAAGTGCAAAAAGAAAAAAACAATACAATAGCATACATATTCATTGACATTGGACAGAAAAGAAGAAGAAATACAAATCTCTATATATAGACTATTTATAAAACTCAACTTGAGAATTGCTGAACCAATTTTTATACTATACTGTATTTTCTTCCCTATGTAGGTATATCTGATCTTGCACGGTACCAGAATGTTCAACTTATTTTATTCACTTTCTTAAAATGTACAACCGATAAAATATATTTTGTGATTAACAAAGTTGATTTTCTGTTTTTAATCGGTCTAGTAATTCCTGATACAATGGCGTAGATAAAAATTCTGTTCGAGAGGGGTCTGTTCTGATCTTATATTCCACTATTTCTCCAAAGTGCTGTAGAAAAAGTTATAGATCCTTTATTTTTCAAGTTTTATTTCAAAATATACTGTACATGTTTTTAACCTTAAACAGTAAACCATTGAATAACAGGTGTTTAAAAGCGGTAAAAACAAAACAATAAATTAGAGAGCTACAGGTTTTATTAGTTTTTAAGTTATTCTTTACAGGAACATATTAAGAGAGATGGCAGAGGCGGCACACTGTAAACATTATAACCAAACAAAGACAATGGCTGATCGGTAACTATAGAAGTATAGAATGAGGACGAGTTGTTTGTTTTTAGTCGAGCAAAGGCAGACTGACATTGAAATCGCCGACTGCAGCCGAGCCTTGATGAAGGTTAGCCAACGTCTATGAAACTATGAAAGAGACAGAGCTCGAGCAAAAGAAACTACAGAAGTGTGCAAAGCAACCCGGTTAAAAAATTATTTTTATAACTTGTGTAATTCAACTCTTTAATTTTAATTGAGTTGGTTTCATCATTCTATTGCTTCGTTCCTATTTGCAAATGTCTGTTTTTGCATTTTTTAATGTTTTTACTTTTTTATACATTTCGGGAAGGGACCAGACCCCTGGACCCGCCTTACCTACGCCAATGTCCTGATATACAACCATTTTTTAATGATATTTCATTTCGACTATTTGTTGCAAAAATATGTAATGTAGAATGTATACACAATGCTGTTTTAATTTTGCAGCTTTTATACAAGGAGTGGGCTAGGCCAGGAAGATGGTACAAAAATCAGCCTCACTGGCTGATAAGGAAGTATTTTGGAGAAAAGATAGCTCTGTACTTTGTTTGGCTAGGGTTTTACACAACAATGTTAGTACCTGCAGCTGTCGTGGGATTGCTCTGCTTTTTCTACGGTATTCTATCCATAGATTCTCGAGATAATATTCCAAGGTAAAACAAGTGTTGATCAAGTTAGTTTAAACAATATACATAAGCATGGTTTATTTGTTTTATATATCTCTTTGTCTTATGTTGTGTAACCTCAAATTCTAACCTAGTGTAATTTTACCATATAAACACTCTGTATATATCTATACAGTTAATTAAGTTATCTACACACATAATAATAATAATAATAATGTAATAACTAATACTGTATCATAAAATTTTGTTACGTAGTAATGCGTAATAAGGTAGTAGGCCTACAGTGTGTGGCAGACAACAATATTAAGGATTAAAGGAACAGCTGTTTAATGCACCTAAAACATGATAAACATTCCACCGCTTATTCAGTCACATACAGCTGGTTAAAAAACTGTATTAATAGGTACTACACAACAGCTGATTATTAACAAGCTAATGTTGTGGTTGTACTAAATAAAAACCAATTCCCAGTTAGTCTACTGCTATTGATCACAGTGAATACGTGAAATCTAAATGTTATACACAATTTTTTATTTTTAATATTATCGTGCACACATAAAATAGTAATGTTTTAACTCAGAAATGGCGGTAACACATTTAATGTACGCTAGTTTATTGATCATTTATCATTCCAACAGTCTTAAAGCTAAACGTTTTCCTAATCGAGTGCTACCTGTTTCTCCCTATGGATGTATCGATAAACTCAGTTGTCGATTTAAGCTACAGGAAGATTTGGAGGTAAAAATTTGCAGAATTCACACTAAAATTCTAGGCAAATTTTGGATCTTGTAGACAATTACCAAGATTTAATGTTTTCAGTTTTTTCTCGATAACTCTGTTTTCATTTGAGCTACAGAAAGAGAGAATAAATAATTAGCGTTTATTCGACGTTAAAAAGTTATTTACTCTTTATAATACCTAGTAGCATCCAAAATTTTAACGCCATATCCTTTACTGTTAAAATATTTGATTTTTTGTTTGTTAAAAACACGAAATGGCGGCTTTGGTAGAAACTAAGCATTTTAATAAATATGCTTATAAAAACATTTCTATTGGTTTTGACTTAAATTATGGAACGATTTTTGTAAACAACCTGTAAATGTAGTGTTTCAAAAATATATGTCCCAGCTTCGGGAAGCGATTAAATTCAACTAAATAAAGAAAACGTTCTTTAATTCCACGATTACCTACTGACTTACTGCAATTAATTATACTATTTTACCTTGTATATATGACACAATCATCAAACTAAACAAACATCCCAACTATAATAATGTAATCTACCTGCAGACTATACCAGTGTCCACCAACCTACTCAGATGTGGAATGTACCAAAACCCGACCTGTACAGTGTAATTTACCTAACCTTTTAACATTAGTTAATATCGTCCGTGTATGATTGTGATTTCGATATTACGTGTGCTCCGCCTGATGAGGTCAACCAGTGTTGACGAAACACCTGTCGCTAAGCAACAAGAAAGACTTTACATTTAACATACATAAGGTAAATTAGTATAAAAACGTTATTATAAGCATACTCTGAAAATGTTTCGTCAACCGTCTGTCGGCCATTTTGTGTTTTTTCCAAAAAAAGAACTTTAGAAATATTAAAATTTTGCGTCGACATTTTGTACACACGTTTCTCATGCTACATTTTTGACTAAAATGGATTTGTATAAAATCCAAATTTCAACGATTAATATTATGCACTCTAAGTGCCTGTAATTCCTAAACGGGTAAATATTAAAAAAATACCCAAAAATATAACGGTGTAAAAAAAATACAAAAACTGAGTAAATAATAAATTCCAAATCTGCCATAGACCGTAGATTATTTTAAATAAAATAAAATTTAAAAAATATACGATCTCCGAAATCGCCATTCAATACACTTCTCGTCCCATATTTATTATTTTTTACAAGTAGGCCTACTCTGTTCCATTATTTACACATCTTTATATAGAAATACAAATTGTAGATATTTAATATTTAGTTTTTTATACAAGTCAAAAAGATGTTTAAATGAAAATGAATTGGGTAATCAATAACATTCTTATTCTTGGGTATATTTTGATAAACATAACCGTTCAGCTTCTGCCCAAGAAGGTTATAAATAAAAACCATCTACTGATTTCTTAATGTTGCAAAGAAAAAAATGTGGATATTTATGTTTTAAACTACAGAGTGCATGTAAAATGTAGTAACAACCCATTAAAAGCCATACTAACTATAATTAATACCATTATTATTTACTGGCTGTCTTCATAATAATAAAGAACCAATGGTAATGGTCTAAAGCTGAAAACTGTTTTGTATTAGCGCCCAACAACGTTGAGCGTTACAAAAATTTATTGTATTATTATGTGCGTAGATGATTAGTGAATGCCCATTATAATTCACTATTCAATTAGTTTCCTAAGCCACGTCTAAAGATCTAACTCATACTAATGTGTATTACTACAATGAGAGTGTCTAGTTCTTAATGTTTCTTCTCTCAGAACTTAAATATTTAAATACTAATTTCACTAATTGAATTCATTATATAAATAAATTTACAATAAAAAAGATAATAAAGACTATAAAAAGTCAGTAACTTTTATTGTTATAATCAAATAACTTAAAAAACGGACGACACGATCTACAACGTCATCTAGTGGCAACTTGGTGGAACGTTTTCAACCAAGCTATACAGTTATTTTTACCGATTACAGTATATGTTATTTATGTGAGTTGAAGGACTTCCTCTTAGGTTTTTATCTGTTAATAGTAATAAAAATAGGCCATCTATCAATTAAATTGTAAGCTCCTTACAAACATTTAAATATAACAATTTAAAAAAAATTCTAAGCGGACCGTAACAAACACTCACATTTTATACATTTACTACCATTCAGTCAAAGTTAGGCTACTGTCATTCATAATAGTAAAATTATAATTATGTCACACTAACACTCATTAACTCTACACTCATATCTTTACTGTAGAACACAGCTACCAAATCATGTGCATAAAATCAAACTAGCTACAAAATTAATAACTAAAACGAATCATAATAAATTAAAATTTTCCTAAATCTCCGTTATAACTAAAATTAAATATTAATTCGTCGGTTTGAAAACTGTGTAGGCTAGTGGTGGGCCTACCTAGCCGACCCTAGGCACAAACAGCCTACAAGGATTATAATACACATTCTAAATCGGCCCTTCACTAATTACATTATTTACAAATTACAAAACCGGTGTCCACGAATTTTAAATTAGGCCTTGTCATGTGAGCCTAATATCTGAAAAAAATAAAACATCACAAAAAGTCACAAAAATGATTACGGACATAATTCCCATGATATTTATTTACGCTATCAGTTATTTAAATTCCCCGCTGAAATTTGTGTTATGTTGTAAATCGATCACTGAAAATTCCGAAAACACTAAAAAGAACTGTTTAGTAGACTTATTAGGCTTATTACGTTTCTCCTTCATTTTTAAGAACTACTGGACTAATTTTTATGAAATTTATCTTAAATAATTGGCCTAGCTGTGTAAATATGGAATGATATTACTGACACGAAGAGATTACAGATCTTGAAAATAAATGGCTTGTATATTTTATTGAACTTTCTCAAAAGTATGCAAGAAATGTAGGCTATCGTTAGTCATTCATGTTATTTTTTTTCTATTTTATTAGGCGATGCTTACCCCAAGAATTTTTCCCTAAACAACAAGGTGAACAAATTTCCTCAACACAGATCCAGAAGATATATAAATGGTGCAAAATCATCGCATGAACTTTTCCACACAACAATCAATCGAACCAAAACTAATCTTCACTAAAAATGTCAGTTGGGTAGTTTTCAATCAAAAAGTAAATAAAATGTGAAGAAATATTATATATTTAAATAAAGTCCTAAGCTTGCTTTGCTTGTACCATAAACACGTCCTTGTAAATACAGTGATCAAGGTTGAATATTGGGTTTTTTAACAACAACAACGGTATATATATTTTTTTACTTTCTATTTTGTTCACGGTTATGGGTCATTAACTAAGATTAATAGATGAATAAAATTTGATAAATGACGACTAAATACGTTTTGTTTAATATCCAGATTTGTGACAAGAAAGACCAAGAAACCAAATTTAATTATAATGTAACTATGCTATTGAGCACTTCACTACGACATATGACAGAGGGAAATAGATACGTTTGATTTTGCTAACGGGTTTTTTCTTAATTGGTAGAGAATATTGTGAAAAATATTTTGTAACAGCCCCGTTACAGATTTTTAGGTTTTTTACTGATAACTGCCGGGATTTTCGGAGAGATGGGGTTCGATACGTTGTGTTTGGGTCCTTAGAGGCTACACACGAGCAAATTTTTATTAAAATCGTTGGTTTTGTTTTTAAGGAAAACGTAATTTATTTTCTTATCATGGGTACTCGTAGTTCCTGAGTTATCAGAAAAATGAAAATAAAGTCCCGAAATATAATCAACATCCTCGAATCAAATTTGTGAGCCATTTAGAGACGACAAACATAATTCCAAAAACCACTTTTTCAAACTCAAGAGACCTCAAAACAGATATATCCGCAAATAAACTTGAAGTCGATTGTTTGACCCATCGCATAACTTTTAAGTAGGATATGAAGATGAATTGTTTTCGTAAAGAATAAATTCGATTGGAGTTAAAATTTAATCCCCGTTTGAGTTTTCGGTGTGCCGGAAAGTGTGCACAAAATATATGTAACATGCTCGTGTTATAAGGTTGTTTAATCTCATCTAAAGATGACATACTTACCAACGTAATTGCTAGCTACAGTAAATTGTCGTGATCCCACTCATCTCGCTTTTAATTTAACTGTTGAAATAAAGGTAGACGACCACGACATAATTCAACACTGTGGCGCAGTAAACGGCTCATTAAACATTTCACAAAAGCAATCTTACACGAACAAGCGAGCGCGCACATATTGTAAAATATATCAATTTCAAAGAAATAAACGGTTGAAATATATTGGATAAACTGTCTAACACAATCGTTCATCACAATTGAAATACTAACAGGACAAAGCTATATGTCGTAAAAATATCAGTTTTGGTAGTTGTTAGTGAAAATGAAAACTTTGAAAACAATATGTATATACTTAAATAGGGTTTAAACTTGCTAAGCTGATGTAAACTCGTCCCCAGCGTGAACAGGATTTGATTGAAATCAAGTTTATTTTTGTGATTTTGTCAATTTTTACTAGCGATTTCCACACTGGTTTGGGGCGTTAATCTTTACATTTCACTAACATTTGAACAAAAAATCTGTACAGCCGATTTCGATATAAATATTTTCGGTAAAAAAGAACAAGTTTTGAACCTTATAAATAAGCTTGAAGTAAAACAACTTCAATGGTTTTTTCTTTCATTTTAACTTTAATTATCTCCAGTTTCAGTTAAGGAATTTTCAAATGTTCACATAAATATTATATATGATAATTGACAAATGGATATTTACCAAATACAACATTTTCAGTCAAAATTCTATACAAGCAAAGTAATTCTAACCAGTGCACAGTTTAGTTAATTAATAACTACTTCGAAATTAAGTAATTTAAAATTAAAATTAAGTAGATCATTGTATGAAATAAATTTAGCAATAATTAACAACAACTCGGTCAATGTTTTTATAAATACATTAATCAATTACGCATCAGATATTAAATGTAATCTTATAATTTTACAGATAAAATTAAACACTGTCAAATAATGTGATTCTAGAAGGAACAGAAAACTTTATGTGTATGTTACCAGGCGACTTAAATTAACGAAAGGTGGAACCAACTGGTAACAATGTTTAATAAAAAAAAGACAAAGACAAATTATATAATCAACAAGGCCAAAATTTATTGAATTAAAAAAAGAAATTTCGACGGATCAGATTTTACCATTTACAGTTATGAAAATATCACCTTAAGTTTACTTGACATGACCAAAAGCTTAATAATAAAAAAAAAGATTACAAATTGAATCTTCAAAAAGTTTACATGCCCTTAATAGGTAAAAGAGAAAGAAAAAAAAATTAATTAACAATTAAACTTTGACATTTATCCCCCTTTTTATACAAACTGTTACAAAACAATTTAACAATAAAAAAAAAGATTCTATAACCAAGATTAAAATTTTAGTTCAAAAGTTATATTAATTCTAAGAAGTTCATCATTAAATTACTTATTAAATATCATGATTTTGTTTATTAAATTTCTTACATTCTAAGTTGGCCAACATATATATAATAAAAAAAGAAATTTGTTTGTAATACAAGGAAATTTTTAAATAGTGAAATTTTTAAATACTGAAATTTTTAAATATTGAAATTTTTAGATAATGAAATTCTGTTAAAGATTGACGTCAATTTTATTAATTTTGAAATAACCCCTTTGGGGCTGTTAGGACCAAAAGTTTGCATGCAGCACCACCCAATATGTATTTTATATTATAAATAGTTACACATTATTACACATAAAGACAGTAAAGGACATATTGTTAAACAGAGTTCAATTGCAAAAAAACAATATCTATATAAACAGTTTCACAAAGTCAGTATTTTAGATGAAAATCATTTTATAGTGCACACAACGATGTTTTAGAGTTTTTTTGTTACGAACATGTTTCAAACAGTTAAACAGAGTCTTTTAAACAGGCATCCTATCTTTGCTGCTTTGACTTGCAAAATCCTGCATACAAAATTCCACCAAGCTGGGACCAGCTTTAGCTGTTGGAAAGAAACTCAGGTCTAATAGAGATTTATGCAATTTTATACATGTAATAGCACAAATTTTCTTTTATACAAAATGCTTAGTTACTTCATCAAAATCAAGAAAATTATCATAATTATAGAAATCCAGAAAAGGTTATAATTAAGTCCTTTTAGTTGTTAATTTTAATAGTATATGGATATCTTGATTTCTGTTTGAAACAAAGACCTATAACAAGAGTCAGAAATATTCTAAATACAAAAACTCTGCTTTAGAAAAAAAAAACTTTTTGCTAGTTTTTTTGATATGACCAAAAATTTAATATTTTAACTGTTCAAAATTCAACATAACTGCTCAATACTCAAAGTCTGCCTGTTAAAGGTTTACATTTAGCTTCTGTAAATTATGTTTTAAAGAAAGGAAATGCTTTTATAAATTATTAAACTTCAGTAAAAATTTTGAATACTAAAATAAAACATCAAACACATATCTTAATAAACAAAGCCTAAAACATTAACAAATCTTATAGTATAGCAAAATCTGAGAAATAAGTTACCTGGACAGGTAGTGGAGTGCAGAGAAAATTTTGAAAAGAGGCTTACGCCGTATTTTATAAAAAACAGAGCTCACTGACACTTTAACTGTACACCTCAAAACACAGCCATTCGTAGAAATACATATTGCATCGTAAACAGTTGTTAGAAAAATTTTGTAAGAAATGGAACGAAGATTTCAGATCATTGTACAAAAAGAAGTCCGGTGAGATTTTGGTGCGACTACATATTCTAGTAGGTTGAACTGAATTGAATTGAATGAGATAACGGTATATTCGGTTGGACTTCATCCGGTAAGAAAGAGACAGAGATAGCTCGGACGATAGTTTTCAGTGCAGCCCGCAGTGCTACGCCACTTATCAGGAACAGGTGGATGGACTGGGAGAGGTAGACGGTTGATAACTTTAGTGCAGATTTATTTAGTACGGAAGAATTAAGTTGTTTTGGTTACTGAATAATGCTACAAGTATATCAAAAGATCTATAATTTAATGGTGTATAAGAAGTTTCTTATTCTTTGAGCTTCGCGTTGGAATTTTTCCTGGCTTAAAAAAACTAAAAATGCACAAATTTACCTCTTACTACTTTTTCTATGTCACAAAAACGTAAGAATTTAAATAGTTAAATAAATTAAGATTTTAATGATTTTCAAAACACACTAACATCGTAAGTAGCCTTGTTATTTCCTCTAAAGAATGGTACAACAATTGATGGGATAAAATGTGTTTGAATGTTTGAAAAGACAAGAAGCGTGAAGATGTGTTTTGTTGTACAGGGAATGTTTTGAAAAGTACCCTCTCGCCTGTCCGTTTGCCTTTTGACTCATATGCACAGCTACTTTGTTTCATTTAAACAAAGCTATTGAAACAGGTGTGACTGCTGTTTTACTCAATAAGTACAACAGATATAAAAATTAAAAAAATAATGGTAACACCCCCCTCCCCCGAGGATTTTTGAGTTAAAACTAGAGGTATTACTAATTTTTCATATCACCTGCCATTTTTCCAATTTGGCTGTCAAATATAAATTTTCTTATGGGACACCATATTTTTTATGACGATTCTGAATAAAACATATTTTTTAAAGATTTTTTTTATTCCTGGATATTTTTCGAAATCTCTAATTGTTGAAGCTGCTTCCAGAGACGATTTTTCTTATTTTTCAAAGACAAATTCACGTGCAATTTAAACTACAGGTAGGGTAAAAGGTGTAATAACACTACTGTTATTTTTATTTGTTCTCTAGGCTAAGGAATAAATAACACAGTTATCGATAGTAAATAAAAATCATAATTTTCTGGTAATTGTCTAGAACATCCACTGACTTACACAAGCTCTTTATTATTATTATTAAATTATTATTATTACACCTTGAATTTTTGAAACATTTAAGTGCCTATAGTTCCTAAGTAGTTAGAGAAATATAAATATACCCAAGGATAAAAACGTCTTAAAATAACGTTTTATCCAAAATCGGTCTAAGGAAATTTAGAGTTAATCACCATATTGTAAAAATGGCGGGTGATATGAAAAATTTGGTAATACCTCTAGTTTTAACTCAAAAAATTCTCAGGGGATTAACTTTTGTACTTATCGAATAAAACAAAGATCATACCTTTTTCAATCACCCTGTATAAAATTAATGTCCGACAAATATTTAACTGTCTAATTTATTTCAGTACATTCTTCTGGCAATTCTAGCATTGTCTTAAAATCTGATGACATGTTTTGGAAGAACTACATTTTTAATAGCTGCTTACATACTCACGAAGCTAAGTTAATTACACACCAAATGAATAAAAAAAACCAATTTTCCAACAAAACCACTTTATTCCTGCGATACAATTACAAGACAACGTTTCAACGACTAAGTCATCATTCTCAGTTGTTACATGCACACAAACCCTTCTGACACTGAACTATGACTGCCAAGGCCAAGATTAACACATATTAACACCAGGAAACAGTTTGAACACTCGCCAAAGAGTATGTGAAACAATGCTAAGAATGCAGTTGTAATGTATTTGTTTAAATAGACCTATGTAGACATAGGTCGATAAGCTGTAGGCCTACTGTAAAGGTTCCTGGTACAATGGGCAGTTATTCAAAGAATGTCGAACCTAAAGCATGGTTTTTGATTTAGTAACCTTCATATCACATGGCGCAGTCGATTCGGTTGAAATAAACTAAGAGTTTTCTAAAAGTTAAGGAGTGAAACAGTGTACAGTTTTAGTGTTTTATTGTAAAAACAGTTTAATAAGAAATAATATTTATAAATGCCCAGAGACGAAAATAAAGTACGGCAACAGTTCAACCTATACTACATACAACCGCGATGTCACACGTAACTTCTAGTCATAATGTGAAACCGCCTTCAGAAATTTCTTGGATAGGAAATATAGGAGAGAATTGGAAGTTCTATAAACAGAAATTTCAAATTAACTTAATTGCTACAAAAAGTACTACTGAAAAAAAATTATCTATAAAATAGCATTACTAATCAATTTTATCGGAGTTTTAAAAATATACAATAATTTCACTTTCAATAGGGAGAGAACAAACTAGACTATGAAACAATTGTTAAAAAATTTGACAATTATTTTTTGCCAGAGAAAAATATAACACATGAAAGACATTTATTTTTTCTAAGGAAGCAAAAAAAAATGATGAAAAAAACTGATCATTATGTGACAGAATTAGAGATTTAGTGCATCATTTGATTTGGTTCTCTAACAGACAGCCTAATTAAGGATAGAATTAATTGTCCTAGGGATTAGAAATTGGAGTGTAAAAGATTGTGTTGGCTAAGAATTAGAGATCTAGACTTAAACAAGGCATTTGACATTTGCAGAACTGCAGAAAGGACTAAGTCACAACTTGCAAAAAATTATGTAAATACAGGAATAGACAAGGAAAATGACATCAACAACAACTTCAGACAATGGGATAGTACAGTCTAATCCCAACTTTCCAATTCTAGTGTCAGGAATAGGTTGCTTAAAAGAAGAGTATGAAATTAAACTAAAACCCAATACGACACCTAGAATACACCCACTTAGAAAAGTGCCAATATATTTGAAAAGTTAGACAAATTAGAAAAGTTAAATATTATTGAAAAAGTTGTAAAACCAACAGATTGGGTAAATTCATTAGTATTAGTTAAGAAACCTAATGGTGAAATACGAATTTGTATGGATCCTAAAGACTTAAATCAAGTAATAAAATGGCAACATTTTCAAATACCATCATTCGATGAAATAGCATGTAAATTAAATGGTGCAAAAATATTTAGTACTCTAGACACAAATGACCGGCTTTTGGCACATTAAGCTTACAGAATGTAGTAGTGAATTATGTACTCTTAATACTCCATTTGGGCGTTACAAATTTTTAAGGTTACCATATGGGTTATGTTCGGCAAGTGAAATATTTTCCCAAAGAATGGCGCAAATATTGGAAAACATGAATGGTGTGGCTGTATATGTAGATGATGTGATAATATGGGGAAAACATATAAAAGAACATGATGAAAGGCTTAGAAATGTACTTAATAAGCTTGGTAGAAAAAATAAAACTTAATAAAAATAAATGTAAGATTGGTGTAAACGAAATTACATACCGTACTTAGGCTATAGAATTAGTGATAAGGGTATATCAATTGATGAAAACAAAACAAAAGCAATTAATCAAATGAAAAAACCTAAGGATAAAAAATTAGAGAGATTTTTAGGTATGGTAAATTTTGTAAGCAAATTTATACTGACCTAATTAATCGTTATATTGATTTTAACTGCACCTTTAAGGGCATTCTTAAAGAAAGAAGTTGAATTTACGTGGGCAGAAGTCCATACAAAAGTTTTTAACGAAATCAAGCAGATAATAACAAATAAACCAGTATTGCAATATTTTGATGAAAAGAAATCTATTGTTTTCTGTGGATTCAGCTAAAGATGGGTTAGGGGCAGTCATATTACAATATAATCTGCCTGTAGCCCATGCATCAAAAGCATTGAATCACACACAATAACAATATGCTCAGAGAGAAAAGGAAATGCTTGCTGTTTTATTTGGATCTGAAAGATTTGATCAGTACTTGAACGGTACAAAATTTATTGTAAAATCTGATCATAAACC